>CM064501.1:29247252-29489458 GCA_032716605.1 Paralithodes platypus | reverse complement strand
AGTTTGTGTGAAAATCCGTCGAGACTGTCCTAGGAGGAGTTTTTGCCCCGGAAAGACCGCATACGTCTCACTATTAGCATCACATCTTGAGACATATGTATGATGTGTGGCTTTCTGTGATGGTTGTGCCCCTATGGGGGCCCACCCATCACAGAAGTCCTACATCACAACAGTGCCCCTACGGGCACACACACACAGGGAATAAAGGTACAGGAGTACAAAAGAGTACAAAGGCAATCAAGCGACAACATATAATAGTGACCCTTCTAGGTTGCTTGTCCTTCCAAAACACTGAGGATCAAGTATCCAAACAGTGGTTTAGAGTGGGTAATGGAACCTTGGAAAGGGACTTCCTACCCTGGAACTAATGTCTGTGGCAGGATTAGAATTTAGTAAGGGGACAGGATGGGTTAGTAACTGAGGGGGCGTAAAATAAGTTATTCATTTCCAACTGCAGTCAGCGCGGGTTGGATGCGAGATATTTGTCTAGGCGGAGTTTTAAATGAATCAACGGTGATGCAGTCTATCCGTTTTGGGGAAGCCCATTCCACAAGTTGGCAACTCGATTGAAGAAGAAATTCTTAGATTCGTGCGAGTTAAAAGATTTTACCAAGAATTTTTGCAACCATTTTCCCCCCGCGTGTAATTAGATTGGGGTCGATAGTGAAATACTTCTACTACTACAGTTCAACATATTGTCGATGCCTTTGATGAGTTTTGAACACTTTGACTCAAGTCACCTCTTAATCTGCGCTGGGTTAAAGGAAATAGA
The DNA here is from genome assembly GCA_032716605.1 of Paralithodes platypus. Taxonomy (NCBI): domain Eukaryota; kingdom Metazoa; phylum Arthropoda; class Malacostraca; order Decapoda; family Lithodidae; genus Paralithodes; species Paralithodes platypus. Next base: position 29,488,686 of record CM064501.1, on the reverse strand, counting down.
TTTAATTCTCTAAGACGCTATTCGTATGGTTTGTTCTTTAGGCTATGGTATCATTTTTTTTTTTGGTAACTCTACGTTGAACTCTTTCTAGCTTGTTTATATCTTTTTGGTAATAAGGGCACCAGGATTGAAGCGCAGTATTTCCAGAAGAGGGCGGACTTAAGGAATTGTACAAGGTTTAGGATAACTTCTTTGGATTTATGCTCAAAATGAACCCTGCCTATAAATCCAATTATTTTGTTTGGCCTTCTTAACTCTCCCCAGACATATATGAAGCGATCGAGTCATATGGCAGAGTGAACCAAAACTCATATGACGCGATCGGCGTCATATGGACTTTATCTATAGTGCTAGCAGATAAGTTTATGAAACAATTGAGCCGGTTTTTTGGCTGGTAAGTCCGATAAGTTAGATGTACATCTGGAAACATCTAGCAACCCCCCCTAGCGTCCCTGTGAGGGCCCCCGCGGTGGTAGAGAGAGTCAGTTTTCTTCCCATCAGCCAGCCTAGCTAGGTGTGTGTGTGCAGCCCTTTAAAAACCAAGGGGCCATCCATTGTGCCCAGCCTCGGCTGTATCTAACCTACCGCCCTAATATAACCCAAACGAAGTGCTATAATCTTTGGGGTATCGAAGGGATTTATTGTGTTATTCTTATTGTATCGGGGTATAAAGACCATGTTAGTGAAGTGTTTTTGCTAGTCTGGTGTTACGTGACCAATGTGGCATCCACGAGGGCCCTGGTTTTTGCCTTGTTTGTGGATCACCTTTCATACCAGATTGAGGTCAAGTATGATTGCTATTTATCACTTGACAGTAGTGTATTTTTTACTTGTGTAAGTGTGTTATAGTGAGTGAAACACTTTGTATTACTGATCGCGTATTTCTCTGGTGTAGGCCTACGTGACCAAGGTGGTGGAGGGAGGGGCCATGACTTTTTTGCCAAACGTGTTTTGCTTGTTTTGTGAAACACCTTCCATATAAATATCAGTCCAATTATATTGCTAATTTATCCGTTCAAGTAGTGTATCTTACCTTGTATTTAGTGTTTCTTAGTGAAAAAACTTTCATTACTTGGTCGAGCATATGTCGCCATGCTTCCCTCAGCCCTGTGCATTGTTTTTGTTCGGATAATTTAGTGGTTGGAAAGTGCTTTTGCATTTTTGCCTCGATAATTTTATTGGTGGAAAGTGCTTGGGAGGTAATTTTTTATGGCAAAGCACTCTACATATACGGCTTGGTGGCCCACGAGGGAAATCTCAGCAGTGTGAGTAAGTACAGATCAACCTTTTTGTGTGGTGGTGGTGGTTGGGTTGTGGAGTAATGGTGGTGGTGGTGGTGGTGGTGGTGGTGGTGGTGATGGTGGTGTTGGTGGGTTTGTGTGGTGTTGGTGGTGGTGGTGGAGATGGTGGTGGGGGTGGTGGAGATCGGGTGGTGTTTTGGGTGGAGATGGTGGTGGTGTTGGTGGAGATGGTGGTGGTGTTGACACCAATAGGGGGAGGGTCCCTTTTTCTGACCGCTGGGGCCAGGTCAGAAAATGAACCCAACCCAATTTGTGTCAACACCACCCGCCCACACCCCCCAAAAAAAAAAAACCCATCTCCACCCACACCACCACCATCTCCACCACCACGCACCACCATTTTATTATTTTCTTATTATTTTGGGTGTTTAAGAGGCCTATGTTATTATTTGTATTATTATTATTTATTTAGTAGACCTGTTATTCCTGTGTATGGGATCGACCCTCATAAAACAGTAATTTTATAGTTTGCTATTCCTCATTTATATTTTTCCCGTTATTATATTATAATTTATTAATTATTATATTATTATTATTATTATTATTATTATTATTATTATTTATTATTTATTATTATTTATTATATATCCCCAACATAAATGTCCCCCACCACAAACTCGTTATTATATATTATTGATATATATATATATCATAATATATATATATTATATATAATTATCTAGAATATATAATTATATATAATCTATAATCTATATATATAATATAATTCGTGTTTATGTATTTATCTATGTTATGCCCCCTCCCCCTCCTCTCCCCCCCATTATAACCTCCATCCCCTCCTCTCCCCTTCCCTCCCCCCTCAACCTGCCCCCCCTCACCTGAGCCTCCCTCGCCCCTCCCCCCTCCCTCCCCCCCCATTATACCCTCGCCCTCCCCCCCTCCCCGCTCCCCCCCGCCCTCACCCTCCCTCCCCTGCCCCTTCCCCCTTCCCCCCATATATAATAATATATATAATTTTTTTTTATTTTTTTTTGTTTTTTATTTTGGGTGGGGGAGGGTTATTTTTATTTTTATTTTATTTTTCTAATTTGTAGATTGATATAATATATATATATATATATATTATATAATAGTTAATATAATTTACGTGTTTATGTATTTATCTATGTTTTGCCCCCTCACCCCTCCCTCCCCCCCCATTATACTAACACTCACTCCCCCTCCTCCCTCCCCCCCTCCTCCTCCCCCTCCCCCTCCTCCCCCCCCTTAATACCTCCCTCTCCCCTCCCCTCCCCCCCCCCCTCCCCCCCCCATATATATATATCTTATATATATTATTTTTTTTATTTTATTTTTTTTTTTGGGTGGTGTAGTGGTTATTTTTTAGTTTGTATTTTATTTTTCTAATTGTAGATTGATAGTAATATATATCTATATATATATAATGTGTTTATGTATGTGTATTTTGTATGTTATGGCCCTCTCCCTCTCTCCCCCTCCCCTCCCCGCCATTATAACCCCCCCCTCCCTCCCTCATTAACTCACCTCCCCCCCCCTCCCCTCCCCCCCTCCCCCTCCCCCATATATATATATATGATTTTTTTTTTTTTTTTTTGGGGTTTGGGGGAGGGTTATTTTCTTATTTGTATTTTATTTATATTTTCTTATCCGTAGATTGAGAAATATAATATATATATATATATAATTATATTATATATATATATATATAATGATATATATAATATTAATTTCGTTTATTTATTTATCTATGTTATGAACCCCTCCCCCGTCCCTCCCCCCCCCCCCCCCATTTTTTTTTTTTTTTTTTTTTTTTGTGAAGAACAATGAACGAGGAAGGAAAAACCACAAGAATAAAACAAAAGGTCCATGTGCCTAAAGGCTCCCCATTCATACCTGATTTTTTTTTTTTTTTTTGAGACAATGAACGGAGGCAGGAAAAACACAGGATAAAACAAAAAGGTCCATGGGCTAAAGGGCATCCTCCATAACCAACGGATGATTGTAACAACTGTTGATTGTAACATTGTTGTGGAAGCAATTCGAGGGAAGTTTGTGGAAAGCAATTTTCGAGGGAAGTGATTTCCAAAGAGTATCGCTCTGGGGATAAATGAATTCTGAAACAGCAAGTTCTGCATTTGGGAGAGAAGGTTGAGAGAAGTGTCAACTCATGGGCGCTGCGCTCTCAGCTGCCTAGTTCTCGGGTACAGAAAGTATTGAGAGGCGGTAAGCGTACAAGATTGTTTGAAGCCACTTCCTCGGAACAAATCGAACATTGCTGTGAAAATACTTGAAACTTCTGTAGGATAATGCAAGGGAATGGGGCCCATACCGTTTTCTTCGTATGGCTAGATGTAAAGGTCCTGTTTGGAAGGTCCTGGGGTGACGCAGTTATTTATTAATCTAATAGCTTTATTTTGAATTTTGTCCAAACTGCCTCAATGCCAACCCCTCCCTTTCCACCCCCACAGAGTGAATGCAACCACGTCCACTTCCACCCCACAGAGGTGAACAGTAATCTGATCGGAGCGCACAGCGCACATGATATATATATTATTACGGCCACGGCCACGCGCGCATTCTCTTCAGTGAGAGAATTCCTCGAACTCTGTACGGAGGTCCCAGTCCCGTTTGTTTTTAGAGTCCTTCTTAGCAATTCTTCTAACATAATTGTCCAGCTCAAGATTCGTAGTTAAATGTGTCCCCCCTCCCTCCCCCCCCCCTTCTTCCCCCCTCCCCTCCCACTTCCTCCCCCCCCAATTATACCTCCCTCCCCCCTCCCCTCCCCCCCCTCCCCCATATATATATTATCTATATATATATAATTTTTTTGATTTATTTTTTTTTTGGGTGGGGGAGGGTTATTTTTTATTTGTATTCATTTTTTCTAATTGTACATTGATATAATATATATATATATATATATATATAGATATATATATATATATATATATAATATAATTTGTGTTATGTATTTATCTATGTTATGCCCTCTCCCCCTCCCTCCCCCCCATTATACCCCCCTCCCCCCCCATTATAACCTCCCTCCCCTCCTCTCCCCCCTCCCCTCCCCCATATATATATATATATATATATATATATATATATATAATCTATATATATATATATATTTTTTTTTTTTGGGGGGGTGGGGGAGGGTTATTTTTTATTTTTTATTTTATTTTATTTTTCTAATCGTAGATTGATATAATATATATATATATATATATATATATTCGTATTTATGTATTTATCTAAGTTATGCCTCCTCCCTCCCCCATCATACACCCTCCCCCTCTCTCCCCATTTATCCCTCTCCCCCATATATAATTCATTCATTCATTCAATCATCACTTCCGAGGTTCGGGGCCCACCTTCATTCACCCATCATCATCACCATCATCATCATCATCATCATAAAAAAAAAAAAAAAAAAAAAAATCTATTTCTACTACATTTTGCACTACAGTGGATATAGGCCTCCTGGGGAAACCACTCTAAAAAAATAACGAGTCCAGTGCAGTACCTCTTTGGGTGGCTTGGAAATTTGCACATATTTCTCTGGTTTGACACCAAATATATATATATATATATATATATATATATATATATATATATATATATATTATATATATATAAATATATCCACACACATACATTACCATTACCATTTACCATTCTTTATATTTTGTTTGACACCTTGTATATATATTATATATATATATATAATTTATATATATATATAAATATATATATATATATATACTGTCTATATATATATATATATTCTGAATATATATATATATATATATATATATATATATATTATATACATTACTTTATTTTATTTACGTGTACAATAGAATTATTTCTGAATTTATTACCTGAACATTACCTGGCTTTCTTATTTTGTTTTTTCAGTGTCAACCCAGGAGCCATTTCCCTTCTCGTTGGAAAGGGTGTATATTGTGGCAAAGATATACAAATGTATAAACATTCTCATATATTTTCATAACAATAACAATGCATGGAAACAATTGCGCATAGCTCACGAACCAATTACTCTATATTATTTTTGTTTTCACCATTGGAAAGAGCACAATTTTCCGATTCCGGTGATATATACAGTTATATACGTATCCGACCAAATAACGAAACCACGAGGTGGGGAACAGCTCGGAACCCGGCTAGCATCGCCGGAACAGAGACGGGTGAAGCGTAAATATTCGCATTTTGGCTCTTCATTTCAAATATTCATAGCGCAAAAAAGTATTTGTCCTAGGAACTTCTAGTTTATTTTATACTCATTAGCATTATTTGCCGTATTCATTCAGCCTAAATTTAAAACCATACACTTCGTAGCAACGAAATAACTCGAAAATGTTATAAACCATATCAATCAAAATCAGATTTTTTTTTTTTCGGTCACTGCATGGAAACAATTGTGCATAGCTCGCGAACCAATTATGCTATATTATTTTTGTTTTCACCATTGCAAAGAGCACAATTTTCCGATTCCGGTGATATATACAGTTATATACGTATCCGAGCAAATAACGCAACCACGAGGTGGGGAACAGCTCGGAACCCGGCTAGCATCGCCGGAACAGAGATGGGTGAAGCGTAAATATTCGCATTTTGGCTCTTCATTTCAAATATTCATAGCGCAAAAAGTATTTGTCCTAGGAACTTCTAGTTTGTTTTATACTCATCAGCATTATTTGCCGTATTCATACAGCCTAAATTTAAAACCATACACTTCGTAGCAACGAAATAAATTGAAAATGTTATAAACCATATAAATCAAAATCATATTTTTTTTTTTTTCGGTCACTGCTTGAGAACTATTGAAGATAAACAATTTATGTTTTCAGATTTGGAAAGAGGAGAAAAAATACTATTATTTGAGCAAACAAATATATGGTCATCACTCACAATTTAGAGCTAGGACGGTGTGAAGACAATTGCATGGGAAATAATTGTATTCCGGACTCATTTACACTTTCATATTTCGATTTATTTACATTTTTTTTTTATTTTATCATGTACTATAAATATTCCTCTTTCCATTGATATATGATACATCACAATAAACAGCATTCTGGTGGATGGAAATCGCGAAAAATGTAAGGCTTCGACAACACTCATGAGCCAAATTCAAGACCCAAAATACTTGTCAAGCGCCTCCTTGGACTTATTGGAACATAATATGTCGGAGGGAGTTAACAACTTCTGAACATTGTTGACTCGGTTTTAGGTTACTCGATATTGTTACTCCCAGATCGGTTTCTCTGTTTACATTCTTAAGCTGAGTGCCATTCATCGAATAGTTTGCTTTCTCATTTAGGTACATTTATCCATATTGAAACTCATTTGCCAAATTTGGGCCCAACATGACAATTTATCTAGATTGTGTTGCATATCGTCAACTTGTTCTTTTGAGAGTACGCTATTTGCAATTTTTGTATCGTCAGCAAATTTTGAGATTGTACAGGTGAGACCCTCATCTATGTCGTTGATGTAAATTAGAAAGAGAATTGGTCCTAGTACCGATCCCTGGGGTACCCCGCTACTTACATTGGTCCGTTTAGATGCCTTACCGTTTATGACTACTCTTTGCTTCTGTCGCTGAGCCAATTTTCTATCCATTTCAACACACCGTCTTGTATTACATGCGCTTTTAGTTTTAGCAGTAAACGTTTGTGGGGAACTTTGTCAAAGGCCTTTTGAAAATCAAGGTATATAATATCTACAGCTTTACTCTCATCGTAGAGGTTGAGGATATCGTGAAAGAAGTCTAAGAGGTTTGTTAAACAGGAATGTTTTTTACGAAAGCCGTGTTGAGTATCTTTAAGTATGTTATTTTCCTCTAAGTGATTTACGAGTCTGTCTCGTATGACTGTTTCTAGCATTTTACATACAACTGAGGTTAAGCTAATTGGACGATAGTTACTTGGTAAGGATTTGCTGCCTTTTTTGAATATCGGTGTTACGTTGGCTAGCTTCCACTGATCGGGCATAGTTCCAGACTGCAAGGATTTATTGAATAGTAATGTCAGTGGTTTGGAGAGCTCATCCTTAGCTTCCTTTAGAACTCTAGGCGAGATTGTATCAGGTCCAGGCGTTTTATTTACCTTGAGTTTATCTAAACAATTCAATACTTCTCTCTCTGTAACGGTGATATTGCTTAGAACATCTGAATTATCAATCTGAATCGGCGATGGTGTAGGGATATCACTGAGGTCTTCTGTTGTAAAAACTGATGCAAAGAAGGTATTGAGGGCATTACTCATTTGTACTTCGTCTTTGGTGTATTCTCCATTTTCATCGACTAACGGTCCAACAGTTGAAGTAACTACTTTTTTCTTTCTGATATAACTATAGAATTCTTTCGGGTTTGTTTTACTTTGATTCGCAATATGTAACTCTAAGGTCTTTTTACTTTGCTTAATTAACTTTTTGGCTTTGCGTCGCAGCTCTACAAATTTCAGCCGTTCTTCGTCATTTTGTGAGGATTTTAACCCATTGAGACCCAGCGTCGCACGTGATGCGTCGGCAGTTTGTTATCACCAACTCCCAGCGACGCATCACGTGCGTCCGGCATATTAAAATCATTTACGTGGCTCGTAAAGTAGGAAATGGCGGGAGAATAGGAGGGGGAGGTACCGTAGTGTGTGTGGGAGCTGGGCCGGTAGGTGTGAGCGGGCCAAGACAGCCGCGCGGCCGGTGGTGGTGGGCTTAGTGGGGATACTTTACACCCTTAGTTCACCGCCACTTTGAACCTTCATTACTCCGGTCGTATGGGAGCTAGAGGCTTGAGATTTATGTGAGACACTCCTTAGGATGTATGCCGTACAATGCCATTCTCAGTTTTCACCCTAGTGCTCCCGGGCGGGTGGTCATGCGGGGGAGACGAACTTTCGACCCCCCCCCGACCCCCAAATGACCGAGGTGAGTTTTTTTTTTTTCATCATTTCTCACCATTGTCTTCCATTTTGGCTCAACCAATTTTTTTGAGGGCCCCCCCTCCCCCAAAAAAAAGGTCCGAGGTGATTGTTTTTTTGTTTTTTTTTTTCATTTCTCATCCTTGTCTTCCATTTTAGCAAAAAAAAAAAGAAGTGAAAATGGCTTGGGACTGGGGTGAACAAAATAGTATAACTAGCCGGGGCTCAACGGGTTAATCTATCATTAGCAAATTTTTTAGCAAGTAGGCAGTTTGAAATATCTTTATTCCACCATTTGGGCTTATTATTATGGCCTGGATGCCGTATTTTCGATGGTATGCAGTCTTCCACTGCTTTTAGGTAAGTGGCTTCGAATAACTTCCAAGATGTATTTATGTCGTTATTGTGAATTAAAAAGCTCCAGTCAGTTTCTTTAAACATAGCTCTAAGTTTATGGAAGTTTGCTTTCTTGAAATTAGGGACTTTTTCGATGCTACTATTTGGTTCGTTACTAGTAAACTTTAAAGTGAAAGTTATCGTACGATGGTCGCTGTTACTGAATTCATCACCAACATTCAAATTCTCTATTAATTCTTCTTTTGTTGCAAGTACAATGTCAAGAACGTTATTACCACGGGTCGGCGTTCGAACAAATTGATGAAGCGAACTCTCTTGCAAGTTCGTATACAAGTCATGTCCGGAGTGTGAAGTAAGAGTATCGCCCCACTTGGTCACAGGTAAATTAAAGTCGCCAAAAATTACGGTATCTTGTGAGTTACTTACATCTGCAATTTGTTCGTAAATTTCTCGGTCAGTTTGCACTGATTGAGCTGGAGGTCTGTATATTAATGCAAGTATTATTTTTGTACCTTTATTATTCTTTATTAGCACAAAAGATGCGTCGACGTTCACAATTTGAGGTTTTGACAAGAGGGTAGGGTTAAGACTTTCTTTGATATAAAGTAAAACGCCACCTCCATTTCGATTTATTCGGCTTTTCTCAAACATTACATAACCGGGAAGTGAATACTCTGCTAAAAAGTCTCTATCTTCTGTATTGAGCCAAGATTCTGTTATGCCAATCACATCATAATTTTCTGTAATCACTAGCTCCTCTAAATCTGAAAATTTATTGCGTATGCTACGAGCGTTTGCATAGAAAACCTTTAAATTTGTTATTTTAGAACTCACGGAACGCTCTTTAATAATATTTTTGGTTCTTGTCGGATCTACATTTATGTTCATGGCTATCCTCGGTCCTCGCTGTCTTCGGTCCTTATCGCTGATGGTCCTCGGTTGCCTCTTTTTTTTTCTTGGCGTTGGATGATTTATGTCACTGCTGCTTCTTCTCGGATGGCGTTTTTTGATCCATGGCTGCGGACTGCTTCGTGTAGGGACGACCCATGCGTGCTGAACCCACAGGGTTTAGATGAGTGCCATCCTTGCGGAACAGAGTAGGCTGGTTGTAGAAGTTGTCCCAGAGGTTGATGAATTCAACTTCTTCCCTCAGACACAAATATTTTAGTCGGCTATTTGTGCTGCAGGCCTTGTCGTAGAATTTGTCAGGTGCGTCGATCTTGGGGAGAATGCCTGAGATGATGATATTCCTTGACTTGTTTTTGTAGTGCTGGATCATCTTGCAATATTTCTCCATCAACTCTTCGGATCTGGTGCGCATGACGTCATTTGAACCAGCATGGATGACAAAAAGGGTATTTTCATTTGCATCCTTTGTGGTATCTTCGAAGGCTTCCACAATGTCGTCCAGTCCAGCTCCTGGGATGGTTGAGGGGGCGGTGTGGGGGGGCTGTTAGGGGGGGGTGCAAAACAATGTTTAGGACCTAAGATCATAACTATTGCACAAATTCAAAACATATTTTTTTAATTCCGTCGAATTCATGGACCGAAGGTTTGTGTGAAGTTTGGTGAAAATCCGTCAAACGGTCTAGGAGGAGTTCTCGGACAGACAGACAGACAGACTTTTCGGTTAGCATGTACCACTATACGGGGGGCAATACCACTCTGCTTACACAGAGTTGATTACAATCATCACTACTACTCTCACCATCATCATTACTACTGTCACCATTGTCACTACCATCTTAACCCTTAAAGATCGGGGCCCGACTTAAGTCCGTATCGAAAAATTTGGACTATGTGGCGGGGCCCGCCTTAAGTCCGAGTGCAATTTTGGCGCAATATTGGCTCTGAGAGAGAGACGAGTGACTGGAGGAGTATGGGTTACCTCATGACCGCTCGCCACGGCCGCCGTGGACCTACTGAGATTTACTCCACTTACATCCACCCTCAGTCCCTCGCTACATAAGTAATTATATAAAGAAATTACCGTATTTTAGCAATTTTGCCCTTCGGTTGCATGATCGTTGCAAGACAACCAGTGATCATAGAAGGATGGTTCGGGTGTCATTGGAAAGCTCATTTTACGCCCTTTCAGGGATACATACTTGTATTACACTCTGGGTCTTGTTTATGCACGAAAAAGCACGGAAACAACCCCATTTATGGTAAACAAAAAACGCTGTACGGCACGGTCAAATATACTGCCTAGCCCGCTCGTAAGGTGTTAATAACTACTATCATCATTGATACTACAACTATCAACCATCATTACTTCTATCATCACCACCATCTTACAATCATCATTACTACTGTTAACATCATCACTACTACTATAACCATCACCATCAACTCTGCGTAAGCAGAGTTTGGTATCGTCCCCCCCCGTATAGTGGGTACCACTGGAAAAAAAAATCTGTCGTCGTCGTTGTCATTGTCGTTGTTGTCCGTCTGTCTCGAAACTCCTCCTAAACCGTTGGACGGATTTTCACCAAATTTCACACGAACATTTGTTGCGTGAATGCGAACGTCAGTCAAAAAAGATTTTTTGAATTTATGCAATAATTATGATTTTAGGTCCAAAATATGGTTTCCCCCCCCACCCCCCCCCACACACACACAAACACACAACCAGCAATGATGGCGTTCTTAGTGTGTGAGCCCCAAAGGGGCTCACACACTAAGAACGCATTCATTCTGGGGGCGAAAACATCTCGCTCCTCATTTGCTAGGTTAAGTTAGTTTCATTGGCATTAGAAGGTAGTAATAGTGGGATTGATGGTGATAGTAGTGATGATGGTGATAATAGTAGTGATGATGGTTGTATTTGTATTGATGATGATGACAGTAGTAGATATGATGGTGACAGTACTAGTAGTAGTGATGATAGTCATAATAGTAGTAATGATTGTGACAAGTAATGATGATAGTTGTAGTGATAATAATGACAATAGTGATGATGGCTGTGACTATGGTGTGAGTATTAGTGATGATGGTGAGTAGTAGTGATAAGTTGTAGTGATGATGACAATAGTTGTGATGAAGATCATAGTAATGGTGATGATGGCAGTAGTAGTGATGATGTTAACAGTAGTAATGACGATTGTAAGATGGTGGTGATGATAGTAGTAATGATGGTTGATAGTTGTAGTATCAATGATGATAGTAGTGATTAAGATGGTAGTGACAATGGTGACAGTAGTAGTGATGATTGTGAGAGTAGTAGCGATGATTGTAATTGTAGTAGTGATGATGATCATAGTAATAGTGATGATGACAGTATACCTGATAATTGTGGCAGTTGTAGTGATGATGGCAGTAATAGTGACGATGGGGATTGTAATTGATGATGGTATTAGTAGTGATGATGGTAACCAATCGCAGAGTTGGGTATGCCGTTTTGATTTTGGGCAAAACGGCACGTCTACTTTATTACTACTGTCACAAGTATTACCATCACATATCCTACTGTCACCATCATCACTACTACTGCCATCTTCACCATTACTATGATCTTCATCATCACAACTATTGTCATCATCACTACAACTTATCACTACTACTCACCATCATCACTAATACTCACACCATCGTCACTACCATCATCACTAGTCATTATTATCACTACAACGATCATCATTACTTGTCACCATCACAACTACTATCATAACCATCATCACTACTACTACTACTGTCACCATATCTACTACTGTCACCATCATATCTACTACTGTCATCATCATCACTACTGTCATCAATACAAATTTAGCCATCATCACTACTATTATCACCATCATCACTACTATCACAATCAATCCCACTATTACTACCATCACTTCTAATGCCAATTAAACTAACTTAACCTAGCAAATGCAGAGCGAGATGTTTTCGCCCCCAGAACGCCATCATTGCTGGGGGGGGGGGGGGGGGGGGGGAAAACCATAATTTGAGTAAAACCATATTTTGGACCTATAATCACAATTATTGCATAAATTCAAAAACAAATGTTTTACTGACGTTCGCATTCACGCAACAAATGTGAAATTTGGTGAAAATCCGTCCAACGGTTTAGGAGGAGTTTCGAGACAACGACGACGACGACAGAATTTTGTTTCCAGTGGTACCCACTATAAGAAGGAGGGGGGGGGGGGGCGATACCAAACTCTGCTTATGCAGAGTTGATAAAGTAGACATGCCGTTTTGCCCAAAATCAAAACGGCATACCCAACTCTGCGATGGGTTTCCATTATCACTACAACGGCCACAATCATCACGACTACTGTCATCATCACCATTATTATGATCATCATCACTACTACAATCATCACTACTTCTCTCACCATCATCACTACTACTGTCACCATTGTGACTACCATCTTAATCACTACTATAATCATTGATACTATAACCACCAACCATCATTACTACTATAATCACCACCATCTTACAATAGTCATTACTACTGTTAACATCATCACTACTACTATAACCATCATCATTTCTACTGTCACAAGTATTACCATCATGTATCCTAATGTCACCATCATCACTACTACTGCCATCATCACCATTACTATGATCTTCATCATCACAACTATTGTCATCCTCACTACAACTTTCACCATCATAACTACTACTCACCATCATCACTACTACTGCCATCTTCACCATTACTATGATCTTCATCATCACAACTATTGTCATCATCACTACAACTTATCACTACTACTCACCATCATCACTAATACTCACACCATAGTCACTACCATCATCACTACTGTCATTATTATCACTACAACTATCATCATTACTGGTCACCATCATCACTACTATTATGACCATCATCACTACTACTAGTAGTGTCACCATCATAGCTACTACTGTCACCATCATATCTACTACTGTCACCATCATATCTACTACTGTCATCATCATCACTACTGTCATCATCATCAATACAACTACAACCATCATCACTACTATTATCAACATCATAACTACTATCACCATCAATCCACTATTACTACCATCAATTCTAATGCCAACTAAACTAACTTAACCTAGCAAATACGGAGCGAGATGATTTCGCCCCCAGAACGAATGCGTCGGGGCTCACACACTAAGAACGCCATCATTGCTGGGGGGGGGGGGGGGGTCTTGGAGGAGGGGATAAAAACCATATCTTGGACTTAAAATCATAACTATTGCATACATTCAAAAAATCTTGTTTGACTGACGTTCGCATTCACGCAACAAATATTTGTGTGAAATTTGGTGAAAATCCGTCCAAAGGTATAGGAGGAGTTCCGAGACAGACGGACGAGTTGAAAAAAAAGTAAAAAATTTCACCTAATTACCTTAGACTTTCACGTTATTCTCAGAACCTATATTGTCGCACTTTCGGAAGTTACTATAAAATGTTTATTGGACCTATAGGAATGGTGTATATACCATTGGAAAGGCAATTAACCCTGGACAGGTTTCGCGTTCTAACGCGTACGGTAAAGGAAACGAGGGTCGAAAGTGGCACGCCGCACTAAAATATTCGCCAAAAATCAGGTAATTGAGATAGATTTTTTGTCTACATTTGAACATGTAATATAAGGAATGCTTAATCTAATGTGAAGTGGAATTGAAAATCAGAGTGATTTTTATATTTTTAATGATTATTCTAGAAAAATAACTTAAGAAAATGACTAAATTTACTAAAAAATAAAAATAAATACTTAAAGTTTCTGAGGATAGTGAAACTCTGGTGACTAGTAGGGGGATGGTGTGGACCTCATCAGCTGCAGTCTTGTCGACCTGGGTCCCATAGGGCGCGATCTGTGCAAAGAATAAAAAGGGTTAATTTCGAAAACTCAAAAAAATGATCAATGGTTTACAGAAAATCATTAGGGTGCCTAAATATTGGTGGTTGAAACTTTGTCAGAATAGTGCCAACCAACACTGGAACACAGGGAAACCCTAAATATTGAGATCAGAACTAGTAAATAGCAATGACATAGCATTGTGTACACTTAACTCCGAGACGTCAGACAGTTTTCGGCAAAAATTTGAGAGAAAAAAATTCATAACTGAACAAATTGTTTATGAATCTGCCTATAAATCACCATGGACATTCCTAAACAACCTAAGAACAATATCAGTATGAATAATGGGGGTTTGGAGTAGTTATACACACACAGTACTGAAAGGGTTAACCTTATCTCCCAGCACCGCTCCGGCCGCAACCCTCTGAAAGTAGACAACACTTTCCACAATGTATAGGATGATTATAAATGCATGGATTTTGATCACAACTCATGTGAATGATGAATACTGCTTGAATAATACATACTACACCCTAAAAATATTAAAAAAATATAAAAAAAAAATGTGGCATAACAGGTAAGTACTTGGTAAATTTCAATCAGCAGGAACAGGTAAAATGGTAATAAAATGGGTAGCTTGTCCCTGGGCAACTGGGGGCATGAAAGGTAAGTCATTGGTACCAATCAATCAGCAGAAACCAGGTAAAATTATAAGGAAATGGGTAGGTAGTCACTGGGGCACAACAGGTAAGTACTTTGTCAAATTCAATCACCAGGAACAGATAAAATGGTAATAAAATGGGTAGCTTGTCCCTGGGCAACTGGGGGCATGACAGGTAACTAATTGGTACCAATCATCAGCAGAAACCAGGTAAAATTATAAGGAAATAGGTAGGTAGTCACTGGGGGCACAACAGGTAAGTACTTTGTCAAATTCAATCACCAGGAACAGGTAAAATGGTAATAAAATGGGTAGCTTGTCCCTGGGCAACAGGGGGCATGACAGGTAACTAATTGGTACCAATCAATCAGCAGAAACCAGGTAAAATTATAAGGAAATGGGTAGGTAGTCACTGGGGGCACAACAGGTAAGTACTTTGTCAAATTCAATCACCAGGAACAGGTAAAATGGTAATAAAATGGGTAGCTTGTCCCTGGGCAACTGGGGGCATGACAGGTAAGTCATTGGTACCAATCAATCAGCAGAAACCAGGTAAAATTATAAGGAAATGGGTAGGTAGTCACTGGGGCATAACAGGTAAGTACTTTGTCAAATTCAATGAGGAAATACACCAATAACGAAATCAGAAAAAAAAAACAAGAAAAAAAAAACAAGAAAAAAAAAATTGTGGCGGCATATGGCAACTCAGATATCTGGCAACAGTCAGGACACGACGTCACACAATCTAGCCATCATGTGTAGAAGACTGAAAGTCCTAAGTCTAATACAAAGGCATGAAACATATGATTACTGTAACTTTCAACAAATATGGTACAAAAACTTACTGTGTTTACTGGGTCATATGTGGCACCGGAAAAGGGGTGAAAGGGTTGTGGTGGGAGGAGCGAGCAGCGCAGGTCTGTCTTTGGTGGGGTCCCAGCTCCTACTGATAGATGGCTTGCCTCACCAGGAAATTCAGCCTCCTATTGGCTCCCCCGGTCACGTGACATGCAAGCATAGACAAAGGCGGATTTTCGCGTTCCTTAAATGACCCCACGAATCCTGTCCAGGGTTAAAAACACTACAAGTCCTATAAAGCCAATTTACTCTAGCCAACTTTGTTTGGTTGCAGCATGTTGTCACAGTCGTAAAATTCTACAAAATAATTTCACCTTAATTCATAATCACCTAAATCCAAAAATACACAAAATATATAAAATGTTCTTTATAGCAACTACAGACACACCTATTGTGAGTTGTTTGATCACATACAGCACGTGCTATAGGGATTTCTGTAGTAGAATGGGTCGTAGTAGTGCTATAGTTTGCAACCTTTTGTTACCTAAATTGTAATAAAAAATCAAAAAAAAATCACTACTAATACCATCATCAATCACAATCAACATAATCACTACTACTGCCATCATCACTACAACTGCCACAATCATCACAAGTACTGTCATCATCACCATTACTATGATCATCATCACTACTACAATTACAATCATCACTGTCCATTGTCACTAGCATCTTAATCACTACTATCATCATTGATACTACAACTATCAACCATCATTACTAATATCATCACCACCATCTTACAATCATCATTACTACTGTTAACATCATCACTACTACTATAACCATCATCATTATTACTGTCACAAATATTACCATCTGTTATCCTACTGTCACCATCATCACTACTACTGCCATCATCACCAGTACTATGATCTTCATCACCACAACTATTGTCATCACTACAAATTTCACCATCCTCACTACTACTCACCATCATCACTAATACTCACACCATCGTCACTACCATCATCACTACTGTCATTATTATCACTACAACTATCAGCATTACTTGTCACCACCATCACTACTATTATGACCATCATTTCTACTACTAGTACTGTCACCATCATATCTACTACTGTCATCATCATCACTACTGTCAACATCATCAATACAACTACAACCATCATCACTACTATTATCACCATTATTACACTATCACCATAAATCCAAAAATTAATACCATCACTTCTAATGCCAACTAAACTAACTTAACATAGCAAATGCGTAGCAAGATGTTTTCGCTCCCAGAACGAATAGGTTGTTAGTGTGTGAGCCTCTTCAGGGCTCACACATTAAGAATGCCATCATTGCTGGATGTGGGGGGGGGAGAGTCTGGGAGGTGTCGGGGGGGGGGGGGGGGGAACCATATTTTGGACCTAAAATCATAACTATTGCATGAATTCAAAACATCTTTTTTGACTGACGTTTGCATTCACGCAACAAATATTTGTGTGAAATTTGGGGAAAATCCGTCCAATGGTCTAGGAGGAGTTCCGAGACAGACGAACAACGACGACGACGACAGACATTTTTGTTGTGTGGTACCCACTATACGGGGGGGGGGGGGGGGGGGGCGATACCAAACTCTGCTTACGCAGAGTTGATAAACAGGGTGTCCCAGACCCAAGGCCACAACGAGACGACCCTCAAAATCCCCTCCCAAGTGTTCCTGGCTCGAAACTCAGACGTTCCGCTCCAACTTACCATCTCCTATGACACCGCTGACGATGGTGAGATGACAGGGCTGGAAAATATAATACCGAAGCAGACCACAAACCGTTTCCCATCAATCGAAGGACCAACAACTTCCACATATAGATTTGCATCCATAAGAAACTGGAAGAGAGACCGGAATCCCCTGGACAACAGCAACAACATACCTCAGTCACCTGTATCACAGCTCCAGGAAAAACGTGTGGCTTCCGATATGCTTAACATACATATGGTAAGACATCCGCCACAGTTTGTTGGTATGTGCCCTCAGGCGCCAGGTGAACAATGGCCGCC
This sequence comes from Paralithodes platypus, assembly GCA_032716605.1. Classification (NCBI taxonomy): domain Eukaryota; kingdom Metazoa; phylum Arthropoda; class Malacostraca; order Decapoda; family Lithodidae; genus Paralithodes; species Paralithodes platypus. The sequence goes on along the minus strand of CM064501.1, from coordinate 29,470,760 downwards.
TTCACCTAGCCCAGATCTTATGCAGATTTTATGCAAATGAGACATCAACCTCCTTCGTTCCTCTCCAGTTTCCCAGTTCCTCATCACTACCACCGCTAGGCGAGACAATGTTTACAATCCAGCTAGACAAGAGGACAAACAGACAGCTCCATACAAGCCTCTAAATAGAGAGAGGCCTCCAATACTGTAAATAATTTATCCTGTGTACACTTAAGCTTAAGGCTATTTACTTTTATTATTAACACTCAAAGAGCGGGTGGTGGAGTATATTTGACTGTGCCGCCCAGCAGGGGGTTTTACCGTAAACGAGCTTGTGTCCGTGCTCGTTTTCATGTACAAACAAGAGCCAGAGCGTAATACAAGTATGTATCCCTGAAAGGGCGTTAAATGAGCTTTCCAATGACACCAGAACCATCCTTCTACGATCACTAGTTGTCTTGCAACGATCGTGCAACCGAAGGGCAAAATCGGTAAAATACGGTCATTTCCTTACATTATTACGTGTGAAACGAGTGAGGGAGGGTGGAGTAGGGCAGAGTACATCTCAGTAGCTCCACGGCCACCGTGGCGAGCGGACATGAGGTAAGCTACGCTCCTCCCACCGGTCCACTCTCTCTCAGAGCACATTACGTGCTCAAAATTGCATGCGACTATAGCCGGGCCCCGCCACATAGTCCTTTGTTCTCTTGCCCGGCTATAGCCGGGCGCTGCCAAAGAAGGGTTAATAAATAAACATACCATTTCCCACATAAACATGTATGCATTGTATTTTTAAGGGTTTAGACAACCACGCAATAAATCAGAAACTATATTTCTAATGCCTCTCATGTTCCGGAAACACTCAACTTGTCACTCTCTGTAAAATCAAATTCTACCTGGCCGAAAACAGGGTAAAGTTAGGCGAGTCGAGGCACTGTGTCCCATGGGTAACCTGTGGGGGAGTATACGTGTACAACTCGGCCGAATAGCACCATCCGTAGAGGCTAGCCAAAATCCTCTTAGATCTTGCCCTTCAAGCTGCGACGGTGTCTGGACGAGAGAGTGTGTGTAGGCTGTACCGGAAGTGACCTACGGTAGTGCTACCTGTGCGAGGGTATTCCCGGGCCTCACCCCCTTGGCAAACAAGCCAAGATGGACCACTCACTCAGTCGCTCCCACATGTGTCAGATCTCTACCAGGCTACTTTCTACTATACCCCGACTCAAATTAAGTGCTTCTTGTATTCATTTTTTGATTACTGACTTGGAAAATTAATTCCCTAAGTACTAAAAAGAATTTTAACATTTATGAATACAAATTTAATTAGGGATACATCTTGAAATTACTGCATACCGCACACACTATACACATTGCAAGGGTGATAGAGAGACTGACTGAGTGAGCTTGGCCACCCTATCACTTGACGGGTCAGGGGGTCACGGCATGACATGATGTCGCCACCAGCATCTCAGATCCATATGAGAATACAGATATGAAATGACATGATGAGAAATTGGAGTTTTGACTGAACGACATGATAAGGTGACCGCCATGTCACTGACGATTTGACATGTGTTAGAAAACATACAATGGCTAGCAAAGCTCATTTTATGAGTCATAATTAGCAAATTGAATTTCTCTCGCTAGACATGCATATGAAACGTAAACAAAAATGACCGTGAAACAAATTATAGATGTTTGATTTTCACTGTACACACCTTTAAATACACTTGTTAGTGTTGAATGATAGACGATTGTCTAGGGCTGAACACAGTGAGGAGTGAAGTGTGGTTGAGTCAGGTCAGTGATGATAGATCAGCACACGATGACTCAGCTGACGTCTGCCGCCTCTCTCCCTCTGATATCGCCTCCCGGCAGCCAACTCCTACTCGTGGGATGCCCACACAGTAATCGACTTTTTCTATTGCACTAGACATATCGAAAGCCTTCGATAGAGTCTGGCATAAATCTTTAATTTCTAAACTACCCTCCTTCGGTTTCTATCCCTCCATCTGTGCCTTTGTCTCTAATTTCCTTTCCGGCCGTTCCATAGCCGCGGTTGTGGACGGCCATTGTTCACTTCCTCACTCTATAAACTCCGGTGTTCCTCAGGGCTCTGTCCTATCTCCTATTCTCTTTCTAATTTTTATAAATGATCTCCTTAACTGTACCTTAATTCCCATCCATTCATACGCAGACGACTCAACCTTGCACTACTCCATTAGTTTTTCAGAACGCCCCTGCCAGCAATCCCTCAACGACAAACGTAATGAAGCCATAGAACTCTTAAATTCTGATCTAAATACTATTTCCAATTGGGGCAGAGAAAACCTTGTTAACTTTAATGCTTCCAAAACCCAATTTCTCCATCTATCTACCCGTCAGGATCTCCCAGCGGACTATCCCTTATTCTTCAACAATACAAAAATCAACCCTTCATCTTCTCTCAATATTCTTGGTGTCTCTTTTTCTTCTGCTCTCATTTGGAAGGACCATATTACCAGTCTTGCTAAGGCAGCATCCCAGAAGCTGGGTGTGCTCAACCGCCTTAGGGGGTTCTTTTCCCCTGCACAGCTTCTTGCTCTGTACAGGGGCATAGTGCGCCCTTGTATTGAGTATTGTTCACATGTGTGGGGAGGTTCCTCTCACACTGCTCTCCTAGACAAAGTTGAAAGGAAGGCCTTTCGTATCATTAACTCCCGTCCACTCACCAACTCTCTGCAATCTCTCTCTCTCCGCCGCAATGTTGCATCTCTCTCGCTATTCTAACGCTACTATAATAATCAGTGTTCCTCAGAGCTATCCCAGTGCATACCACCTCCTTTACGTAGGGCACGTGGTACCCGTCTTGCAACTCAATCCCACCCCTACTCTGTGCAACTCTCCAACCCAAGAGTGAAACGTTACTCTCAAACTTTCTTCTACTCAACAGCTGAGCTCTGGAACTCTCTCCCAGAATCAGTCTTTCCCTCTTCCTATGACTTAAATTGCTTCAAACTCCGTGTGTCCAGGCATTTTGGCTCGAACGTCCCTTGATTTTGGCCCTGTCACTCTTTCAACTATGGGGGAGGCACTCGCTATAGGCAGTTATGCCTTTTGCCTCCCTCAATCACATAGAAAAAAAAAAAAAAAAAAAAAAATATGAACTGGATAGATGACTGGTAGACTGGTAGAAATTTGTTGTTCTGAAGTGATAAATTGAACAGGAACTGGTAGAGTGTAGACTGGATAAAACTGGATCAATGGTAGAATAATGGTAGAGTGTAGACCTTCGAAGGAACGTGGTGTAGTGGCCTCAGTTAACAAATCTGTTAATGAAGACCGCTGCTTGCCACCATATGTTCCAAATGACTTTTGACAGTCACTCTAGCAAGAGGTTAAGTTTAGGAAAATGTACCAACTGTACGGTCCTATATTTATTATAAGGGTTTTCTATTAACTCCAAGTAAGGAAGTCTAAAGATGACTATCTGTCCTTATGAGTTATACGTTAGGTAGTATAATTAATCATAAGAGGAAAGGCGTTTTGAGGTACGTTCCTAATTGGTTATATGTTGATTGAAGATAGTAGGTTGATCTCAGCTCTCGTCCTCTGCTCGTTGATAGATAGATATGATAGATAATATGTATATCGCCGCCACCATCCTACTTATACCTTATACATGTCATATATAGGTAAAGGGGGAAATTAAAGAATTTGGTATCCAAACAAACTTTGATATTTATTCAAGTAACAACTGAAGATTTATACAGAAGTACTAAATATATAAGTAAGAGAGAATTCCCTAAGTTGAGAGGGAATCTCAGAGGGCTATGTTGACGTGCCCAAGGTTCAAGTCTATCTGTCGGTCCACCTTCCCACCTAGCCTCAGCACACCTTCAGAGCTGAAGGAAAATTCCACCACTCCTTCCGGTCATAGGGTGAGGGCATGCAAGAGAGACACAAATGCACGTTGGCTTAAAGAGCGTGAAAAAGGTTTCTGACTCTTGAATTTTAGAAGGGGTCAGTGGGCAGGACCGCGAGAGGTTTCCCTCCACTCTCCAGCACGGTGGCCGGCACACTGAAGGGTCCCACACATATCTCTCGAGACCTCTGCAGCACTGCCAAAGGCAAATATAGCGCGCCATTGCTCATAATTAGCGAATATTTGCCGATGTCTTTGGTATCACTGCGGATTACTCCTGCGCGCTACGAATCTCGCTTTGGTGTTGTTTTGAAGCTATTTTCTTCTAGGTTTTGACTGAATACATTTAATTTCATTCAGACACTTGCTTAATTAATAAGGAGTGCCTGAATGAGCCATAATAAGGCGGAAATAGGCCCGCAGCGTAAGTGTTAACCCAAGAACGACGAAGTTATGGTAGTTCAAAGTGCCCGCCATGCAAAAGTATTTCCTTCATTTCTGACGAAAATCGTCATAGTTACCATATATAACATTATTACTTCTCCATATGTGCCTATTTTACTTTTAACTCTCCCAGACATATATGACGCGATCGCGTCATATGAATAAGTCCACCAAAAACTCATATGACGCGATCGCGTCATATGGACTTATCTCTATACCTTTATAATAAGTTATAAGTTTATAATAAGTTATTGACGATGTTGCCTATTAGTATAATAGTCTCCATTCAACACCCACGTCAGCCGTTTTGAATCGACCGCCCGCGGGAAAGAATAAGAGTCATCTTCATAAGTGCAACGCTACTTCTCTTATGGTCTCATCATAGATCGGGTACCCACTACGAAAAACCTTTCGTAAAATAAGAGAAGAAAAAGGGAAAAAAATTTAATACTTAAATACTGTTATAAACAAGCTTCCCATTTCGGTGGATTTCTTGCGTTGTGGCTCATTGCCGCTTCTCGCCAAGCGCATCATTCTCCCTTCTCTTCCCCGCGGGCAAACGGTCAACACGTGTGCCCAGCGCTCGGCTTCATTCGACGTTCGCTCTATTCTAGTGAGTCTTTACTCATTTGTATTTCTCTGAGTGGTAGTGAAGAAGGTTTAGATTAGCTAGCACGGGTTGTGTTATTGTTTGCCCGAAGGAAGTGTTAAAATTAGGGTACTATTCAGGCGCTAAAGTGTTGTGTTCAGGGCGACGCCACTGCTGGTGTCCTCGTGTCTCTATGCCCCTTAGTTTTTTGCTTTTCCTTAGTTAGCTCCCCCAGACATATTATGTTCCAGTAAGTCCGAGGAGGCGGGAGCCCCAGGATCATTGCCACTGCCTCGCACTACACTCACAACAACACTGCGGCCGTTAGAATTATCGCAGGAGGCTGAGGTTGCCACCAACGGTTTTATCGTATGGTAACTTATCGGACTTACTGAGCTCATATGACGCAAAATTGCGTCATAAACTTATTGGAGAGGTATAGAGATAAGTCCATATGATGCGATCGCGTCATATGAGTTTGTGGTGGACTTATTCATATGACGCGATCGCGTCATATATGTCGCAAGGAGTTAGGAGGCTTTATCTTCACGAGCTGTGTCTAGAGTCCAGTGTTTGGGCCTATGGGCCTTATCTTTATCTTTTAGCAGACGCGCCAGTTCAAGGATTATCACACATGGTGTGGTATCTTCTGGCGTTCGAACCTGCTTAGAGGCCCCTTTCGGGGGGCTTCACCTGCTTCATGCTGCTCGAGGGTTCTTCAAGTGTAAGTTTCTTACTGCGGGAAGAATCTTTTTCCTTGTGTTAAGCCTTTAGGGACTCTTGTGATGTAGGGGTATATATTTTTCTCTGTGATATTTTATGTGCCTCCCTTTTCTTGTGCTCCTCTTGTGTTAGTGTTGCCCACTTTCCTGGAGCTCAAGGAGACGTCCTTGTTTCAGGGGTCTTTTGTGTTGGAGGAGTGTTTGCCATTGTTTTGTTTTGACCCGCCGGTCCTTAGTTCTGCTACCTGGGGTCTGGTCCGCCGTGCCGGCGTGTGGTCAAGTTCCTCTGAATTTCCCCCTGTTTCTTATGTTTGTGTATGGTAGTGTGCCACTGCCCCTCCTGATGGTGGTCCTGCATGGCCGGTGGAAGGAGAAGTATCTTTTAGATACAATTTTCGGCGAGCCTGGGAGCCTACCAGTTTACTCCGTCCTGCGGCGGCTCGGTACGTAAACTTACCGGCGGCTGCTAGCGATTGTATGTAATAGCACGCAGATATCCGCTGTGTTGGAGGCTTATGAACCTATGACCCATGTCACAGGTGGGCGAACCGATGTGAAGCCCCTCCTCATGATTGAACAGGGCGTGAGGAGGGAAACGTTTCACAACCTCTTAGGGGTCAGAACAAAGGTTGAGGCTGTCGCATACCATTGTTCTAGCTCCGGGAGGATAAGATGTTAACACCTTACGAGCGGCCTATGCGGTTTATTTATGTGTACCGCACAGCGGGGTGTTTTTAGCCAAAATAGGGCTGTTTACGTGATCATTTTCATGCCTAAATAAGACCCAGAACGTAAAACAAGTACCTATCCCTGAAAGGGCATAAACAGAGCTTTCGAATGACACCATAACGATCCTTGTATGATGGATAGTTTTCTTGCAATAACCGTGCAACGCGAGTGCAAACAGCAGGTAATTCGGTACTTTCGGTACATAATTGAGTATGTAGCGAGTGAGAGAGGGAGGAGGGAGCTGAGATTTGTGTCAGTAGGTTCGCCGCGGTGGTCTGGAGCAGTCATACGCTCGCTAGTCTCCTGCCACCACTTGTCTCTCTCTCTCAGCCACATTACGTGCTGAAATTGCCACTCGAGTTATGTCGAGCGCCGCCACATAGTCCAGCTTTATTTAACTCGACTTATGTTGCTCGCCGCTAATTAAGGGTTAAAGCCTCTCAGGTTATCCTTATGAGCATTGATTCTTGGAAATGTTTATTTCCAGATCCCGCCTACAGTCCGGACAGCTACGAATGAGTGGTTCCCGCCGGGGAGGGGAGACTCTGTAATCATGCCTGTTTTCAATTTGTTCTACACCTATGTGCCTCCTAGTACCTGTCGCAGCACACAGACTATGTATTTGGTGTATCAAATGTTTAGACAAATCCTCCTTTTTATGGTCATCTCGCCAATGCCCAGTATGTTCTGACTTGTTTGAAGAATGGCTTGCGAGCCATGATATGGCTTGGCTGCTCACGCTCATTGAGATAAAGAACAAATTTGCAACTTACGCTTCTAGAGTAGCAGACTTCGAGTTATTATGCGATAACGCTGACTTATTAAGGACGATTAAACTTTATTCTTTTCACGTCATCCCAGTCTCTCAGACACAGACCCCCCCAGTACCATACTTGAACCTGGCCTCTCCCCAATCGTCTACAACCTCCGCACAGGGCTCCCCTCCCCATTACAAGAGGAGTCGCTCAGTCTCGCCGGAATGCACATCTCCAGCCCCACCGGAAGCACCTGGAGGGCTGGGTCGGAGAGCTTCCAGCCTGGAGTTCCCGCCGGAAAAGATACGCAAACTATCTAGCCCCCGGCGTGTGGAGAGGGTAGCACTAGATAGCCTTCAACCTAGCTTCCAAGGGGGTATAGCAAGGGCGCAGCCAGTAGCATCGACGTCTGCCGCGGGGACACCGGAGGTTTCCCCCGGTCTCCTCGAGACGGAGGCCATGCGAACACAGTCTGCGATGAGGGTTAGACAGACAGTTAAGGTATAGGCTCCAGGGTTCTAAGCTTGTTTTAACTAAAAGTAACTTTCTGGCTAACAGACTGGGCCTAGAGTTGTCTCCGACGCCGGGGGCGCAAGCCTCTTCTGGCACTGAAAGATTTAATCCTCAGGCAGGAGTTATTGAGGCGGGTATGCCTCAATCCTTTACCACACTGGAGTCGGTCACGGCTAGAGGGTCGGATGCCAAGATAGGTCAGGTTCCACAAGGTCACCCCATACGGCCGGTGAATATGAACACAGTCCCGAGGGACACAGTCCGTCAACCTTCACAGGCATCGGATAACCCGCTGGGGTTACACGCCCTGGAACCTCCAGCGCATAGGAGGAGCTTACCATCTCAGCCTAGTGGTAGTCAGGGCCTAGACCCTAGTTCCAAGGTACAAGTAGGGGACCAGCAGTTGGGGGAGACACGGCCAAAGCCTCTGAAACGGCCGAAACCCCCGTGTGTTACGTCCAAACAATTGGACGAATTACTACATAGGGTAATGCAACAATGTGCCATAAAACGCCACGAAGTCCCTCCTCGGGCAATCCTGTGACCACCCTCTCAACAGAAAGCGGGTCTGTGCCTAGTATCTCTGTGTCCACGGCTGGGTCATGGCCTGGACACGTGCCCATCCGCCCCTTGTCTCCGGCCAAAATCAATGTTTTAACGGAACCCGATGTTATAGTGCCTCCCAAACCTTCTAACGTAGCTTTCCCCGCCGCGGGTAGTCATGGCCAAGGCCATCCTATGGACGGTCAGTGGCAACCCCGGCTAGGGCATGTATCTCTGTCTACAGGGTATAGTTCTTTACATTCAGATACACTCGTTCCTGGCACTACGGTGTCTTCCGGGGGTAGGAAGGACACTTGTCCTGCCTCACTGTCTCATGGCTGGGAAAAGGAGGATAGAATGTGTTCTGGCCAACAGCCACCATCTAAGTTGCCATACAAAGCTCATCGACAGTTGGCGGCTTGTCCGCCGGTTATCGACAAACAAACAACCTCCCATTCGCAGGCTCTACCGCCGCGATTTCGGGCTGAATCCGTTAATCTGTCTCAAGATCAGAAAGTACTAGGGAGGCTTTGGCTCCCGGTCACCGCATTACCTATGGGAGTTGGGCACAGATCGACACAGGGTGAGGTCCCAGTGCCCCAAGAGTGGTCGATCGAGGTAAACAGGCGCAAAGTCATTAGGGTAAAAGATGCACAAGGGAAAGTGTTAGACGTACTAGTTCAGGCAATAGCTGACCCTACTAATTTTCATTACTTTGTGTATAACCCTGGCCAAATGACTCCTCTGCCTATGAGCACCCCTAGTCAGGTCCCCCCTCATCCAGAGGTCCCTATTTGCCCGGATTGCTCTAAACGTTGCGGCATCAATGGATGCCACTCATTTAAGGTTGCTGAACCAAGTCTAAAGTTTAATAGATGTAATCCTCATCAGGGTCCAGAGGGAACTGAATCTGGGTAAGGTGGGACATGGCCCTTGGGTGACGTGGGATCAGGAGCTCCAACAGTTTTCTATTGATGTTACTTCTAATACCTCGGTGCCGGTTCCCCCTCCTCCATTTACTGAATTTGACTAGCTTAAGCAAGAACCCGGAGGAGTGCCCAGAGCTATTTATGAATTTCTCATAGCCCCCCAATTAGACGCACAACATTTTCCGGCTCCTTTTGCAATCCCTGATCCCATTGATCTCCAGAGAGAGTTCCTAGTTAGGGATAACGCCCAAAGAAAATGTATTAGTTTGCTCCTAACCAGAGATACAGCCCAAGCCATTGACAGGCCTATGCCCAATCTCGCTCTCCAAAAAGTGGAAATAGTAAAAGCATTTCAAAAGTACCTTCTCCCTCATCCGGCTAAATCATTGACAGATATTAGAGCGGCCTTATTTGAGGCGGTCAGAGCACGACAGCTACTCAGACTCAGTATGGCTCAAGGGTTACCGGAGAACGCTTATTATAGGGTGCTTTTCTCTCCGGTTTTGACGGCAACTCCAGTTACTGAGCAAACACAGATTGATGTTAGGCGTGATGCTTCAGGCGATCACTGGTACACCCAATTAGTTTTGTCTATGTATTACTAAGTTTACAATCACTGGATGGCCGGCGACCGGCGGACGGCTGACGGTGCCTCACCAATGGCTACAGTTTAAAATACAACATTCTTTGTTCTAGAATAGCTTCTTAGGGACTCTCTTACTTCATCCTTTCACCCATAAGCCACGCTGAGGCACAAGGGACCGAGGTCGAAGATGTGTTTACCGCGCCCTGGCCGCGCCAAAAGGTTTTTTCTCTACATGTTCGGACTGCGTCTGGGTGAACGATCACATGACGGTCAGGCTACAGGAGGCTAAGTTATGCCCTCCCCGGCGCCCTGGGGACAGTACGCACCATCCCCTGTTAACCGGAATTGAAATTAAGCGGAACACGAATGGGAACGTCCCCGGCGCAGGCTAAACGCCGCTGTCCCAACTAAAACGACTTCCTTCAGAATCTGATACCTCGATAATATGGTCAGCGTTAGAGGTCCCCCGGTGGCCGGCCTTCCTCTATGTCTTTTACCAGTAGTTTGGGATTAGCGAGAAAAGTATTCTCTCTCCTCACTGTTTTACCTCATTACAGGTTATTGTTGAGTTTTCTAAGTTGGTAAGGCAACATCTCCCTCGTTCAATTTACCAGAAAGGAGTTATTCTGCCAAAAGCACCTAGTGTTATCCCTCCAGGAAACTACTATCGGTTACACAGTTCACAACTCAAACGGGTGGTTTTTTCCATAGTTGCGAGGTGGTTTCCTTTTCAAAAGTTTGGTTATTGGCTTAATTTCACTTTTTTGGCCGGGCCACTGCCCATGTGGCCCAGCAGAGAGTAACGTTCCCGGCCAAGAGTGGGAGTTCCACCAGGACAGGGGGCCGGCTGGACTTTAGGGACAAGGTTTCAAGATAGATTTTTTCTCTTTTTAACCCGTCTGTTTGAGTTGGGAGCATAGGTACGAAATAATGTTTTTCTTCCGATCACCAGAGGCAAGCGTAGCTTACGCCCCGGATTTTGGTTTCCAAACTTCCAAAATGTTGTAGTATTATTAAAGTACAGCCAATTCTTCCCCCCCCCCACCCCCCTTTTTCTTTCTTTCGGGGGTTCTTAGCAACCTCCAACCCCCCCAACTTTGTGGGTCGGGAGTACGTGGGACTGTGGTGTCAGCTCTTCCCCTCTTATGTTTTAAGTAAGGGTTGGTGGGTCTCCTTAATGGTCGACGTAAAAAAAAATCCGCCTCTAATTCTTTACCCCATTGATAAATAGCTTCAGACACCACCTAGCGTGTTCTTCAGGTGTGTTACCTCTGACAGGCGGGAGCCTTAAAGCAATGGGGGTAGGCATACTTCCTTCCCCAATAGCCGGTGTCGACTCCGCAATATAGTAGGGTCCATATCAGTTCGCCCCCCCTTCGGCCGGACGGAATGCAATCTGTCTAATCAGTGTTCCCCCGGTTACAGGCCTACTATGGTTCCGGCCTAGGCCGAGCGACCAGGAACTGATCACGCCGGTAGGATTGCGGGTGGAGTCTTGCAAGACCCCTTCCAGTTAGCTCCGTCAGGGTATCAGTGATACTACTTCAATTTTTCTCAGGCCACTACATCAAATTAGGTTCTTCGGAAATCCCTGAGCTACGCATGCCTCTGTACGTCGGTAGACTGAGTTCGTTTGATTCAATAAAATTAAGATTTTGTCAGAAGCTCAAACAGTTTTAATACACAAATAATTGGCTAAAGGTTTGGTGTTACGCCGAGGGGACTTACCCCTCCTGCTGGGTCCTCCGGCGGGTTGGGACCTAAAGCTCTAACTTACTCGGTTTCGTCCAGTATCATATAGGTATCAAAGCTCCCCCGGCGTATTACTTAGCATAGCATCTTGATCCTTCGGCACTATCGGATGACTAAAATATAAGTTTAGTAATCTTATCTATGTCAGTTCTTATTTACACCATGCCTAAAAGAACTGTTGTTTTATCCGTGAAAAGAGAGTCGCCCTCGATCCCTATATGTTCTTCAGTTTTTCTTTTAGTTTTTTCGAGTGAGTTGTCTTTTTCTCTTCCGTTTTTGTACTTGCGCAACGGATCCGCTCACTCTCTCTTCATGAATATTTGTTTTAAGGTATTCACGGCTTTAGGGGTTTTTGTACTGAGATAAGTTACGCCCCTTATGGGCTAGGAAAAAAATGGGGGGGGAGGATATGGTATCCCAGTACACCGGAAGGATGACCCCCTCCCCCCCCCCCCCCCTCTCTCTCCGCCAGAATACACGGCATAGCCTAGTACGCCGAGAGGTAGCCCCTCCGCCGGATTACACGGTCATGCAAGGCAAGCCAAGTGCGGCTCCCGCCAAGGCAGAGCCCGGACATGTACTAGAGCTAGAAGCTCAAGATTTTATTTTAGGTTCAAGTAAATCTATCATTGTTTTAAGACAGTTTAGTCTATCATTGTTTTTTTAAGACAGCTTAAGTTAAGAAACAAGCTTTGTTCAGCTTGTACTATTTGTTTATATATATGTAGAAGTGTTCTATCTTAGTTGCTACTGGATAGTTGGGTGAGTGTATAACTGGTCAAGAGACACAGTGATGTTGCCAGAGGAGAAAACTGTGAACAGTTTCAAATCTGGTCGAGTGATCCAAGAGTTTTATTTATATGAACTTTGTGCTATCACATGGTACAACAGGTGCATCATGTAGAGGCCCTAGTACTTGAGCAGGTCTTCTTCGAAGCGACGCACTGCTCACACTCTTTAAAGTTTTATAGTTTTCTATATTGCATGCAAACAATAAATTTACTTTTTCTGTTATACAAATCATTGACTTTACCCTACGGGAGCGGAGCTTCAGATATTGTTGCGAATGTCCCCCTCCAGTCTTGGGAATTCAGGCAACATCGTCAATGATGGAGGGGCCACTATTAAATTATAGGTTTGATTCCCAGAGGGAAGTAAAGAAAACCTAATATTTAGTAGGGGCCCCGGAATCAATGACGATGAGGACCCTCCCAGCCATTCCCTGCCCATTCGTTTGATATCTTGAGTTAATTTTGATATATCAGTGAAAGGAGAATGATGTGCTTGGTGAGAAGCGGCAATGAGCCACAACGCAAGAAATCCACTGAAATGGGAAGCTTGTTTAAAACAATATTTAAGTATTAAAGTTTTTCCCTTTTGCTTCTCTTATTTTACGAAAGTTTTTTCGTTGTGGGTACCCGATCTATGATGACACCATAAGACAAGTAGCGTTGCACTTATGAAGAAGACTCTTTTTCTTCCCCGCGGGCGGTCGATTCAAACGGCTGACGTGGGTGTTGAATGGAGACTATTATACTAATAGGCAACATCGTCAATGATTCCGGGGCCCCTACTAAATATTAGGTTTTCTTTACTTCCCTCCGGGAATCAAACCTATAATCTTAGCCCTGCGGTTGTAATCTGAGCCGGACCGGCGAGAGACATATCTCCTCCCTCTCTCCTGTCTCGTATGCTACTGAGAGACTAGGGGAAGTCTCAGACTGGCTAGAGGGTTGGAGAAAGACTCCCGAATCCTCTCCCCTCTCTCCCAGACATCCTCATGTGAAAATACTCGATGAATATCTGGAATAATAGGGAAAATACCAGATAATTGAGTAGGGGGGGAAATGGGGGTGGGGGGTGGGGGGGGGATTGGGACACATTTGGAGGAGAAATAGGAGGTATGGAGGGGAATTATCTCACCTAATCACATATTGCTTTGTTTTGAGTGCCAGTGGGGTGTTATGAAAGGGTTTGTTTATGCCTTGAGTCTTAAGAGGACCCTCACCTTCGCCCACCAAACCTTTTATGAAGACTGTCGCCTTTCCTAGATTAAGACATAATATAGACAAAATTACATAAGACTTTTATTTAAATATATTGTGTACTATTGTGTTATTCTCTCTCTAGTGTGGTAGAGAGAGAATGCCATGAACACCAAAGTTGTAATTCTCCAAGTGAGAGCTAACCAAGAGAGAGTATAAATTGAGTTTGACGTATTTACATTTACAGTTTATTCAAATGATGTCGCAATTAAACCATTAAGTGTGCATGAACACCTGTACCTTGGTCCATCTGTTCAGTTATATTAAGTTTCTTAACCCTTCCTACCCGGGCTGTCTCAGCCAATGACGGTCGCCCCTACCCGGGCGATATGGCCGAAAAACGTCTAGGCCTAGGCTACCGTATTTATGTTTATTTTCACTGCTAGAACTTTCCCACTCATCTATAATCGTAGTGCGGTTTTCAATCTGTATTTTGGCATTGAGTAGAGCTCTGTAAGTCAACTGGTTCAGTTGTGATGACGATTTCAGTGGAGCCAATATTGCAGAGATGTTGCCAATATGGGGGCTTTTCAGACACTAATTTCGTCATCACGTCATAACAATACCATTGAGGAGTCTTCTCCTTCTTGTTTTCGGAGGTGCGGTGACGAACGCTTGGGTTTGTTGACATACGTCGTACGCACGGCGTTCGGACCAAGCTTAATTAGGCTATTAAGCTCATGCCTTAGATAAGGCATACCGGGTATTGGCCCTTCTTTCGTGATGTCATTACCTAAGGCAGCCCGGGTAGGAAGGGTTAATGTTATTTCATAAATTTTATTATTATTATTATATATTATTACACTTCAGATCAGCTGTTACCGAAATTTGTTTTTGTTTTGTATTTTTATTTTTTCAGGGAATATAGTGTTTTATTGTTGTTTATCATTTAGTGAATGGAAGATTTACATTACCTTACCTATAACGGCCGTGGGATACAATAATAGGTTGACTTATTGTCATCATCATATATTGTCAGCAGGGGTTCTTTACCCCCACACAGCTTGTTGCTCTTTACACGGGCACTGTGCCCATGTAGCGAGTATTGTTCGCATGTGTGGAGAGGTTGTACCCATACCGCACTTCTCGAAAGAGTAGAATGAAAACCATTTTGTCTCGTCAACTCACTTCCTCTTACTAGTTCCCTACAATCTCTTTCTACACACCACAGTGTTGCATCTCTTTCATTCTTCTATTGCAATTACAACAATCAGTGTTCTTCAGAGCTCTCTCAATGCATACCCCCTCCCTTGTGGCGAGTATACGAGGCACCCGCATTTCAACATAGTCCCACTCATACTCTGTCCATCTTTTCAACCTAAGAATTAGCAAAGTTTCTCAGTCTTTCTTCCACTCAGTAAGTGAACTCTGGAAATCTCTCCCTCAATCAATCTTTCCTTCATCCTATGAATTAGACCGCTTTTAATTTTGTGTGTCCAGGCATTTTAACCCCAATATCCCTTGAATTTGGTTCTGTCACTCTTTGGCTTTGGGTGAGACACTCGTTACAGGCAACCTGCCTTTTGTTTCCTTCATACACATAAGCGGGCAAAAAACAGCTGGCCGTGCAATAATTTCGGCAAAAAAGCTATCAAATTAGACGGGAACATAACCACAAGCAATGTAAACAATGCGATGATACGCCCACCAACACAACCCTTACAGAAAAGAGTTGACGAAATTGCGTTGTTTATGCGCGGGACTCTTGTTTTTTATGGCTCATATTGGACATTTTAAAGATGTTGATATCCTAAATCATCCATGGGGACGATGTTGAGAATAATATTGCGAATCTATGCGTGCCTATTGTCCATAATAAACTGTTTATAATAGTGCGGAACTAGTTATCTTAAGTCTAACCAAGTGTTTTTATTGGTTCTGTGGAGATGACGACAATTCTTTGAGGTTTCTTTTCATTTTTGAAGCCCAGTTGTTATTTTAACCACATCCTTATGGATTTAGTGAACATTAATATTGTTTTCCTATAACCATTGTTTACGAGTACACACACAGTCTCTCTCTTAACCCGTACTGTACCGTAGGATACAGTAATAAAAGTCCCCAGCAGTCCCAAGCAATGTGGCAAAAATTGCCGGAGAGACCACCTATCCACCTCCAAAGATGAGGCAACACTGGCTTTGTCACCCTTCAGTGGGTCTCATATAAGCTGAGAAGTGTTGCCAACACGGGAGCAGTGGTCAAAAGGTCATGATAACTGGTACAGGGTTGTACAGGCAGTTACAAGGAAAGTACATTACGGACGGATATATACATCGCTGGGATTGGGGAGTTACTTATCTACTGACGTATATAAACGGCGCTGGGATTGGAGGGATTAATCACTAAAACACTGACATGATTAGTTACAATATCCTGCACAACACTGGATTAGAACTGCACATAATAATGAACATTAATAACTCAATTATACATGTACAACCTATAGCAATAGTTAACACTGTTATAGCCTTGAAATAACGTGTGTTAGTAGGTAATGTACACACTTTAACACTGATTATTAAAACAGAACATTTATTAAAATAATAAAATAGATTAATTATGTTATTGATTGGACCTAAATTACATTTATATACTAGAATATGTAGTAGATCTGCATTTAGGGGAGGTGTGGTGGAGTGGTCTTCCCACTGGCCTGGTAATCCAAAGGTCCCGGGTTCAAATCCCAATGTATCAATGGGAAGATATTATTGGGATGGAATTTGTGCTGTACCTAGTATCAGTGCATTACCACAAGCCCACCGAAACGTCAATAAAATACCCTCATTGTTCCTTGATTAAATAGCACTGTATGAATATTCCCATATTCAAAATATGCTATAGGGGTGCAATGCCTGGTGAGTTATCTGCTCAACAGGTGGCATTGTGTGTGTGTAAGTGTGAGAGTCCGAGAGTAGGGAGTGAGACAGTGAAGCACAGGAACGAGGTGCTTCAGAGATGGGGTCGTTTCGGGCCATGAGTGAGCACCGTGCCTCATGTGAAGGCAAGATGGCAGGTGCTCGTTGTACTCTACGTGCTTCACATGTCTCACTCCCTAGACTGGAAACAAGACTTCATGGGCTTCACTGTTCATTGTAAAGCGGTGAATTTAAGGCTCTCAGCCTATGCCCGCGAGGAAGTAAGTTGGAATACAGAAAAAAAAAAAAAAAAAAAAAAAAAAATCTATCAGAATCAGGACTGTCAGATTACTACTCCAAGTAAAGTATCTTCTCAACAGCCTCGGGGAGGCTCAAAAGGGCATTGTGGGGGGAACGCGGTCAGACATAGTGTAACACTTACGCAAGAACGGCGATGATTAGCCGTGAGTCTTTGGCCCACAACCCATGCTTGCACGGGTGGTAGGAGGTGCATTACCAACTAGTGTTTACTTGCCATACTTCATAATAATACTACCATAAGAGCGGCTCTTATTAAGGGGTAATATAGGGTCGAATATGTTAGACGTCTGAAAACCGTGGCTGGGGCTGAGCGTTAGCTGCATAAGTGACAACTTTGAGCCATCACTGGGGCTCAATGGGCTAACAAGGGAACTTTTACATCTGCACATTTTGCCTTTTTTATTATCATTGCTTGCTTGGTACTACATAATTATATAAATAATGTGCCTGTGCTCTATCGTTTTCAGGTTCTTTGGAACATGAGGGAAAATTGGAGAGGTTTGATAGAAAAATATGCAATGTCACAGATAAATTACTCAACACCCAATCGGTAATACAGAGTGGGAAGCTGGGTGGTGAAATTAACTTGGGATTTATTCCTGTTAAAGAAACCTCACCCAAGGATGATTGCAAGCATACAGAAGAAATACATTTTGTTAACTGCTTGGAGGCCGACTGTCCTGATGGTGGCTGGGGATGGATTGTCACCGTTGGAACTTTTATTCTTACGGTAAGATAATGCCTTAACCCGTACAGCCCCAGCGACGCGTCTGACGCGTCGGCGATGTATGTAACGCACAGCCCCAGAGACGCGCCTGGCGCGTCACCCTAAATGCGCCGACCGTAACCTCAGGTGTAGCCACTCAAGAGGGCTCAGATTTGTATGGGAACTGTGTACGTATCCCACGCAACCGTGCCGATGGTTGAAAACTCTCAAAGTCCACGTGCGTGCGCGTGAGCGCGCAATAACCTTGTTTTTTGGGGTAATTGCCTTCAATTTTTTACTCCTGTAAAATACGTTTTCGGGGGCTCTGTAGGACCATTTTTTAAGGTTTTTGAGCGGTTTTTCGTGTTTTTTCCTTCATTCCTAACCCATTCGCTATTGTTTCTGGAATAAAACCATTTTTTGAAAACCGGCCGGGTTCTGGTGAACAAACATTACAAAACTAGCCGGGGCTGGACGGGTTAAACAAACTAATAATAATAATTGTTAATCTTAACACCCGCACGTTTTAGTAAATTATAATATAATTAATGAATTATGACAAAATACAGATGATAGACTATTTTGATCAATATCCATATGGAGGCTAATCAAACATCGACGTTAACTCTTTGAGGCGCACAAGAAACCTAAATTAATATATATCAGTCTATTTATTACATCAGGATCCCAATGCATGATGCACAAAGAAATAATTTATTATAGTTATGTAATAAGATATACATGACAAAGCTAATACTACAGTATGCATTAAACTAAGAACAAACATTGATATTATAGTTATGTAATAAGATATACATGACAAAGCCAATACTACAGTATGCATTAAACTAAGAACAAACATTGATATTATAGTTATGTAATAAGATATACATGACAAAGCCAATACTACAGTATGCATTAAACTAAGAACAAACATTGATATTATAGGTATGTAATAAGATATACATGACAAAGCCAATACTACAGTATGCATTAAACTAAGAACAAACATTGATATTATAGTTATGTAATAAGATATACATGACAAAGCCAATACTACAGTATGCATTAAACTAAGAACAAACATTGATATTTCATACTGAAATGTTGTCAGAGATAATAAAAAAAACAACAACAGTATAATAAAAAAGGTACACCTTCGCGGATAATGGTTTATATTATAATTGTTTCATTGTTTTGTTATGAGGTATATAGTTATGCATTACAGTAATGCACATAGCTCATTGTATGAAAAAGATAATACAACAACAACACACTTTCTAGGTTTAACCCTCTCACTCTTACTAAAACTTAAACATAAGTATAATATCCTACTGTTCACTCTCAAGTATCATTTTCTCTACCGCAAGATGATACACATATGATACTGCTCTGTTTATAATCACAATAGTCTATCTACATGCAATGTATTATGCATTCACAGATATAGCAATACCCATTCTATTATAAAATCATATGGTTTACACCATCATAATATTGTTATTAGCTGATCAATCCATATCTTATATATATGGGTGTCATCATAATTATTTATCATTTGCCGTTTTCATATGAATAAACACAAAATTGGTACTTGGCTAAGATAAATTATGCATGCATAACCAATATATTCATTCAACAAGAGGAATTACGTTAGGTACCATCTAATACATCTCATTAGAAAGAGGAAAGATTGATCTACAAAATTATCTTTAAATCGAAACAAAATTATTGTAGTTAAAATTGATGAGGACCAACACGTTCCGACTTTACACCTTTGCAGATCAGAATTTTCACAGACGAGTCTCGATTTATGGTCATACATTTAGTTTGTGATATGAGGAAGAGAATAAAACCAATTCCTAGTCCCTTTTGATATTTGAGTGCATCCATATATTTATATATATTTGGCATGCAATATAACACTCATAGCAGTTATATACTGTATTCAAGCAAGTTATACAGTACACAGATAATAGCTTACGTATTATACAGTACTATATAATAATGAATATATATATTCTGTATATATATTTTAGTATATACAGGAAAAGGAAACTATTATAATAGATAAACCCCCATTATATAGTATTTTAGATACACTTACCAATAGTCCATGGCAGGCTTGGCAATTAGGTATAGCCCAGTAGCCCAGACTAGTCCAGCTATGTTGCCAGGCTAGTGATTTTCAATGTTAGTGTTCCCAGTGAGGCTTGCAAACTGGTTTAGGGTAATAGATGCCGTCTGGGAGGTAAGCTTAGCCTATTTGTGTGAATAGACACCTTTGCTCCAACCTTTGAGGGTCCCAAGCAACCGCAATGATCAGAGTTTGATTGATCCTAGGATGCTGGGCCTAATTTGATACTATCCCAAGTGCATGTATTGTCAGTTTAAGTCTCCTACCAAGGGAGAGTTGTTCACCATTATCATGAGTTCAGCTTGTCCTGGGGGTAACGATATACGATGTATATGCCATGTATCTCTGTAGCTTATAGTCTGTACTGTGATTATAGACTGCTGAGCTAGATGGTTGATGTAAAAAAACATCTATTGTAGGTACTGCACATACTAATGTAGAGGGAGTAAATTATACAATAGCAACATGTTAAGAGTTCTGACCAATCACGGCCCTTAATGTGGCTCTGGAATACACAGTATGAATGTATATTTTGTCATGATTAGAGGATATTGAGATAATACAGTTTCCAAGGTTGAGGATCAGTTTCCGAGGTAATCCACAGTAGTAAATATTGAGACATGTAATGTTTGTTCATGTTGTTATGTTTATGGGCGAGGTGAAATGACACAAACAATAGAATAAATAAGAAATTCAAGACTGATGTCAGAACACTCAAAACATCCAGGTTCAAGGAAAACTAGATTAACACATTTTAGTTTAATTAAAGTAAGTATTATAATGTAACAATAAAATCATTCTCTTCAGGACGAGCAATAAGAATATATAATGCACTAAGATTATCAGAAAGTGAACAAATAAATAACTATATACCTTTACAGAAGCAATGCAAGGTAGAAATAGCTATATCACATAAGAATTAATATTTTGTCAAGATCCCTGAAAATGGTCAAAATATGTTTAATAACTTAAGGAAATGCACAATACATTCATAAAAGCAATACAAGTAATTAATACAACTATTTAAAAGTGAAATGAACACAAAAATAACACTTGAGAAAATATTCCTTCTGAAAATTACAATAATAAGGGGGAACTAAATTGCAATAATAAGGGGGAACTAAATTACAATAATAAGGGGGAACTAAATTACAATAATAAGGGGTAACTAAATTAATCTGATCAAAATCACACATTTGGAAACTAATCACAAATTAAGGTAATGCTTTACAGAAAAGTCAATGATATTTAATTATTAATTGATCACTAGATTAACTTATAATAATACGCAATAATATCACTAAGAATAATAATAGGCTATAATATAGGAAACGCTTACAGTATGTACTCAACTCCTCAAATCACAGGTAAGGAATGCAGATGCTAAATCGTCAGATGGTAGCCATATGTCACTTCACTAAGTATAAGAGTAAACTATGTACAGAGAGGCAGACGAGATGCTAAGGTCAGCTGGTCAGTTGAATCTTGAGTTGAAAATGAGAGGAGGGGGCGGGATATATATATGCCTCGCGGTACCCAGAACATTCCATAAGCTCCTAGAGCAAACCAGACATACTGCCGCCACGCGTCTAGATTCGGTACGAGCTATGAACACATGAATGATGATGCAACATCTACTTGCACTTACAAATCAAGAACTCTCTCTAAAATGTGTATATTAACCCGTTCACTATTGCATTTATTAATTTTATACATTATTTTAGCTCACATTACATAACACCTCCCCCCCTAAAGAAAGAAATTTACAGGGGAAATGTATATGCTTTAAATCAGTTAGGCTACTATCTAGACAAGAAATCTGCAATCACATTTTCCTTCCCTTTAATATGTCTTATATCTAAAGGATATTCTTGAAGAAGCAGACTCTACCTGGTCAATCTCTGATTTTTATCTTTAAATGTACTAAGAAGCTTCAGTGGGTTGTGATCGGTATAAATAACAATAGGATCTGGGCCTGGACACAAATATAAAGAAAAATGTTGTAATCCAAAAATCAGAACCAAAAGTTCCTTCTCAATAGTGGAATAATTATTTTGGGGTGGAGTGAACTTCTTGCTGTAATAAGATACAGGATGTTCAATACCTTGGTCATCCTCCTGCAACAAAACTACCCCAGCTCCTGTATCACTAGCATCCACAGCCATTTTAAAGGATTTAGCAAAGTTAGGGGTGGAAAGCACTGGCTGACTCAACAGGATAGCTTTGAGTTTGTTGAAAGAGGATTCACAAGCTCCATTCCACTCAAATTTAACTCCCATTTTCAGAAGATCTGTGAGTAGTGACACAAGGATTGAGAAATTTAGAACAAACCGGCAGTAGTATCCTACCATACCGAGAAATCTTTGCAATTCTTTCCTATTCTTAGGTCTGGAAAGATCACTTATCACCTGAACATTAGCCCCTGGTGGCACAACTTGTCCATTACCAATCACATAACCAAGATACTTGACTTTAGCTTGACCAAATTCACATTTTTATAAATTTGCAACAAGATTAGCTTGAACCAAACGATCAAGAAAGCTACTGACATGGTATAGATGATCTTTCCAGGTGTCACTAAAAATCAATACATCATCAATATACACTACACATCCTTCCAAACCCTCGGTTACAATGTTCATGAGTTTTTGAAATGCTGCATGTGCATTTTTCATACCATATGGCATCACAGAACATGCAAAAGTCTTACCAAGAGTTACAAAACATGATATATCCCTAGCACGGTGAGTCATAGGTGTTATGCCCTGATTTTATACAGGATTAACTTGGTATAGGTGAGTTCTGTAAGACTGGGTTATTGGATTTCTTGCAAAATACATAAAGAGAATCAACAGAGGATATATAATCTCGGATAAATGGTTTGTAATACAGGCGGATTCTGATGAGAAACTGCAGCGGGTAGTCAAAGAGTTTGGTGTGGTTTGTGGAAGGAGGAAACTGAAGGTGAACGTCAATAAAAGTAAAGTAATGGTGTGTAATAAGGAGGAACATAGGGTGAATCTAGATGTGAGGCTGGATGGGGAAATATTGGAACAAGTAGAGTGTTTTAAATATCTAGGAGGATCGATAAGCAGGAGTGGAGCTATGGAAGTGGAGGTAAAACAGAGAGTGTGTGAAGGAAGGAAGGTTTTCGGAGCAATGGGAAGTATGTGGAAGACGAGAAATCTCGGAGTGAAAGTAAAAAGTGCACTGTATCAAGGAATTGTTGTGCCAACAGTGATGTATGGGGCTGAGACATGGGCTCTGAAGAAAAAGGAGAAAAGAGGGCTGGATGTAATGGAGATGAGCTGCTTGAGGAGTATGTGTGGAGTTACTCGTAGAGACAGATTGAGGAATGAAGAGATACGTAGGAGAGTGGGGCAGCAAGAACATTTGTCAGCCAGAGTGGACAGAAGGGTGCTGAGCTGGTATGGTCATGTTGAACGAATGGGAGATGAAAGGCTTCCAAAGAGAATATGTGAGTCAGGTACAAGGGGAGATAGAAGGGCAGGAAGACCCCCATTGAGATGGAGAGACTGTGTAAGAAAGGCTTTGGATGATAGAGGAATGACTATAGATCAGGCAGGGGAAGTGGTGGTGGACAGGAGTGAATGGAGAATGCTTGTGAATAGTTGAGTGAACACGTGGTCATTTGGAGTAAGGGGTCGGGCGCAAGTTGGACTAGATAATAGTCCATCAGGCGCCTGGCCCGGGGAGACGATTAATATGAAGGGTGTGCCTGGAAGTGTGGTGGGAGGGCTTGTGGCTTTGGCTCCGCTGCATGTCTGCCTGCCGAGATCGGAACCTCTCCGGGTGGTCAGGGGCCGGGGGAGTGCTGGAGCGACCTTGGTAATCCTGGTCTCTGGGTCTTCTCCTGGGTGACCTGGATGTGTGAGAGTTTGTGTTTTTATCTGTGTTTATTTTTTGTTTTATGTTGTTTTTGTGTTTTCCCTGTTCTTGCTCTGTCTTGAGTCGGCTACCCCCAAAATGGGGATTGGGCCTGAGCATATAGATAGATAGATAGATAGAATACAGTTTTATTCTCAATAGCACTCAGGTAGAAGGTACGTAATAGAATTCCACGAACAATAGAGGTTGGAGCACTCAGGTAGGTTATTGGACTTATTACCACCTCCCAGCACTTATCACAGATTTGGATAGTGACATACTTCCCACTTCCAACGTTCAGGCATTATTCTTCTGATCACCTTGCTTTATGATACGTAGGGTACATGAATCACACAGGTTAGGCATTTCGCTTTGTTAACTCTCTCTGGTAATATGACTTACTCAAGGATGAAAGTATAAGTAATGTGGTTATTGCCCAAGAATTAACGTGAAGGGATGGCGAATCAGGTCAAACCTGATGGCAAGAATAATTACGGGAGTCAGTTTGCCTAAGCTAAATTTCACTGATATATTATATTAATGTGTACTAGCATAATTACTTGTTTCCTAATCATCAGAGAAGTTGAGACACAATCGAATGCACTGGATGGTTGATAGTTAATAGCACCGTAACACTGGTACTCTGTGAAGCAACACTGTGATGGAGTTTTCCTTGTTATCTTGCGTTAGTGATGTTGGGGGTTAACAGTAGCTCTGGGGCCGTCCAAGCTGTCCGGCAGTGTAGAGGGGTTGCAGATGGGCTTCTTGTGGGCGGTTGTGCACCTTTTTTTGGCAACAATTGCTGATGGGTTAAGACAGTCGATTGTTGCCAAGGAGTTATTCTTGCAGAGTCCTCACTCAAGAGTTTCTCACATAATCCCTTCTAACATAACAAGATATTTTTGCCTTAGATCAGTTATGAGTTATGATCGTTCGTAGCTCAAGTAGCGTATGGTGCACTATCAGAAGTTAATGAAACAATCAATAATTTGTGAATTGGTTGTCTACAAATATAATATTACTGCCGGTAGTCCCGATCGCAATAAAACATTCGTAAAGGGTTAAAACACTTCCTCACAGAGTTGCACAGACTACGGAACGCCGAACTATCGTGAATCTTGAGGGGGGGGAGGGGGTATTAGAAAGCCACTGCAGTGTGGACAACCGTTGCTTTGGGCTCTAATATTAAACTGCCCGACTGTTGTCTCTGGGTCCTATTTATAGGCAGGTCAAGGAAGCTTCAGGAATGTTCTGGAAGTATTGGATGTCAATGCTATGAAGTAGTTAATTTATTCTGGTGAACTTAGGGGGTTAGGGAGGGGGTCTTTAATGTGGCGGTAAGTAACTTGTGATCTGATTTATGATCGTGGATATCTTAACTCTAGTATGAGGTACTAGTAGAGTTATTTAGGCGGATTTGGTGAAGTTTCATAGGGACTACTTTACTGGCGCACTACGTGAATAGGCTGGGAGGTATTATTCATCAATTCACCTAAATATCCTTCTCTGGTCTAGCTGACATGCTATTCTTAATCTCGGATGGGATAAGGAAGATTTTGGTTTTGGTTAAGGATGGGATAGGATGGTATTTGGATATGTATTTAGAGGGTTAGTTCATCACCTGTTGGAAATTCACCTGGTGTCTGGCAAGAAGTTGTTGGCTACGTGTGGGTCATGGTGAACGTCCGCGGGGGTTAGGGTGGTCCCTTTGGGGTGGGGGGCATGCCACTCCTTAAATATGTATATATGGGATTCTCTACGCTAATGGGGTTTTCTTATGATGTGGTGGTGTCAAGAGTGATACTCCTAGGGAGGGTTGATCACTACATCTAGTTTTCATGTACGAGGATCACTCGTGGGTGTTAAGAATAGTGGTTTTGTGAAAATGCAAGTCATGGGGAAATTTAAATTTTTAAGGGGGGGACGAGAGGGGGTATTCCTAGTCTCGCGCCGGCTATTGTTCTGGTTCAGGTTGTGAGTGTGGCTAGGGAGTTAGAGGATAGTTAAGGGGGGGGGGGGGGGGTACAAGGATAGGTCCTTCCCTTCTATTTGTTGAGGTTAGTGAACGAACTGAGTCGGCATGTTATAAAGTTCTCATGGCGTCTTTACAGGGGGAGGGTTGTGAATTGTAAAAGGGTGGTTTGAGGCTAGGCGCCGCGCCGCTCGTGACCTAGGGTAGTGACCCTTAATGCGCTGGACATAGGGGTGGCATTTCCCTACGATCGAACAGGTAGGGTGGTGTGTGCAGCGGGGCGTGAAGGATAAGCAGACAGGATGACCCAAACCAGGGTACCACTGAGCATAGGGTCACGAAGCAAAACAGAGTAGTGTGGATTGTGGATACGAAGGAGGTGATTGGAAGACGTATAACATTTGTGGAAAAGTAAATGGAAGAGAGGAACACAATGGCGGATAAAAGATAATTAACCTAAGGATTAACCCGTACAGCCCCAGCGACGCACCTGACGCGTCGGCGATGTATGTAACGCACAGCCCCAGAGACGCGCCTGGCGCGTCACCCTAATTGCGCCGACCGTAACCTCAGGTGTAGCCACTCAAGAGGGCTCAGATTTGTATGGGAACTGTGTACGTATCCCACGGAACCGTGCCGATGGTTGAAAACTCTCAAAGTCCACGTGCGTGCGCGTGAGCGCGCAATAACCTGGTGTGGGGGTAATTGCCTTTAATTTTTTACTCTTGTAAAATACGTTTTCGGGGGCTCTGTAGGACCATTCGTTAAGCTTTTTGAGCGGTTTTTCGTGGTTTTTTTTCCTTCATAACCCAATTCGCTATTGTTTCTGGAATAAAACCATTTTTTGAAAACCGGCCGGGTTCTGGTGAACAAACATTACAAAACTAGCCGGGGCTGGACGGGTTAAATACATGCATGAATGACGACATTACATCCTAATAAGATGATGAAACCGGGTTGGTATGCACGTGGCACAATACGACACAAGGACAGTGCCGCTATGTCGTATCAATACTGGTGGCATACTCCGGTTAATATTATATAATACACTTAGTTACTAGAAGAACAAGGCAAGGGGGGGGGGGGGGGGGGGGGGGCGACTGAGCACGGGGGTACATATATCTATACTCGTCATGGAGAGAGAGATACGAGGTAGCTTTCCTGCATCTCTCCTGATAATCGTCTGCAGATTGGTCATAGTGAGTTTATCCGAATTAACAGGCCTAAATCAATACAATAACTGGCATAGGGTTATCGGGTGTATAGAGTCGTGGTTAAAGGTTGTTACATAACTCGTAACTAACTTATCTAAATCAACAGGCATAAATCACTACAAGAACTGGCAAGGGACACAAATTGACAGACGAACAATGCAACGTGAAGTTATGTATAGCTAACTGCTAAAATTGGGGGAACGAAGATAGGTGTCTTCTCTTTTTACAAATTCCCTAAATTATGTAAACATTAGGGAGTTGGTACATTAATAAAATCGAAATGTGGATCTCAGTGAGTTTAGTGTAATTTTCATAATTAATCTCGGAATTACTCCTAGGTATTTTGTCTAGTGAAATGGAGGTGGTATTAGGAAGGTTGGGAATATATATAGTTAGTGGATAAAACAACGGGAGGTTAGAGACATAGAATTGCTAGAATTGGGGCTATGATTGTTATATAACTAAATACAGGGCTGACGTAATCACGATCTGATTTGGTGTGAAATGGAAGCTAAGGTGTCTTAGATTGCCTCGAATCTACACAATGAAAGTATTATAGCCTGTATGGTGGTTACATAATTAAATACCCTTGTATTGAGTATTGTTCACATGTGTGGGGAGGTTCCTCTCACACCGCTCTCCTAGACAAAGTTGAAAGGAAGGCCTTTCGTATCATTAACTCCCGTCCACTCACCAACTCTCTGCAATCTCTCTCTCTCCGCCGCAATGTTGCATCTCTCTCGCTATTCTATCGCTACTATAATAATCAGTGTTCCTCAGAGCTATCCCAGTGCATACCACCTCCTTTACGTAGGGCACGTGGTACCCGTCTTGCAACTCAATCCCACCCCTACTCTGTGCAACTCTCCAACCCAAGAGTGAAACGTTAACTGTCAACGTTCTTCTACTCAACAGCTGAGCTCTGGAACTCTCTCCCAGAATCAGTCTATGACTTAAATTGCTTCAAACTCCGTGTGTCCAGGCATTTTGGCTCGAACGTCCCTTGATTTTGGCCCTGTCACTCTTTCAACTATGGGGGAGGCACTCGCTATAGGCAGTTATGCCTTTTGCCTCCCTCAATCACATAGAAAAAAAAAAAAAAAAAAAAAAAAATACATACTTAGGTGGTACATCAAGAATATCAGTGAGTGAAGTATTGTGGTTTGTATATTAGAAGACTGTGATTGAGAGACGTATAAATGGAGGTGGTATTAGGGTTGGGAATATATATAGTTAGTGGATAAAACAACGGGAGGTTAGAGACATAGAATTGCTAGAATTGGGGGCTATGATTGTTATATAACTAAATACAGGGCTGGCGTAATCACGATCTGATTTGGTGTGAAATGGAAGCTAAGGTGTCTTAGATCGCCTCGAACTTACACAATGAAAGTATTATAGCCTGTATGGTGGTTACATAATGAAATACATACTTAGGTGGTACATCAAGAATATCAGTGAGTAAAGTATTGTGGTTTGTATATTAGAAGACTGTGATTGAGAGACGTATAATATGTGGAATGAATTGAGAGAGAGAGAGAGACCAAATCGGGAATGGAAAAGGGGTCTGGGATCTCGTTGGGAATGGGTGTTTCGCTCTCAGGATTTTCGTTCCTGTGGCTCGTTAGGGTTGGAGGGTTCGCTCTCAGGTTTTCGTTCCAGTGGTATTTTACTTCCGTCGCCTTTATATGAGGTACGACCTCGTACCTCAAGGTTGGAGTACGTAGGTTTGTTTAGGGGGGCCAGGTCAGGTCGGTGAGGGGATTAGGTGGGAGGGAAATGGCAGCCTGTCGCTGAGGACGAAGATTACTGTCATCCCGACTAGCAACAGACTGTTCAGAAAAGAGAGACAAAAACTTAAAACATTTTATCCTGGAATGTGAATAATGTAATGAAATTAGGAAAACAAATAACAAGATTACTCAGGCCATTTATCCAAGACACTGAAAACTAATAGGAGAGTTAATATTCAAGAAAGAAGGGAACGAGGGAAGAAAATACATAGATGTTGGAAAAGGAGAGAAAAGAGGATAAAAGAACTTGACGAAAGAACAGATAATTAAGAACACAGGAAAATTAAGAAGAGCTAAAGTGTTTAACAATGTATAAAACAAATTTAAAAGATAGTAAGAAAAGTGTAGGCTAACAAGAAGGGAGTACTACTAAGGAAACAAAATATATAATATATACAGTATATGGAAAACATGTCAATTTATAGAATCATGCCCAATCGCTTAGGAATTGAGAACAATACAAAACAAAATCCAATGGAAAATCCAGTACAATAACATCCTCATCATCATCAGGGGGGGGCTGGATTAGTTAGGGTCGCCGTTAGTCTTGGTGAAGGTCTGGTTTATTGGTAGGGGTGGTGGTGGTGGTTGTGGCTATGACCTTGGGGGTTCACTTTCATTTTGGAAGGGAGGGGTGGATATACCGTTAGGTCTGACCTTAGGAATGTAGGTCTGGGTGAGAGCTGGCCCAGGGCCAGTTTTGGAGGGGTGTTTGAAGGGTTGCGGTCGGGGGTAGTGATAGGGGGGGGGGGGGGGTTAAAGATGAAACGGGCAGGTCGAGTCGGGGTTGTTGTTGTGGAAGAGGTTGGTGCTGGGGAGGGGTTGAATTGTGTAGAGAGTTGTGGTCGTGAGTGGGGTTGGGGGAAGGGTGAGTAAGGCTGGAGGTTGAGAGTTTACGATGATCGGGTGGTTTGGAGTGTGGGGATTTGATAGGGAGATGGTGGGGGGGGGGGGTCTGGGCAGGCAGGGTTGTGGTTTGAGAGGGGTTGAATTTGGACTGATTTTATTGTCGGGAGAGACGTGGATGGGATTTCGAGGAGTGGTTGAGGTTGAGAGGTTGATTATGTTGTTTGGGTCGAGAGAGAGAGTAGTATTTTGGGGTTTAGTCAAGGTGGAAAAAGTGTTGTGGTTGGGTTTGAATGGGCGTGGTATTTTGTCGAGCGGGATCTTTGGGGGTGGAATTTGGGGCTGATGGGGTAAAGGTGAAGAGGGGGTTAAGGTAGGGGGGGAAGGGAAGGTAGGGGTTATGCACGGCGGTGATTTTGAGTTCTGAATGGGGTCCACGAGTTTGAGGAGTTTGTTGCAGGTGATAACGGAGATGGGTGGTGAGGATGGAAGAGGTGGGGTGCAGCAGGTACTTTCTGGCAAGGGTGGAACGGATTTGGTGGAGGAAGTCTGGTGGATAGGGTGGAGAGTGAGGTTAGGTGTGGTAGGTGAGGGAAAGGATAAAGGGAGGTGAGGTGACCTTTGGTTCGCAGGTGGTTGAGGAATCAGGGCAGGGGTTCGATAGTGTGGCTTCAACATTTCCCTGATGGTATGGATGTCCTGTCGGAAGGTTGTTTGGCCGTGGATGAGGAAATGATGACAGATGTTCAAGGGAAGGATCTTGAATAATGCTTGGAGAATTTGTTGCTCTTGTCGTTCCTTTGTTTGGTCGTTATTCGCATTTCTTACACATCTATCTAGGTTGGTAAGAGTGGCGTCTAGATTTCCGTTATAGGGATTTTGTCGAGATTTGCGGTTGGGGCGACGAGGGAACTCAAAAGGTTTGGGTGGCAGCATGGTGGGAAACAGGGTGGGGGTTGGGTGTAGATATGGCAGCAGAAGGAGGTTGATGGTTATTCTTAAGTGATGGAGGATGCGAGGTGGGGGAGCGTTTATGATGAGGTGTTTTGCTGTGTAAAATGGTGGGGTTGTTGAGAGTGGACGGAGTTGGTGCTGGTTTCTTTTGATTTCGGTGGTTGGGATATGATGACTGGAATGGGCGGATTGAATGTATGTATTGGGGTGTGGAAATATGAGATGCAGGGAAAGGAAATTTTTTAGAGGTTGAGGAGGGGTTGGATGAGGTAGAGAGATGGAAGCGTGTTCTTTTATGTGGGGGAAAATGTAAGGGGGGTGGTGGGGTGGCGTCGCGGAGTGACGTCATGTACAGTGGTGAAGGAGAGGGAGGTGAGGGAGGAGGAGCTTTATTCTGATTCTTTCTGGGTGGGCGTGAAAAACGTGCAGTTGATTTCTGAGGGGGGGAATTTTTGATGACAGCTAGGGTGTTGGTCTTGGGTTGGGCCGCTAAAAACTTTTGTATGGTGATTAGATCTTTAGGGAAATCAACGGGGTCATGCACAGTGAAGTGTTGTAGGATGGAAAGGGGTAACACTTGCACGAGGTAGACAAATAGAATTTGATTTTGTTGCTCCACGGGAAGAGAAGGGAATGCAGTTCTTACTTGCTGGCGAATGGAGGCAATTGTGGCGTCTAAATCGCCTTCGAACTTTATGTCTTTAATTTTTGCAAAGGCGACGAAAATACCTAGTGATGGCCTAATGGCATCGATTACAATGGGTCTAAATTGATCCCAGGTGAGTTCAGGGGAGAATCAGGGGATACCTGTGGGGCAACGAGGGAAACGGCTTTTCCCAAGTGCGTTAAGAGGACGGCAATTTTTGCACGGTCCGTGTTATACGCCAAATCTAGCACTGGTTTCACAATGTCCATGTAGGTTTCTATGTCGTAGGTCTTCCCATCGTATTTCGGAATGGGAATGTG
Organism: Paralithodes platypus; assembly: GCA_032716605.1. Classification (NCBI taxonomy): domain Eukaryota; kingdom Metazoa; phylum Arthropoda; class Malacostraca; order Decapoda; family Lithodidae; genus Paralithodes; species Paralithodes platypus. The sequence continues at coordinate 29,439,618 of CM064501.1, read as the reverse complement.
AGAATAGGCTGCCATTTTTCGATGTTACCATGCCTCTATTGTTTCAAAAAAATGTAATGCAATGAAATCTTCTATCCGAATCAATCCCATCGCTGCCGCCAATGTTATGCCCTGATTTTATACAGGATTAACTTGGTATAGGTGAGTTCTGCAAGACTGGGTTATTGGATTTCTTGCAAAATACATAAAGAGAATCAACAGAGGACATAGATAATCTCCGTTAAATGGTGTGTAATACAGCTTTATTCTCAATAGCACTCAGGTAGAAGGTACGTAATAGAATTCCACGAACAATAGAGGTTGGAGCACTCAGGTAGGTTATTGGACTTATTACCACCTCCCAGCACTTATCACAGATTTGGATAGAGACATACTTCCCACTTCCAACGTTCAGGCATTATTCTTCTGATCACCTTGCTTTATGATACGTAGGGTACATGAATCACACAGGTTAGGCATTTCGCTTTGTTAACTCTCTCTGGTAATATGACTTACTAAAGGATGAAAATATAAGTAATCTGGTTATTGCCCATGAATTAACGTGAAGGGATAACTGTAACTAGTTGCACTGGTCTATGATGTTCACTTGTCTAGGTGATACTTCGGACCGAAAATATTAGTGAGGGCGAATCAGGTCAAACCTGATGGCAAGAATAATTACGGGAGTCAGTTTGCCTAAGCTAAATTTCACTGATATATATATTAATGTGTACTAGCATAATTACTTGTTTCCTAATCATTAGAGAAGTTGAGACACAATCGAATACGCTGGATAGTTGATAGTTAATAGCACCGTAACACTGGTACTCTGTGAAGTAACACTGTGATGGAGTTTTCCTTGTTATCTTGCGTTAGTGATGTTGGGGGTTAACAGTAGCTCTGGGGCCGTCCAAGCTGTCCGGCAGTGTAGAGGGGTTGCAGATGGGCTTCTTGTGGGCGGTTGTGCACCTTTTTTTGGCAACAATTGCTGATGGGTTAAGACAGTCGATTGTTGCCAAGGAGTTATTCTTGCAGAGTCCTCACTCAAGAGTTTCTCACATAATCCCTTCTAACATAACAAGATATTTCTGCCTTAGATCAGTTATGAGTTATGATCGTTCGTAGCTCAAGTAGCGTATGGTGCACTATCAGAAGTTAATGAAACAATCAATAATTTGTGAATTGGTTGTCTACAAATATAATATTACTGCCGGTAGTCCCGATCGCAATAAAACATTCGTAAAGGGTTAAAATACTTCCTCACAGAGTTGCACAGATTACGGAACGCCGAACTATCGTGAAACTTGAGGGGGGAGGGGGTATTAGAAAGCCACCGCAGTGTGGACAACCGTTGCTTTGGGCTCTAATATTCAACTGCCCGGCTGTTGTCTCTGGGTCTTATTTATAGGCAGGTCAAGGAAGCTTCAGGAATGTTCTGGAAGTATTGGATGTCAATGCTATGAAGTAGTTAATTTATTCTGGTGAACTTAGAGGGTTAGGGAAGGGGCTTTTAATGTGGCGGTAAGTAACTTGTGATCTGATTTATGATCCTGGATATCTTAACTCTAGTATGAGGTACTAGTAGAGTTATTTAGGCGGATTTGGTGAAGTTTCATAGGGACTACTTTACTGGCGCACTACGTGAATAGGCTGGGAGGTATTATTCATCAATTCACCTAAATATCCTTCTCTGGTCTAGCTGACATGCTATTCTTAATCTAGGATGGGATAAGGAAGATTTTGGTTTTGGTTAAGGATGGGATAGGATGGTATTTGGATATGTATTTAGAGGGTAAGTTCATCACCTGTTGGAAATTCACCTGGTGTCTGGCAAGAAATTGTTGGCTACGTGTGGGTCATGGTGAACGTCCGCGGGGGTTAGGGGGATCCCTTTGGGGTGGGGGGCATGCCACCCCTTAACACCTTATTGGCGGGCTAAGCGGTACTTTACACCGAGCCGCCCAGCGGGCACAATCCCGAAATATTTGCTCACTTTCACTCGCCATAGCGCTGTTACTATGGCTCCAATCGGAACGAAACTATCATTTTTGGAACGAGCAACTCTCTGTCTCCCTATAGAAGTCTATTCTGAATGAAGTGAGCAAGTGTGGAGGGTGGGAGGAGGTGTGGAATAGGAGGTACTTTTTGGTCTATTTCCCGGGCGCGTTCAGATGCGTTCGCTTTGTCCTGACTTCGGCCTCACACACGTCTATTATTCCTTTGGTAAGCACTCTTATTTTCTCTTGTTTCTCCTTATTTCTGTATTCTCTGTATTCTCGCTCTCTCTCTCTCTCTCTTTCTCTCTCTCACTCCTCTTGTCTGTCTGTCTGACTGTCTCTCTCTCTCTCTCTGGCTAGCTCGCTTTCTCTCTCTCTCCCCCTTTCTCCTTCGTACGCGCTCTGTCTCACTCTCTCTCCCTTCCTCCCTTTCTCTCTTCTCTATATTTCTCTCTTTCGTATATGTAATTCTCATTATTCTTTTCTCTAATCCCTCTTTCTTTATTTGCTTGTAATATTTCTGTATTATTATATCTTTTTCACTCTTTCTTCAGTTCAGTTTCTTTATTCTCTTTCATTAATCATCATTCTCTGTATTTCATTCCTTACAATCTACCGTACATTGTTATATATACGCCTATCAAATGATTGCAATCAATACACGGTATATTTATATATATATATATATACTGTATATTGGTGTATATTGATATCAATCATTTGATAGGCGTATAAATCACCATGTACGGTATATTTCTTTCCTTACAATGTACCGTACATGGTGATATGTACGCATATCAAATTATTGATATCAATATACGGTACACACATATATATATATATATATATATACTGTATATTGGTGTATATTGATATCAATCATTTGATAGGCGTATATATCACCATGTATACGCCTATCAAATGATTGACATCAATATACGGTATATATATATATATATATATATATATATATACTGTATATTGGTGAATATTGATATCAATCATTTGATAGGCGTATATAACACCATGTACGGTATATTTCTTTCCTTACGAAGGTGACCTTGAAATTGCTATGACTCTTCTCTCTCCTTTCGTAAGGACAGAAATCTACCGTATACCGTGATTTATACGCCTATCAAATGATTGATATCAATATATGTATATATATATACTGTATATTGGTGTATATTGATTTCAATCATTTGATAGGCGTATATATCACGGTATACGGTAGATTTCTGTCCCTACAATGTACCGTACATGGTGATATGTATGCCTATCAAATGATTGATATCAATATACGGTATATATATATACCGTATATTGATTGCAATCATTTGATAGACGTATAATTATATATATATATATATATATATATAGGCGTGCATTTTCACTCTCTCTCTCTGTTTCGCTTGCTTTGCAGGAATTTTTGTTTTGTTTTATAAATAATATTATTTCAACACATTTCCAAATAGCCCTATGGGGTAGTGTTGACGACTCATTTTTTTTTTTTAGTGGTGTTCCCAGGAGGTGTAATCCACATTTCATTGAGGTAGAAAAGGCAGTTATATGATTGAGGTAGATAAAAGGTTATGATTGAGGTAGATAAAAGGCAGTTATATGATTTAGGTAGACAAATGACATGGATGTATGAGGTGGACCAAGAAGCAGATGGATGGATGAGATTCGAAACTTATGGATGTAATGGGTGATGTTGCTGATGATGATGAATGGACTTGTGTTTGGGTAGTGTGCTATTCCACCATATGAATGATTGAATGACTTGAATTCATGAGGTAGTTTGAAATAGATGAATGAATGATTGAATGAAGTTATGAATGATTGGCAAGAGGTCTAGAGGAGGAGGAGGTCTTGGAGGAGGTCTAGAAGTGTTCCAGTGTTTGGTACTCGGTGTAACAAGGAGAAGCGCATAGTCCCAAATTACAATGACTACACATGACTGTGGGTTCCCTCCTGATTTGGTTCCTCCATGTTGTGTGTCTGCAGACGTGGCACTGCTTCAGTCCGTGCTTCCGGTTGGCTGCGATCTGTGATGCTGAGCGGGGGCAAAACACAAGCATGTGGGTCGAGAGGTAGTCCCGGCTCTCAAGGCGGTCAGGCAGATTCACGATCGGCCTCGGAGGTGGTAGCATACATGTTGTTCCGTGCTTCCTGAGGATGGAGTCGATGATTTCCTTCGCGAACAGCCTTACAGAGCTCCTCCTTCCTGTCCGCATCATCCACAGGTTGTACGCGTTCAGGATAGTGATATCAAGAAGTTGGAGTATCACCTTCTTATACCACTTACACGTCTTCCTGAGGCAGTCAACAGCAGTGATTTGCATGTCACTCTTATCCACCAACCGCATGCTTATGTTGTAGTCCATAACAAGGTCAGGTTTGGAGATAGCTACTAGATGCTTCTCGCGGGTGACAGGGTCCATGTGGTATCTCTTCTTCCCGCTATCTCGCATTGTGGACTTGTGGAAGGTGGAGAGGACATTGACTGGCTTTGTGTCATGCCAACAAATAGCCAGTATACTGTCACTGCTGCTCTTCTTCCGGAAGATGTCTCCTTTCTGTGTAGCATGAAACTTGGGCCAGTGTTTCCTGTTTGCCCTGACAGTTCCACAGCTTCCCGTGCTCCTTGAAAGGAGATACCTGGCAAGGAGAGGAGAGGTGTAGAAATTGTCGGTGTACAAGATACGGTTGGCATCCAGATACGGCTCCATCAGTGTCTTCACAACCGCCCCTCAAAGACCTAGTGGGTCGTTTAGAATGTCCACATCAGTAGCGGTGTAGATGATTAGGTCCAGCATGTATCCTGTCTCGCAGTCACACAGTACAAAGAACTTGATCCCGAAGCGGTGACTCTTCGACGGAATGTACTGCCTGAAAGAGAGACGTCCATGGAAGAGGATCAAGGACTCATCGATCACGACATTCTGAAAAGGTTTGAAAAACCGGCGATACCTGTTCAGGAGGGAGTTCAGGAATGGCCGGATTTTCCAAAGCTTGTCAGCCCCGTGTGCCGCATTGTTGTCGACAAAGTGCAAGCACTTGAGAATTTGTCGGTATTGGTCCCTGGGCATGTACATGTTGAAGACTGGCGTTGATCTAATGTCATGCATCAGCCAATAATCCAGCATGTTGTGCTTTCTCATGTGGGGCATTAGCATGGTGAGGGCCAAAAACATGAGGAGCTCAGGGATATCGATGAGCGTCCATCTCCTCATGTGGGGCGAGGCCATCTCTTCGGAGTGCTGCCTTGCATATAGGTTTGTCTCCCTTACCATGTCCCCGAGCAATTCATCGTCAAAGAATGCTCGGAAGTAGTCATAAGGGGTATCATTCTCTGTGCAGGGAAAGCCAGGTTGGATGCCATTTGTTCCCTTATCAAAATTGGGTGGAACCCCAGGCATATCCCGAGGCTCGCAGTGCTCCCACTGAAAGATAGGTGGCTCGTCCGGCCTCCTGCCCCTCCCGACCACTCGTGGGGCACCTCCTGGGGCACCTCCCGGGGCACCTCCTGGAGCACCTCCCGGGGCACCTCCTGGGGCACCTCCCAGGGCACCTCCCCGAGCACGTCGCTGAGCACCTTTTCCGGCCCTTCCTCGGGCCCTTCCTCGGGCCTTTCCTCGGGCCCTTCCCCGGGCACCTTGCTGTAGCTCTCCCTGTTGTGGCGGTCCCTGCTTTGGCTGTGGCTGTGCCTGCTGTGGCTGTGCCTGCCCGCCATTAGAGTCGCTTGCTGGCGTGGGGGATATCCTGGCTTCAGGCGAATCGGGAGAGCTTGAGCCAGTGCCGGCATCACTCTCAGACATCAGCCGACGCCTGGTCCTCTTCCGCTGCAGCCCGGGTGGCGTTGACAACCTGGGAGGAGCATCAACAGCTGGTGTTGATGTCGCTGGTTCTGGTTGTCCATGGGCGGGGGTTAGTGGTAGCTGCACTACCCCCGAGATGTTCCCTAGCTGAACGGGCATCACTGGAGGCTCTGACGAGGCTCGCTGCCTGGATGTGGATGGGCGTGGCTGTGGGGATAACGATCTTCGTCGTTTGGCCTGTCTTGTGTTGCCTATGAAAATTGTGGGAATTGTATTTCGTATGAGGGATGTGCAGACTCAAACTTGACAACTAAGACATGATTGATTTGAGAGAGAGAGAGAGAGAGAGAGAGAGAGAGAGAGAGAGAGAGAGAGAGAGAGAGAGAGAGAGAGAGAAAGGAAGTGTCCTAGCAATTTCAAGGTCACCTGCGTAAGGTTTGAAATGAACCGTATACCGTGATATATACGCCTATCAAATGATTGCAAGCAATATACACCAATATACAGTATATATATATATATATATATATATATATATATATACCGTTTATTGATATCATCATTTGATAGGCGTACATATCACCATGTACGGTACATTGTAAGTAAAGAAATCTGCCGTACATGGTGATATGTACGCCTGTCAAATGATTGATATCAATATACGGTATATATATATATATATATATATATATATATATATATATATATATATATATATATATATATACTGTATATTGCTTGCAATCATTTGATAGGCGTATATATAACGTGTACGGTACATTTCTTTCCTTACGAAAAGAGAGAGAAGAGTCCTAGCATTTTCAAGGTTACCTTCGTAAGGAAAGAAATGTACCGTATACCGTGATATATACGCCTATCAAATGATTGCAAGCAACATGGAGTCACGCGAAGAAATGAATAAATAAATGAATAAATGAAGGGAGAGAAAGGGAAATCCTACTTGGTGGTACTGCCCGGGGGCATGTGATAAAAGGGTTGTTTGAGGAGTGACCTACAGTAATCAGTAAGTCACACAAACAAAGATGGGAAGAACGAAAGAGACAGAGAGAGAGAGAGAGAGAGAGAGAGAGAGAGAAAGAGAGAGAAAAAGTAAATTTCTCCAAAATATCATATATGGAACAATAAATATACGGTATATATATATATATATATATATATATATATATATATATATATATATATATACCGTATATTGATATCATCATTTGATAGGCGTATATATCACGGTGTAGGGTTGATTTCATAGTATGAAATCAACCCTACACCGTGATATACGCCTATCAAATGAATGAAAACTCACAAACAATAAATAATAATATCATTGCCATCATTTGATAGGCGTATATATCACGGTGTAGGGTTGATTTCATACTATGAAATCAACCCTACACCGTGATATACGCCTATCAAATGAATGGAAATGTAATATAGGAAGACCAACACCACAATCTTCAATCGCTTGCAATCAAACTTGCAAGCAATTTCAGTGACATGCGTAAGGAATGTATTCTACTGTACACCGATATATATGTATTATATACGCCTATAAAATGAAAGGAAACGTAATATAGGAAGACCAACACCACAATCTACGTTGCTTGTATTCCCGTAACAAATGTACCGTATACGCTGACATAGGCCTAGGCCTGTACGCCAATAATAATATTATTGCAATCGCTTGCAATCACACTTGCAAGCAATTTCAAAGTCTCATGCAGATAGCCTATACTGTATATCCCATATGTATAGGAAGACCAACACCACAATCTTCGTTGCTATAGGAAGACCAACAACACAATCTTCGTTGCTATAGGAAGACCAACAACACAATCTTTGTTGCTTGTATTCCCGTAAGAAATGTACCCACATTACGCCAATAATAAAATTATTGTAGGCTACATCAATCTCTATCAATCTCTCAAATAATATAAATGTACATTGTACTTACCAACACCCACACCAGTGTGTTCGCCAAGCTCCTCGTCACCATCTTCACCATTTTCGCCCCGCAAGTTATGGCGTCTGTGAAAACCGATGACAGGTTTATCTTCCAGTTCTTCTTCCTCCTCACTTCCCCCACTCTCACCAAGCCCTTCCATGCTTTCATTCAACGATATTCTAGATACCGCTGAAGAGTTCATCAGCAGAACTAACTCCTCGGCTGAGAGCGGTGCCCTACGCCTTGGCTGGCGCGACGTACTAGGGGCGGGCACCGAATCGAACACAGGCAAATCTTGTCTCTCCATTGTGGCGGCTAGAGCGGTACTGAGCCTAGCTCACGCGGTGGGGATGTGTGGATGGGACCTAGTAGTACACTGCCTGACTGCTAGATTTTGCTTGCCACTTAAATTAGGGCAGGAAATAGCAACTCGACCTATGTCGCGCGCCGCCACATTGTCCAAATTTATTTCACTCGACTTATGTTGCGCGCCGCCAATTAAGGGTTAATAACCACCCCGGTTCAGACCGAATCACGTGGGCTGTAGGATTTTCCGTGTTCACCCTCCCTCTATCATTAATTACTTTCACAATCTCCGTTACACTTGCAGTCAATTTCTGAGCTACTGCCTCTAATCTCTCAACTTTGTTCACATTTGATTCCCCTATGTTCCCGTCTCCCCTGATCCTGTTTGTTCCCATTCTCCCAGGATTCAGAGGTCCCGGTATCAAAGCCACTGGATCCTACCCCCTTGTAATCTTGGGGGAAGGTACTGGGAATGGTCCCGGGGTAGACTGGAACCGGAGTTCTGAGGTGGGTGATGCCCATTTGCCAGCCAAAATGCCTAATTTATGACTAAACAACCTAAAAAGAAATGTAAGTCCGATGAATCAAAACCGCACAGGACAAGGACAAATGCCCCCCATAATCTCAGACTTGCTAGTGTGAATGTTGGTAGTTTGAATCTGCGGGCAAATGAAGTGGCTGAGATGTGTGAGAGGAGGCAAGTGGATGTCTGCTGTACCCTGGAAACACTCTGGAAGAGGCATGGGGTACAGTGGATTGTCAGAAAAAAGAAAAGATATAGGATCTACTTAATGGGGGTAGAGACTGATAAAGCGAAAGGAGGAGTGGGTGTTCTGGTGGCTGAAGACCTGGCGGAAAGTGTGCTTCAGATTACGAGAGTTAGTGAAAGGCTGATTGTTCTGAAGTTGAAAGTTGGTGAAAGAATTCTGAATGTGATATCTGCATATGCCCCACAGGCTGGTCTACAGAAAGAGATACAAGAGGACTTCTGGAATGACACCGTCAGTGTCAATTCAGGCCTCTCGGAGAATGAATTAACTATCGTGGGGGTGGGGGGGGGGACCTGAATGGTCACGTGGGAGCATCTGCAGATGGATACGAGGGGGTACATGGAGGAAATGGTTATGGAAGGAGGAATCTGGAAGCAGAATATATATTGGAGTCCTGCGTTGCACTCAACATGGTTGTGTGTAACACGAAGTTCGAGAAAAGACAAAGCCATCTGATCACTGTTACGACCGGGACTCGTATAAAACAAGGGCTCTTAATTACTGGACTAGAAAGGCACACAGTCACAACGGTAACACTAGATCCAACCCTCGAACTTATAATGCCGGTGCACAAAAACACCTATACCCTCCAGAGTTAAATCTGCGATAGCGGGATATCCTATAACTCGGTATAAATGCACTACTACTACAGGCTGATGATCTCTGGTACAGCCTGATCACAACAACATACAATTACGTTAATAATGTATACAAGGAAAAAGATAGAAAGCTTAATTAAATCACTGCAATGATTTAATGCAAACAAGAAGAAGGTATAATTAAAGTTACTCTAAACAATAATAAACTGTCACTCCTATATTAAAGAAAGTGAACGAAAGTCCTAAAGCATCGAAGAGGAATCTTCTGAAGAAAGTCTGATGCAGCTTAACCCTTAAAGATCGGGGTCGGACTTGAGTCCGGTTCCAATTTGCAGCAAGTTAGGAGCATTATTAAGGCTTCTAAAGGGTTAAAATCGAGTGCAAATGGCCGGGAACGCAGCGGGCCAGACAGCCGACTCCCAGGGCTTACCGCCGCCCATTAACTCATGTTCCCTGTGTTCTCGAGAGGCCAGCAGTGTAGCCAGTAGTGAGCATAGCTGAGAAAAATATGCCGCTATAAGCTAAACTCCCATGTTACTGGTATCACTGTATGAGAACCACAAGTGCTACGTAGCTCGTTCTGGTCTCATTTTGAAGCTTTTAGCGCCTAGTTGTTTGCTAAATAATTGTTTGTTCATGCATATACTTGATTTATCATGCAAGAGGGCCTGAATATACCCAAATAAGCCCCCAATCCCCCGCTAGACAAGGGTTAAGATGATCGAATAGGATTTTGAACTGTTATATAAAGCAGGAACAGGATATGACAAGTGTATGGACATACAGTGTTAACTGGCACGGAATAATAATAAATGCGCAATAGTATTAACTCCAACAACAAAAGAAGTCCTTCCTCAGACAACGCAAAACCCTGCTCAGGTTGTGCAACTCAACAACAACCAAGGCTAACAATCAACGTGAATAAAAATGCTGCATACATAACATAAAGAGTTTATAATCCCAATCGGGTGTCTGCTAGGCGAATAAAGTCTAGCTGGGATGTCGTAGGCTAGGAAACAATGGCTGAGCAAGCGGCTCGTAGCCTAGCGAAGTCCTTAAGGCTGTGCGGCCAAATTACGTTAAATGACGGGGTGCTCTCTTGAGAGATCCAGATCACTAGTATCTGGTTCTCTCCTGGCGACCCTCTTAAAGTCAAAATAAAACGAGTTAGCAAAGTGTTGGGTGGCAGAGGCAAAAGCCCTCACTCGCAACACAAGGCTAAACTCACAAGTTACACAGTCAGAAAGACAACCTAGGCTTCCCACGTATCCGTTGCGATTGTACAGGTTCAATAAAACCTAGTACACATCGGAAATCACAACACCAGTAGCCTTACCCCAGTCTAGCATTAAATAGCCCAGCAGAAAACCAAGATACAGTTAGGGAGACACCGCGAGTGTGTCGAACCTCTACAGACAAAATGGAAACCCTTCCAAAATGCCTAACTAAACATGTAATATCTGAGAGCTTCAGCATAAAATACGATGGCCGATATATGAAATCTTGCAGAACCAAAGGGGAGTTATGATGTTAAATAGATTGGAAGAATGAGAGGTAAGAAGTTGAGAGAGAGAGAGAAAGTGTTCTATAGGTAGAAGTCGGGGACAGGTGGTAAGGGAGATGTTAAGGGTATGCTGGTCAGGCAAGCTCTGAGCACGGAAGGCACAGAGGCAGCAGGAGTGCGGGGGGACCACTTCCTGACGCGGAGGGAGAGCTGCAGGGCGGCGCCCAGCCATTCAGAGGGCCCGGCCGTTGCATGACGTCACCGAGGCAACACGTATCACTATGCGACTACCCTCTGCCTCCTGTACAAAGTCACTCACACTCTCTAGCTGTATCATTCAGTCTTATACATTAAACTTATAACTGATAATATAAAATAGAATGCATTGTCACAGTCGAAAACAAAGACCACTTCTATACTGCCTGTGACATGACGATTCACAAGAAAGAAAGTACAACATTGTAGATAGACTGTAGCCCATTTCACTGCCCTGGCGAGCGCTAGTGGCTACCGGGAGGTGATTCTGCCAACGCTGGCAGGCGTCACACCCCGCACAAGATATAGGACGCTCAACATTAGGCGAGAACAATATCTGACAAGGCAGAATGCCGACAAGACCCGTCACACATAGCCACTCCACCAGAAATGAAATGCAAAGCCCAAGTCTTACATAAAACAACATATCAATATAAAGAAAATCTTCTAACCCCTCCTAAACATAATAGTATTATTTAGCCTACTATGCTCCCTGAGCGAGCTTTACAGAGCCCAGCCTCCTAAGTGAAAGACAGTTCAACTTAGGACTTTAGCTATAACATAGGCAACTTACAATTAACTATCAAAAGAAAGAGTTTTTATGTGATTTTTAATTTTAATTTTAAGTTGTTTTTGGCGGCTGCTCTACAGGGGCAAGCCAAATTTACTCCACTCTCAACACACACTGACTGAACGGCGAGGGTTCTCCTGCAAACAAACCCTCCCGTGACAAATAATCAGCCGAAACATTATCAGTGCCCTTAGCATGCCACACATCCAATTTGTGTTCCGGCAGCACAACAACACCTGACACTGATAAACTGCCCAGTTCATCACAAGACTTTCACTTCTCTTCGCTCTTTCTGGCACCGGGGCCTGCCAAAAGCCTTTCACTAGTTCTACCTTTGTGATAGGCGATGCAGCCCCGATGCGGTCTATGGTGTCATCAACTCTCAATACGGTATAGGCGTCTGTCAGGGATAATTCACACCCACTCTTGCAATCAACACACACACTGATCTTGCCACTTAACACAGGTTGCAAAGTTACAGGCAACGACCACTCACGACATTCCTTATCCCTCAGACCCTTCGTCAACACGTAATCCGGCTCTGCTTGCACGACAGGCTGTCGAGCAGGATTTATACGGTAGGGAATTATACTGAGCCTTGCACTGTCTCCAGCCTCCATGTCGGATTCTACCCCGTACATCAGGCCTGGAGAAGCAACAAACATGCGGATTTACTGCCACAGCCTAGTAAACAACTTATCTCGCAGAACAACATGCCTAGTGCCCTCCCACAACCCCGCCGAGACCGCAGCTTCTAACCTGTAGTCTCCCTCCTTCTCCACCTTCGTCCCTAGAACAGCCAGGTCATGAGAGGGACAATCAGTACCACCTGTGCAGTCACTCCCATAGTTCATTATTGCTAAGGCTTCCCCACCGACACCATACATGCACACCCCCGCATTCCTTACGACTACATCTGCCTGCGCAGCATCACCGCTTTTAGCGACATGGCCAGATACAGTGGGTCTATGGTAGGGCTGTTGCATTCGACGAGAGCAGCATTGGGAGGCTATGCGACGACCGGGCACATCCAATCCACAGCCAACCTCACCAATCTGCTCAATATCCTCTTTCTGACCATCACCCTTGGCAGCCATGGGTCGACCCTGACCTGACAACCATGTCCAAGCCTCGTCGCCCACCTTGAACCACCGAAACAACGAGGCTAACGGTCTATCAACATTCAAGTGACCTGCCCACGGAACATCTTGCACCGCCTGAGTTGTGAGGCTCGGGTGCTCGGCACGACCAGTGGGGTATGAACCGAGCTGGTGCTGGAGCACTGCACACTGCTGCTCAGGCAGGTGCTCTAGCGCTTCCACAGCCACCAGACTCGTGTCCCCCGCCCACTGCTCGGCCGAGACATGACAATCCCAACTCTCCTCCACCTGTGCCCTACTGCCCCCCTCTCCTTCTCCACCTTGGCCGCTGCAGACCAATGCAGGGACAGCAGGCTGCTCAGGTGGTTGCCTCACAAACTCCTCCAACAGGTTCACATGACATGTTTCCCCGTCCTTGTGTTTGATCTCGACAGCACTATTACCACACTTCTGAACTTCCGGATCCTCCAACTGCAGTTTACAAATATCTGAGGGAGCCAACCTGTCTAAATGCTTCCGAAGCAACCCAAGTCCTCCCCCAATATCAAACTGATCAACCCTTTTTTCTCTCTGTGTGTAACGTTGCTGCCTCGGAGTCTCTTCCTGCCCTACCTCCTCACTAGCTGTGACAGGTCCTGGGGCTTCTCCAGACTCCAACAATGGTGCCAATACTGAGTCGCCAAGAAGAGCTGCTGGTACTAAACTCTCCAAACTTTTACCAACATTAGCTGTCTTCTTCCAACCGTTCCTCCGTTGATCAGAAGACTGAGGAATAGGCTGTGACACTTTGGATGCAAGAGATCTTGTAACAACGCACGCCATAGGTTGTACATGACACTTCTCTACCCACTCCTGTTCCTCCCTACTCACGTCGGCTGGCTTCTCGGCAACGACTAAGGGTGAAACCTCAGAAGTAGGCACCGCAAAGTCGTTGCCGAGAAGGAGGTCGACGACCCCAACAGGCAAGTTCTCCACAATTCCAACATCCAACTCTCGTGTCACACCATCTACCTCCAGTTCCATCCTGACCAACGGGTATGACCTGATAGCATTGATACCTTGCACCACAACCACCCGTGCCGCGTTTATTGGTCTACCAGTAAAGTTCTTCATTAACCCCTAAATGTCGGCGCGCAACATAAGTCGAGTATAATAAATCTGGACTATCTAGCGGCGCGCGACATAGGTCGTGTGGCAATTTCAGCACGTAATGTTGCTGAGAGAGAGAGACAAGTCGTGGCAGGAGAGTAGCGAGCGTATGACTGCTCCAGACCACCGCGGCGAACCTACTGACACGAATCCCACCTCCTCCCTCCCTCTCTCACTCGCTACATACTGAATTGTATGGGGAAAGTACCGAATTACATGCTTTTTGCACTCGTGTTGCGCGGTTGTTGCAAGAAAACTAGCTGTCATAAAAGGATCGTTGTGGTGTCATTGGAAAGCTCTGTTTATGCCCTTTCAGGGATAGATACTTGTTTTACGCTCTGGGTCTTATTTAGGCATGAAAATGATCACGTAAACAGCCCTATTTTGGCTAAAAGCACCCCGCTGGGCGGTACATATAAATAAACCGCTAAGCCGCTAATAAGGTGTTAATGTCAAGGAAGCACCCGTATCGCGTAAAAATTCTACTCCATGCTTGCAACCAGCCCACTTCACGCAGCCATGCCCTCGATGGTCACAAAAGACATCGCGGACAGGGTTCGAGCCTTCCGGACTCTTCTCCACTGGCTGTGTCCCAGCCTCTGATGTTATACCCCGGGCAAACTCGGACGACTTCGGGGACACCCCAATGTTGCGAGCCAAAGACACGACTGCTGTAGATAGCTTGCTAGGACAGGATCGTGCAAAATGACCCTTCTCATGACAATGAAAACACTCTAACTCCCCCTCGGGCTTCCCTTGAGGTGGGGAAGGGCCCTTACCCTTTCTAAACGGGACGGTACTAGGTTTATGGTCAGTTTTAATATCATTGCTCTTGTTGTTATGGTTATATGGTGTATCACTGACTCCGGGGGGGTGGAGTGTTGCGCTCCTTGTTACCTGCATCGTTCCGTTGTGCAGACCCGCACCCACGAATCAGTGACATCCTAAGGTCAGCCATCTCAGCTGCCTCCTGAAGAGTTTTCGGGTTCTTTTCTTTAAGATTCGATGTCAAATCGCTGCCCGTACACTTGAAAAATTGTTCTAGAAGCATCAGCTGTTTCAACTCCTCAAACGTCGATGTCTTCTCAGAATGCAGCCAGTTTCCAAATGCATCGGCCAGATCCCGGGCATGCTCAAGAAAGGTGCACTCACGACCCTTCGTTACACCCCAGAACTTCAATCTGTACGTCTCTGGTTGTAACTCTTACGCCCGCAGAAGAGCCTCCTTCAATACCTCATAATCGATGCACGACTCCAAAGGCAACGAATCATATGCCTTGAGTCCTTTGCCAACCAACCTAGAGGAAACAAGGGCTGCCCTCTTAACCTCGGGCCATTGGTGCTCCCGGCACTTCTTCTCAAAACGCATACAAAATTCAGTGACACCCGACTCATCAAATACAGGGACCAACTTGAGCAGGTGCGATAAAGACTGATCAAGACCTCGATTCCCAGAACCGAGACGCTGCCCTGTCGACTCCACCCTAGACTTCTCAAGATCTCTGTCTGCACAATACTTCGCAGCCTCAACCCTAAGCTCAGATTCCCGCTGCTGCTGCTGAATCTTAGCCATCTCAATCTGAGATTCATGCTTTCGTTGCTCGAGTTTGGCGAGTTCGAGCTGAAACAACATCTCGGCAGACAAACCTTGAGGAGGGGGTGCTACTATTGGGGACCCACCCCGTGAATCACCTAGAGGCATGCCCAACTGCCAGCGGGCATCGGTCTGCGGGAACGTACCCGGCTCCGGAGCCCGAGGGGGCGCCATGGTAGGAGTCGAGGGGAATGGGGGCTGGGCAGAAGGTGCCCCAGCTCCTGCTCTACCCGAAGCCCCACGCATCGCACCGAGCACGCAGGTAACCAGCTCAGCTCTCGTCAAACTGCTAGTACCGGGAAACCCTAAAACCGTGGCTACACACTGTAGTCCGTACCGGTCTAGCCCCGACACACGATCCACTGACACCAGCTCCTCCAAAAATATCCGAGCATCCTCCTCACTGTTTACCACCCGAGCGACGCTACGCAACTCCACCTTCTCCACCTCCTCGCCTGGGCTCTCACTATGTACTGATCCGTCGCCCGACATAATGTCCACCGAAAATTCTCAACGTTTATACAATCAAAGTACCTAAACTCTTATGTAGCACTATTCACTCAAAAAATGCTTGAAAACTCTTAAGTGTTATAATGCTTGCCAAAAAAAATCTGTGTCTACTATATTCCTTTAAACAAAAACAAATGACCACAACACTTCTGCAATATTTCTCTAAGTTCACAAAATCCTAAGCAAGGTCGCCATTTGTTACGACCGGGACTCGTATAAAACAAGGGCTCTTAATCACTGTACTAGAAAGGCACACAGCCACAACGGTAACACTAGATCCAACCCTCGAACTTATAATGCCGGCGCACAAAAACACCTATACCCTCCAGAGTTAAATCTGCGATAGCGGGGTATCCTATAACTCGGTATAAATGCACTACTACTACAGGCTGATGATCTCTGATACAGCCTGATCACAACAACATACAATTATGTTAATAATGTATACAAGGAAAAAGATAGAAAGCTTAATTAAATCACTGCAATGATTTAACGCAAACAAGAAGAAGGTATAATTAAAGTTACTCTAAACAATAATAAACTGTCACTCCTATATTAAAGAAAGTGAACGAAAGTCCTAAAGCATCGTACAGGAATCTTCTGAAGAAAGTCTGATGCAGCTTAAGATGATCGAATCGGATTTTGAACTGTTATATAAAGCAGGAACAGGATATGACAAGTGTATGGACATACAGTGTTAACTGGCACGGAATAATAATAAATGCGCAAAAGTATTAACTCCAACAACAAAAGAAGTCCTTCCTCAGACAACGCAAAAGCCTGCTCGGGTTGTGCAAGTCAACAACAACCAAGGCTTACAATCAACGTGAATAAAAATGCTGCATACATAACATAAAGAGTTTATAATCCTAATCGGGTGTCTGCTAGGCGAATAAAGTCTAGCTGGGATGGCGTAGGCTAGGAAACAATGGCTGAGCAAGCAGCTCGTAGCCTAGCGAAGTCCTTAAGGCTGTGCGGCCAAATTACGTTAAATGACGGGGTGCTCTCTTGAGAGATGCAGATCACTAGTATCTGGTTCTCTCCTGGCGACCCTCTTAAAGTCAAAACAAAACGAGTTAGCAGTGTTGGGTGGCAGAGGCAAAAGCCCTCACTCGCAACACAAGGCTAAACTCACAAGGTACACAGTCAGAAAGACAACCTAGGCTTCCCACGTATCTGTTGCGATTGTACAGGTTCAACAAAACCTAGTACACATCGGAAATCACAACACCAGTAGCCTTACCCTAGTCTAGCATTAAATAGCCCAGCAGACAACCAAGAACTAGGTAGGGAGACACCGCGAGTGTGTCGAACCTCTACAGACAAAATGGTAACCCTTCCAAAATGCCTAACTAAACATGTAATATCTGAGAGCTTCAGCATATAATACGATGGCCGATATATGAAATCGTGCAGAACCAAAGGGGAGTTATGATGTTAAATAGATTGGAAGAATGAGAGGTAAGAAGTTGAGAAAGAGAGAGAAAGTGTTCTATAGGTAGAATACGGGGACAGGTGGTAAGGGAGATGTTAAGGGTATGCTGGTCAGGCAAGCTCTGAGCACGGAAGGCACAGAGGCAGCAGGAGTGCGGGGGACCACTTCCTGACGCGGCGGGAGAGCTGCAGGGCGGCGTCCAGCCACTCAGAGGGCCCGGCCGTTGCATGACGTCACCGAGGCAACACGTATCACTACGCGACTACCCTCTGCCTCCTGTACTAACTCACTCACACTCTCTAGCTGTATCATTCAGTCTTATACATTAAACTTATAACTGATGATATAAAATAGAATGCATTGTCGCAGTCGAAAACAAAGACCACTTCTATACTGCCTGTGACATGACGATTCACAAGAAAGAAAGTACAACATTGTACATAGACTGTAGCTCATTTCACTGCCCTGGCGAGCGCTAGTGGCTACCGGGAGGCGATTCTGCCAACGCTGGCAGGCGTCACATCACATATAACTCTGGGGTCTCCAGTAGCCAGATAGATTACTTCTAGGTAAACATGAAAGACTGGAAACTGGTTCGAGATGTAAAGGTCATCCCGAGCGAAGAATGTATACTCCAGCATAAGCTACTCGTGTGCGACATGAGCTTATACAGAGATCCTAAGCGCAAGAAGGTATACATACCCAAAAGGAAAGTGTGGCTGCTGAAGAACAAGGAAGTTAGAAATAGGTTTAATAATGAACTGGAGGAAATAGAAATAAGGAAGCTAGGCCTAACGATGTAAATAGTCAATGGAACTTTCTTAAGCATAGCCTTATCGCTGCCACTGACAAAGTCTGTGGGAAAATAAAGGGTCACCCCAGGAATAAGATCTCCTGGTGGTTGAACGATGAGGTAGAACATGCTGTGAAAGAGAAAAGGAGATGCTTCAAAGCATGGAAGAAGAGAGGCAGCTAAACGAACTGCCAAAAGAGTTATTTACAATGCTAAAAAGGGCATTAAGGACCTGGTCCTCGAACAAGTGTGTAACACTGACAATCCCAATGGGATCTTCAACCTAGCTAGGCGAGTTAAAAATTACAGTAGGGATATTATAGGTGAACAGTGTGTTAGAAACGATAATGGGAAGATTGTGTATGCAGAAAATGAAATCAGAGAAGCATGGAAGGCACACTATGCACGATTACTTAATGTAGAGTTTGAATGGGATAAGGAACAGCTTGGTATCGAAAAACCAATATCTGGGCACCCTCCTTTGATAGCACCAGCTGTAGTGAGCAACGCAATCAATAACATGAAGGACGGTGAAGCTCCAGGTTTCTCTGACATTGTCGCTGAGATGATAAAAGCCTCAGGGGAGACTGGTGTAAACTTAGTCACTGAGTTGATAAACACCATTATTAAAGATGAGAAAATTCCAGAGGATTAGCTCAAAAGTGTAATAGTAAATATATATAAAGGAAAAGGGGATGCGCTAGATAGAGGAAATTATAGGGGCCTGAAAATGCTTGACCAAATCATGAAGGTCAGTGAGAGTCTTTGAGGGTTTGATCAGGCAAAGCATCTCCATTGATGATATGCAGGTTGGTTTTATGCCAGGACAGGGTACAACCGATGCTATCTTCATAGTCAGGCAGATATAGGAAAGATACTTACTAAAAGGCATGGATCTTTACTTTGTGTTTGTAGACCTGGAGAAGGCCTTTGATAGGGTGCTTAGAGATGTTGTGCAGTGGGCTATGAGGAAACTTGTTCTGGAAAAGTGGCTAGTGCGTGTGATAATGAAGATGTATGAGTATTCGCGAAGTGCGGTGAGGGTGAAGGGTGTACTGAGTGATGAGTTCGCAGTCCGTGTTGGAGTCCATCAGGGTTCAGTGTTAAGCCCCCTCCTCTTTATTATGGTCTTGGAGGCACTGTCTAGAGTTTTTAGAGGCGGACTCCCGCTGGAACTGTTTTATGCAGACGATTTAGTCCTAATAGCTGACAGTATGCAAGATGCTGAGGCCAAATTCAGAGAGTGGAGAGAGGGCATGGCGAGCAAGGGTTTAAGAGTCAATATTAACAAAACCAAGGTTATTCAAATTAGATTGAGACGAGGCAA
Organism: Paralithodes platypus; assembly: GCA_032716605.1. Classification (NCBI taxonomy): domain Eukaryota; kingdom Metazoa; phylum Arthropoda; class Malacostraca; order Decapoda; family Lithodidae; genus Paralithodes; species Paralithodes platypus. The sequence goes on along the minus strand of CM064501.1, from coordinate 29,419,948 downwards.
TGTGGAAAAGAGCGGTGCATGCCCATGTGCAGTGTGTGGAAAGGGAGTTGGCATAAACTCAATTCAATGTAGCATCTGTCGATGTTGGGTACACCATGGGAGTAAGCGCTGTAGTAGAATAAAGGGATCCCTGCCGAAGGATAAGTCAGAAATAGAGAAATTTGAGTGCGTAGTGTGCAAAGGCGAGCTTGTGTTAAGTGATGATCCTGTGGCTGTAAATTTTGGAAATGAGTCATTGGAGCTGTTGAACAAGATTGGTTACCTAGGAGATACCATCTCTGCCGGTGATGGGGCCAAGGCTGCCACTGTTGCTAGAATTAGGTGTGGCTGGGGGAAGTTCAGAGAACTGCTGCCAATTCTGACCATGAAAAGAATGCCTCTCCCCCTGAAGGGAAAGGTGTATGCCTCATGTGTTGGAAGAGCAATGACGTATGCCTCAGAAACATGGGCCGTTAAAGTAGAGGATGTCAACAGAATGGAACGTAATGAGATGAGAATGGCGAGATGGATGTGTGGGGACAGGCTACAGGATAGAATAACAAATGTTGAGCTGAGGAGACATTTAGGTATAAAGAGTATTAGCGAGGTGATGCGTAGATGGGATGGTATGGACATATGGAGAAAATGGATGAACAAAATTGGGTGAAAAAATGCAGGTCTGTGATTGTGGAGGGAGCTGCACCAAGGGGTGGACCAAGGAAGACCTGGGATCGGACTATACGTGCCGATCTCAAATCCAAGAACTTGACAAGTGAAGCAGCCCTTAACAGGGTTGCCTGGAATGCCGCCATTAGGACAACAGATTGAAACTGAACGTATGTGTGGAACACTCAGTCTAAAAAAATTATGTATGTATGTATGTACCAGGACATTCTGGACTTGGTTCATTTTTGTCCCCGAGGGTAGGTGCCAATTTATCTCCCCCAGAACCCTTATACTGGATGATTTCCCCCCTGATATACTTTCTTGCCCAGTACTAGTCATACTAGACAAACCGGATGCCTCCAGAAACCCCTCAAAAGAAAATTATCCATCTAATTTTAAAACAATCCCATAAATCATCACAATTAAATTCCCGAGCAGAAATACAATTGGAAATATTTAAAAATTGAGTTGGACACCGAATGATAGCCTAAAATAATATACTTGATAAAAACTCATAAAACCCTAGCACCTTGAATCGCAACTAAAATTAATAGCTGTTCCCCTAAAACAAGTAATGTATACAAAAACAAGCAGGAGTACCTTACCCAAACCCAATAAATAAAAGCCTATACCACCGTATTCCCTAATTCATTGAATGAACACACCAGCAGACCAGCTGTCTATCAAACTACCCGTGGCTGAGCAGCTCGTTACTCATCAGAAACCCCTCCTAATTTTCATTTATATAATACAAATTATCAAAATTGCGCAACAGAACCCTGGCAAGGTCGCCACTGCTGCCGCTGTCTTTCTGGTTGTTATTATATGATGGCATGGCACTCGTAAATTATAGACGAGCAGTAAACAAAATGAGGAAAACAGTTCCACAATATATTACCCAAATGAGGTTGCCAGTTTCAATAAAGAAACACCATAAACATTATACTAAGTTTAATAAAATAAGAGTATACAAAGCTTTAAACATAGAAACAAATAAATCAGAAGGGGTTCATCAAAAGTTAGAGTCACACCTTAACTCCCTTTGTCACATTATGTTCCAATAAGTCCGAGGAGGCGGACGACACTTTATTATTGTCACTGTACCCGACAACTGTCAAACCCTCACTGCGGGACCGTTAGAAGTCGGAGAAACTTGGAGTTGCCACCAATCTACAGATTTTCATCTAACTTACCTAACTTACTGAGCTCAATATGACACTAGAGCGTCATATAACTTATTAGAGAGCTATTAAGATAAGTTCATATGACGCTCTAGCGTCATATGAGTTTTTTGGCATAAGTTCCATATGATGCTCTAGCATCATATGAGTCGGAGGGAGTTAAGGATAACAAATACTGTATACCCAGCCCTGGTTATATCACCTGTCACTTACTCAATTCACCCACCTGTGTCCAAGTCTATACTAGGACAAACACCAAAGACCAACCCACTGAGAGAAGTCCACTCAACACACGCAGCTAGCCTCGTCCTGCTCTTACTATACTCGGTGCCCAACTGCCGGGTCGCGATTTTTTTTTAGTTGTCAGTTTAGGCAAACCGGACACGGGGCGCCACTGTACACTCAGAAGTTTGGCACCACTGCCCCACCATAATCATATTATATTAGATTAACCTAGTGTAAACAATGGTGGTGGTATGCCCGCAATTAACATTCTTGCCTAATCATATATTATATTAGATTAACCTAACCTAACCTAACCTAAGGGGAAGAATAACTCATGACGCCAAGGATGGAAGGGAAGGAAGGAGAGAGAAAGAAAGAGAGAGAGAGAGGCCCAACCGCATTTAAATATGGCCTTCAAACCATTATTACCATGTCACCTCGTAGCTCAGTTGGTAGAGGTCTGGCCACATACATAGAAAACCAGTGTTCGAGCCCACTCGGATCAAGTGTATTTTATATTTTTATTTTGTTATTTTAGTTATATAAAATTAGATTATATTAGGTTAGGTTAGGTTAGGACCTAGTGTATTTTATATGTTTATTTTGTTATTTTAGTTATATAAAATTAAGATTATATTATATTAGGTTAGGCTATGCAGAGCGGTAGTAGACGCTTGCCATCATCTTCCCGTCTATTTTGACTGCCTTTCGATACAATAATATATTGAGGGGGTATTCACATATTGTCATCATCATATGTATTGCCAGAAGGGGGCAAATAACCGAAATAATTGCCGTCAAAATAGACGCGAACTTAACTATGGCGATCAACAAATGCAAACATGATGGCAGTGGTGGTGACGTCGGACGTTTGCTATCATGTTCCCGTCTATTTGTAATGCCATTGAATACAGTAATATGTTGAGGGGGGTAAAGAATATTGTCATCGTCATATATATTGACAGCAGGGGGCAAATCACCGAAAAAATCACCTTCAAAATTGACGCGAAGTTACAGCGGCGATTGCCAGGGGCGGATTTACATGCTATGGGGCCCTAGGCACTAGGGTTATGCTGGGCCCCTGTAAATGGGCGGGTGGGGGCGAGCTAAGCGAGCCACTGCATCTGGGGTGCTTGGGGGGGCACTGCAAGCCCCCCAAAGAACATTTTGGAAAATTTAGTACTTTTAGGGGCATTTTGAGGCCTATGGAGGTAGTAAAATCCTGTAATTTATAGTGGTTTTAATATGACCATAGTGCTTCTCACTCATGATAATCAAAGACCGATCATATATCTGAAGAGATGCTCTTCTCACTATCTGAGGATGCTGGATGGCTTGTCAGAGCAGGTAATAGCATTCATTATATCTCTCCATACTAGCGTATTATTATTTTCTTGATGTGAATTCAGGATTAGGCCAAGTTAGCTTTTTATATCATGCATAGAACCTGAAGAGAATAAAACTGATTAGTCTAGTTATCTATCTATCTATCTATTGCCTGACGCCGTGATCCCCGAAGGGGTGGCCACGAACGAACCGCCCCCATGCACCTCTGTCCCCAGTCAGTCGACGCCCCTCCCCCCAACCAGCACCGCCTTCGTTCATGTAGTTCCTCACTCCATCCTTCCACCTCATATTCGGTCTACCTCTCCCCTTCTGTCCCTCCACCTCGCTCTCGTACACCCTCTTAGTCATTCTCTCGCTTTCCATACGTTCCATATGGCCGAACCATCTCAAGTTGTTCCTTTTCACACTTTCCAGCACATCTACCTCCACACCACACCTCCTTCTTACTTCCTCATTAGTCTGTCTATCCCTCCATGTAACTCCGCACGCACTCCTTAAGTAATTCATTTCCACTGCTCTCACTCTTGGTCTGAGTCTCTCAACCAACGTCCATGCTTCGCTTCCGTAAGTCAGTGTCGGGATTACCACACTGTCATGCAAGGACTTCTTCACTTCCATACTGACCACCCTATTTCTTGTTACTGCTTTTAGCGTTCCTACAACCCTCTTCCCCTGTTGTACCCTCTCCCGCACCTCTTCATCCATAGTCCCATCTTTACTCAACACACTGCCCAGATACTTAAAAGAGTTGACGATCTCCATAGCCTGACCGTTCAGCTTCACCTCACACTCTGTGACTTCACCCCTTTCGAAGACCATAACCTTGCTCTTCCCCGTATTTACCTTCAAATTCCGTTTTTCGCACTGTTCCAAACTCATTTACCAGACCCTGCAACTCATCCATTTAGTCTAGTTATACTCTTGTAAAATAATTTACCAATATAATGTGCAAATACTGTGCCGAATCCAAAAAAGAGCCTTTTTAAACAACCCAAGACCTAAAATGTTTAGTATTCATTAAAATTTGCATTTAAAACTCCACACCTTAACGTATAGCGTGTCTGGCTCACAACCAGAAGGTCCCGAGTTCGAGACCCGGGCGGGGAAGAGACATTTGGGCAAGTCTCTTAACGGTGTAGCCTCTGTTCACCTACCAGTATAAATAGGAACCTGGTATAAGTGGACGAAGTTGTGACGTCCCATCTTGGGTTGGTGATCGGTTACAAGGTGAGATGGGTATCGTACTGGTCAACCTAAGCTACTGGTCAACCTAAGCCTTCGGGTGAGACTGGTACCGTAGTGAGAATGGTACCGTACAGATTAACCCTAAGCCTTCGTTTCCAAATGTCGCCAATTGGCTAAAATACAGACTACACACACATCCATAGCCATACCAAAGATACATAAACACTTAACATGCATTTCACGCAATATATTCCCAGTTAAGGAGGCGCGATATTAATGAGCTTAGCTCGCATTGCGTGGATTCCCCTTGACGAACAAGTGAGTGAGTGAGTACAATACATTATATTTGCAATTAATATGAATATATTAAAAATACTCATAATTTGACATAACATGAGCGGCTGAGCCTATTTGTGCTAATTCAATATACATTTTTATTATTTTGTCAATAGCCTAGGGATCACGAATTTTGTTTACCTTTGTAACTAGTAAATTGAAATAGCAGATAGATACAGGTATACAAAATTATCCATAGATCTATCTACATCAACGATAACACTGACAATATTGATTGAGTCAGAGTCTGTGTTGTTAAAAAAACAAAAATGCATATTTTGCAGATTTTGCTGTATGTAGCTAGGCTATGGGAATGGATCAGTTGATGGTTTTGCCGAATGAGGCTTTCAACTTCTGTGAAATATAGACAATAATGTTTATTTTTATTTGATCAAGTTTTCAATGTGAAAATTGTCATTGACATTATGTCATAGAAATTAGAATTAGTTGCTGAAGTTGAAGGCATGATCGCATTGCCAATTATATTTATCTTTAAACTAGCATGATAAAACCACCTTTAAATTGTAAACTACTGTCCAAGACTACAAACTATAATTGTAACTTATTACCTTTCTACTTAGCCTAATGCAAGACGGTATTGTAAGTGATTGTAAAATGTGCTACACACAATTATTCTTCATAAAAAATAGTATAATAGATTATATAGATAAAATCTATATTGATATATAGGCTATTATTCATTTGTAATAATAATACAATAGTCTAAAAGAAGCCAGAAAAATAAAAGGGTGGCACTGGCACTGAATGGGTTAAGCAAATGTAGGCAAACAGTCTAAGGACTAAGAAGATTGATTAGCATGGGTCTAGATTCCATAGACCTAGGCATACAATATTGCACCTCCACCTACGGGAACTATCTGCTCCTCTTGAATCTCGTCTGGGCTAGGAAACGAGCGTGCCGAGATCTGTGCTTTAGTGGCGCCTACTATCCATAGACTAACCATCAATAATAATTTGTTTAGCAAAACTACAAGGCATAGGCAGTGCCAGTAACATAACCACTTAATCAAGGGTATTTATAAGTGAGGATCGGTGAGAGAAATTGAGGAAAGAGCCCTAGAGTCCCAATAATCAATGATATAATGTTAACAACCAAACATCCATTCCTACCTTCTTAGCCCAGCTGCTCTGTCACCCATGCCAGTAACATTCAAGGCTACGTGAACTTTTTAATTTAATAACTTATAACATGAATATGTTATGTTATATTAATAATAATGTTTAAAAGCTTATTAATTATCATAATAAAATAAACTGACATTATTATACAATATCAGAAACTGTAAGGGAAAATACAAATATTTGAACAACATTTTCCGTCATTGAAGAAAACAGACATGGTAGCGTAATTATCAGGGATAACTAAATGTCTTCTTCTGCCAGGTAAACGAATTTCGCGTTTTACGGTTTTATAATAAATATAACGCAATCATTACATATTTAATACCCATTAAAATATGTTCTAAAAGTCATAATGCCATTAATCAATAAACAAAATTAATAACCGAAAATGCAAACTGTTAATACATTTTTTTTTAAGCCAAGGTGTGGGCCCCATGGGGGTGCGGGGCCCTAGGCCATGGCCTACTCGCCCCCCCCCCCCCCCCCCCTAAATCCGCCACTGGCGATTGCGCAATGTAAACATGACGATCGTACGCCCGAAAACTACATCCATCCCTATGATTATGTTGTGGCAGTGTTGACAAACTTCCGAGTGTTCAGTGGTGCCGCGTGTCCGGTTTGGCTAAACTGATGACTAAAAGAAAATTCGCGTCCGGGTCAACGAGCCGCACCTACTACCTCTCCTCTCCTCCCCTCCCCAAACCCTCTATGCACACACACACCCGCCCACAAACAACCCAACTCCCCCTCCCTTGCTCCTTTCTCCCATTCAGTAATTTGCCTCATTTAACCCACGGTTACAACACTCTCCGCCCCACCAAAAACCCAAACCTGTCCTTGGGTTTTCAGGTTCAAATACCACATACCACGCCCTCTTAACCCTCTCGCATTTTTACGATGCGATTGAGTCATAATGCCACCCCTCCAAGAGTGCTCGTATGATGCAATCGCGTCATAATGCCACCTGTAAGTTAGAAATATTCGCCAAAAATAAGTTTATGACTCAATTTTGACGCAATTTGGACTGGTAAGTTAGGCATTAGTAAGTTACAAAAGGAAGTATCTAGCAACCCCATAGCGTCCCTCTCTGAGGAGCCCGGGCCTTTGTTAAGTCAGTAGTTTCCCGGCCCCCAGACTGTGAGGCAGGGTCCCGGCCCTTTAAATTCTGGGCTCCCTCCTCTGGCCCACCATGCCTAGCTATAGGCAGGCAATTATGGATTATTTCATCTACCCAGTGAAAGTGTTTAGTGAATAATTCGAACTATATATATGTATATAAGATGTTACTTGTGACTTTTGGTGACTGAGGGGATTGAATCTTGGTTAACCCCTTGAGTATTGATGCAGTTTTGTCTAGGTATCATTGATGACTACACTATTTTTTGCTTGAAAGACAAATATATTTATCAAAAAATAATGCCTACAAAATAAATACATGATAATCACGAAGATGTCACAGGAATGCTTACAGGAAGTATAGTAAGTACTCTATGGAATTTTAGTTATATTACAGTATATATTATATATATATATATATTATATAATTTATATACAGTATATAACAGCCCCAAGGTCCTGAGCAAGCCCAAGGCCCATAATCGAGTATTTATATTATTATTATATTTTGTATTTTATTTAAATATTTATTTATTTTATTATTATTTTATGTATTTATTTTATGATTTCATTTTATTTATGTTTATTTTATTTATTTTATATATATATATATATATATATATATATATATATATATATATATATATATACCGTATATATTTGTTTTGTTATTTCCCGTTCCCAGGGTATCTAGCGGATCAGCCCCAAGGTCCCGAGCAAGCCCAAGGCCCAATCGAGTATTATATTATTTGTATTTTTTATTTTATTATATATATAGCTATGTATTTATATATATATAATATATATATATATATATATATATTATATATATATATATATATATATATAATATACCCAATATATATATATATTTTTTTTTTTATTCCTGTTCCCCAGGGTGTCTAGCGGATCAGCCCCAAGGTCCCGAGCAAGCCCAAGGCTCAAAATCGAGTATTTATATTATTATTATTATATTTTTTATTTTTTTTATTTTATTTATATATACCGGTATATATATATATATTTATATATATATATATAACATAATATATATACCGGTATATATATATATATATACAGGTATATATATATACGGTATATATATATATACCCGGTATATATATTTTTCTGGGGTTTTTTTCTTCCTGTTCCCCAGGGTGTCTAGTGGATCAGCCCCAAGGTCCCGAGCAAGCCCAAGGCCCATAATCGAGTATTTTATTATATTTTTTTTTTTATTTATTTTATTTATATATATATATACCCGGAATACCCGGCATATATTTATATTTTTTTATTTTGTATTCCTGTTCCCCAGGGTGTCTAGCGGATCAGCCCCAAGGGCCCGAGCAAGCCCAAGGCCATAATCGAGTATTTATATTATTATTACTTTTATTTTATTATATAATTATTTATTTGATTGATTCATTTCATTTTTATTTTATATTATTTATATATATATATATTTATATATATATATATATATATATATATATATATATATAATATATATATTATATATATATATATATTATATATATATTATATATATATATATATTATATATATATAATATATATAATTATATATATTATATATATATATATATATATAATATATATATATATATATATATATATATATATATATATATTTATATAAATCAACACCAGCGCTGGTACAAACATCTTTATTTTGGTAACGTTTCAGTTTAAGCATAAACCATCTTCAGACCTGAACTGAAATGAAATAAAAGCCTATATGAATGGCAGAGTAATTTTCTAATGTAAATATTCTTATTAATAACTAAATTTAACAAATCTAGAATAAAACTTAAAATTAAAAGTTATAAAAATAATAACCTAATACATATTAGAACTAGTAAGTGAAAGAATAAAATGAGAGACGAAGAAATATTATGTGAGCAATAAAAGGAGGGGGGGGGGGGGCGAAGTTAATAAAAACAAAATTCATATATATAAGAACTAACCTTTACATATTAGAAACAGAGTAGAGGAGTGGAAGAGTCGTGCACAACCAGGCTGGGTTTATGTAACTGGGTGAGCAGGGTCTCCGACAGGAGTCGTGTGACTGTGTTTGGGGCAGTGGTGAGAATTGAAATATCGGAGGGTTTTATGGGGTGATCAGATGATTCAGAGTGGTTTCGAATGGCAGAAAAGGAAGGATTTGAAAGAGGTCGGTTAGTTCTAAATGACCTACCCCGATGCTCCGAGATCCTGGCGGTGGGATGTCTCTTGGACTGACCAATATAAGTCGTATTGCATCGACTACATTTAAAGGAGTACACCACCGAGGACTGTAGAGAATCGGGGATTCGGTCTTTAATTTTAAAGAAGTGAGACAAAGTTTGGGGAGATTTGAATACCACTCTCAGTGATATTTGCGGGTAATGTTCACGAATCAATTTAGCGACTTTATTTCAAATTGAATATGATTTGTTGCCTAGAAATGGGATAGTGAAATATACAATGGCTTTCTGAGCTGTAAGGATCGGAGTTGAGGAGGTTCTTAATTTATTTAGTTGCTTACCAATCAAGGTATTTGTGAAATTTATTGGAAAGCCATTAAGTTTCAGTGTTTTACGTAAGAATTCAAATTCGAGGTGGACGGACATGTAAGACGAACATATATGGTAGGCTCTGATGACTAAAGTAATAATTAGATTTTTCTTATATTGTATGGGAATGCTAGAATTAAATTATGTTGTAAGTCCTGTACAGGTTGGCTTTCTATAATTATATAGAAGTACTAAATGAGCTATTCTGTTTCTCCACTAGAACATCTAAACATGGCAATTTATTGTCTTCCTCTGTCTCGCAAGTGAAAGTCATGTTTTTGTGTCTCGAGTTTAAGTAATTCAAGAACAGGGGAACGTGGTCGGGTGAACTTAAAACGACAAATGTGTCGTCAACATAACGGTTATAGATAAGAGACTGTTACGATCTGGTCTCGTATAAATTAGTGGCTCTTATACATTGAACTAGACTGGCATAAATGCAACAACGGAAACGCTAGATCCAACCCCTGATATATAATCCCGTCGAACAAAGAACACATATACCCTCCAGAGTTATATCTGCAATAGCGGGGTATCTTAACTCTCAGTATCTATGTGCTTCTACTATAGGCTGATGTTCTCTGAAACAGCCTATTACCTATAACATATGGTTGCTTAGTTATGGTACACAAGGAAAAGATAGTTAACTTAATTAAATCACAAGAGTGATCTAATGCAACCAAGAAGAAGGTTTACTTAACGTTACTTTAATCAATAATATCTGTCACTCCTTTATGAAAGAAAGTGTTGTAAAGTCCTCAAGCACCGAACAAGGAATCTTCTGAATAATGTTGGATGCCACTAAGAAGAACGTATCGGAAATGGAACTACAAAATAGCAGGAGGCAAGACAATGCACGTGTGGGCTAAATACACAAAAAGGCTGGACATATAATGTTATTGGACACAAGAATATTATAAGCGGTGCAACTGTAATAATGCTCGCCACGAAAAAGTAGTACTCCTATTAACAAAACCGGTCTATGCTGGTTGTGTCTCTCTACAGCAACCTAGACCTCAAAATGCTTGTGTAAAAATAATGGGTATGCATAAAAGAGTATATGATCTAATCCAGCTAATGTCTAACCGGGTTAATAAAGTCTAGCTGGGATGCGCAAAGATACAGAATTCTGGTGGAGCAAGGTAGCTCCTAGCCTAGTGTGGACCTTGGGTCTGTGCGGCCTGATTACGTTAATATGAAGGGGTGCTCTCTTGAGGATTCTCGATCACAAGTATCGAGTATCCTCCTGGCGACCCTCAAAAGTAAAAGCAAATAGAGTTAGAACAGTGTTGGGTGGATTAGGCAAGCAGCTCTCACGCACTACACAGTCTAAACTCCAAGGTACACAGACAAAATATCCACCCAGGTAACCCACAGAATCCGTAGTGTCGTCTAGCTCAAAAGTAGCCTACACACATTGAAAACACCAACAGCAAGGTACCTGATCCCTAGTCTAGCATTATTTAACCCTGTAGACACATTAGTGATTGATGGAGACAGTCTGAGCAATACAATCTCCCAAAAAGACAATGACTATCTTCAACCTTAATCTAGTACATAAGAAATGTGAGATCCAGCATATAATACAGTCTGGCCACCAATTCAAGGTGTGGATGCAGAGAACCAGAGGGGAATTGATATTAATAAAAGGCGAGGAAGTAGTGGAAATGATAGAGGCAGTAGGAGAGAAAGATTCTAAGACAAGAGTGTGGGACAGTTCAAGGGAGATGCTTAGAGTATGCTGTCTGGGAAGGATCTGACAAGGATATTCCCATGGACCTCCTGGCTGGAGTCCCAGTTCGCAAGAATGGCACGAGGGCGCGCGACAGTCGCCCAGTAAGCAGCCGCGTAGTAGGCAGTGTTAGGCAGGAGGCAACGAATCCCGCGAGGCCTATGTAAGGGGGCCAGCCACGCGCCGCACTCACTACCAAGTCACACCACCTTGTCTCTCTCTCTCTCCCTCTCCCGCTCGCCTTCCCATCATTCAACTACTTAACACAATACTTTCAATTGACTAAATAAAATAGAAAGGATTGTGACAGACGAAAATGTAGAACAGTTCTGAACTGTCTGCAACACAAGCTTTCTCGAGAAGGAAAGTACATAATGATAGGTAGACTGTAGCTATATTCTCTGCCCTGGCCAGTCCTAGCGAGTAAGCCATGCGGTTCTGGGGGAAGCGGTGAGCGTCACAACCCACCCAAGATTTTTAACCCTAAACTGGCGGCGCGCAACATAAGTCGAGTGAAAGAAATTTGGACTATGTGGCGGCTCACAACATAAGTCGTATGCCATTTTCAGCACGTAATGTTGCTGAGAGAGAGAGACAAGTGGTGGCAGGAGAGTAGCGAGCGTATACCTGCTCCAGACCACCGCGGTGGACCAACTGACATGAATCCCACCCTCCTCCACCCTCTCACACTCGCTACATAGTGAATTGTGTAGGGAAAGTACCGAATTACATGGTTTTTGCACTCGTGTTGCGCGATTGTTGCAAGAAAACTAGCGGTCGTACAAGGATCGTTGGGGTGTCATTGGAAAGCTCTGTTTATGCCCTTTCAGGGATAGATACTTGTTTTACGCTCTGGGTCTTATTTAGGCATGAAAATTATCACGTAAACAACCCTATTTTGGGTAAAAACACCCCGCTGGTGGCTACATATTATTTACCGTCTAGGCTGCTCGTTAGGTGTTAAGAGGCTCCAACTATGAGCTCTAAATCTGACACGCAGAACCCATACAAAATTCGCCACTCCTAGCCACCCAGCGACAATGCAATGTAAAGCACAGTTCTGATCAAAATAACACATTATAAAAATTAACAACCCTTCCCAACACAATAGATTAAATTACATAGTTATGCTCATAAGAGCGAGCTTCACTAGCCCAGCCTTCTGAGAGGAGTACAACTCAGAATTTCTGCTATAACATACTTAACAAAAATTTAACTATCAAAGAAAGAGTTTTCATAGGATTTTTATATTTTTAATATGTTTATGGCGGCTGCACTACAGGGGCAAGCCTAGTTTTTACTTCTATACCAACACAGCAACTCCTACTTTACGACCCAATTCGCTGGGCTACACACACGAGCCAACAAGCACCAGACGTAAACATACTAATCAAACCAAAGTAGGAGGCTACCCTTGTGATGATCTACCCCGGGTCTTCCACCCTCGATAAGCAATCTGCAATCACATTATCAGAACCGGCAATATGGCGTATGTCTAGGTTGTATTCCTGCAACATTAACCCTTTACCGGGCTCTCATAGAAATACTTAGAAATTTCATTTTTTGACCCTAGACCATGAAAGTAGACCTAATTCTAAGGTATTTTTGCTTATGATTTTTTTTCACATTTTTGCATATTGAATTAGCAAATCGAGGTTGACGAAGTGATCATATATGGTCAAGTGCCGGTCTAGGGTAAAAATAATCATGAATTATGCTATATTGAAAATGTAAATTTAAGGTAAACAAAATACACAGAATAACAGTTATATCATTATATTACCCAAAAATAAGCGTTTTATTTTAATAAGTATATAAATAGATAATATATGAATATTTTAGTTTAGGTACTTTTCACAACCCAGACACTGTCTGGTACCCCATGAATAATTAATTCCAAAAAACAAATTGGGCATAGGTTCCCCCTGAACAAGTAATTCCAGCAACATTTGGGCATAGCTTCCCCATGAACACAGAATTCCAGCAACATTTTGGCATAGGTTCCCAATGTACAATGAATTCCAGCAAAATTTGGGAAGAGGTTCCCCCTGACCAATGAATTTCAGCAAATTTTGGGCATAGGATCCCCATGAAAATTGGTATTTCTTTATGTGACAGTACTCATATCTCAAAACAACTTCAGTATATGCCTCACAATATCAAAAATATATGTGAACTCACTAACATATTTGTGAACTCACTAAATTTACCAAACTCATATTTATTTCACTGTACACTTATGAGGAAATAATTGAAATCGGTCATTTATTTCTATGTTGAACATTCTAGAATCCCTACCCAAGTTGTGGCCATGTGCCATGCTGGTTTGGGTAACTATCATCAAATTAAATGGTTTTATGTAACTTGGGAGTACAACCCCTTACCGGGCAAAATGATCATATTTAGTAATTTCAATTCTATAGGCTACCGGGTGTAAGTCCATATATGATCACTTGGGCTTTACCCCTTACCGGGCGCATGTCCATATTTGATCATTCACTTTTTCGCAAACAAATTTCACCAATTACCGTATGTTCCACGTAAATGACATCTATATCAGGTTATAGTACAACTATTCAACTGCATAATATTAGATTATTATCAACTTACCGATATTACGTGATGAGCTAGGGTCGAGGGCGTCAAGAGAAAAATCGCCGAGATCGTACTTTCTTCATGTCTGGCCTGCAACTGAACTTCGAGTTGCTCTCAACCAATACTGAGATGGCATCAGCTCTTACACCATACCCACGTGAGTAGCCTGATCATCGGTGATTGGCTGAGGCATGATGACGTGGTGGCAGACACACACCGGGCGGCTTGGGAGCGCCCTTTTGGACGCCCATTTAAGTTACCATATATGGTTCCTCGCCCGGTAAAGGGTTAATGACCACCTGGTCAGCCTCATATTCTGGTTATGGAATTGATTCAGGAACTTGAGGGGGTGATGGTCGGTGTAGATCACCACAACTGGTGCATAGGCTGGAACATACACCTCAAAGTGCCTGAGCGCTAGCACAATCGCCAGCAGTTCCTTCTCAACTACTGAATAGTTCTTCTGCGCCGAGTTGAACTTTTTTGAGAAGAAACTGACTGGGTGCTCCAGCCCATCTTCGTCTGATTGCATCAGAACGGCACCAGCCCCCACACCACTGGCATCAGTTGCCAGCTGGAATGGTCGGCTAAAGTCCGGGGCACTGAGGATGGGGTGAGTACACAACAGGTGTTTTACTAGCAAAAAAGCCCTCTCACACTCAGGCTCCCACTTAAACTTTTTATCTTTGGCCAATAGGTCCGTCAGAGGAGCCAGCACAGTAGAATAGCCCTTTATAAAGCGGCGGTAGTAACCAATCATGCCCAAAAACCTCATGATCTGCTTCTTGGTGGACGGCCTGGGGAAGTGGTTAATAGCCAATATCTTGTTCTGTGTGGGGCACACCTGGCCCAAACCCACCATGAACCCCAGATACTGCACGGTAGCCCGCACAAAATCCCACTTTCCCAGGTTGACCACCAAGTTTACCTCGCTTAATTTCTTAAATAGGGATTCTACATGTTCACAGTGGCTCTTAAAATCGTCATCGTAGATAATGACGTCGTCCAGGTACACGGTACAGTTCGGAATGTCAGCCACCAACTCGTTCATCAAGCTTTGGAAGGTCGCTGGTGCGTTCTTTAGACCGTGCGGCATGACATTACAACGATATGTAGCACCATCCACCACAAAACCACACACCTCTTTCGCCCGTTCAGACAAAGGCACCTGCCAGTAACCTTTTACAAGGTCCACCTTGATCAAGAACTTGGCCCTGCCAATCTTGTCTACACAGTCATCGACCCGGGGAAGAGGATATGGGTTGGTAGGAGTCAAGCCGTTTAGCCTGCGGTAATCAACACAGAAGCGCACCTTGCCATCCGGCTTAGGTTGCAGCGTTACGGGAGATGTCCACTTTACCGCCCCCTTCTCGATCAGTCCCTGTTGCAACATATACTCCAACTCCGCCCGGAGGGCCGGAAGTTTAATAGGGGGCACCCTATAGGGCATTGATTTGAAGGGTGGGTGGTCTCCGACATCAACGTCGTGCACCTCATGAGTAGTGAGGCCTGGGTGTTCCGCAAATACAGTAGGGTATAAACAGAATAGGCACTCGACAGCCACACGCTGTTGCTCAGGTAGGTGTTGCAAAGCCTCATGAGCCGCCTGTCTCGTGTTTCCCGCCCACTGATCTGCAGAAACATGATAATCCCAGTTGTCATCAACCTGTGCATGACTGTCCCGTTCTCCTTCTCCACCTTGACTGCTGAAAGTCATCACGGGGACAGTGAGAGGCTCAGGTGGGCGCCTCACATACTCCTTCATCAAGTTGACATGACATAACTGATTCCTCTTACGCCTGTCTGGAGTGGCCACCAGGTAATCTAAGTCCGAGAGCTTCTCTGCTACCCTATAAGGACCAGCGTACTTTGCAGATAAGGGGTGACCTACAAGAGGGAGTAGTATCAACACCTCCTGACCCACGTGAAACTCCCTGCGTTTCACCTTGTGGTCATACCTGTCCTTCATGAGGGCCTGAGAGCCTACCAGATTGCGGCCAGCCAACTCCAGACTACGCAACATTCGTTCTCTACTCTCAAGGACATACTTAAGCATAGAACATGGTTTAGCGGTGCCTTCCCATATCTCCTTTACCATGTGGAGAGGCCCTCTGACGCGGTGTCCAAACACAAGCTCATTAGGGCTAAAACCCAAACTCTCCCCAGGTACCTCTCGTGCAGCGAATAACACATACGGCAGGTCAAGATCCCAGTCCTTGCCGTTCTCAAGACAATAGCAGCGAAGCATGCTTTTTAGAGTGGAATGCCCCCTCTCTAACATCCCCTGACTCTCTGAGTGATAAGCAGATGACACTACAGTGACTATCCCGTGCTGCTTCATTGTCTGAACGAACAAGTTGGAGGTGAAATTCGATCCTTGGTCTGACTGTAACTCCTGCGGGTATCCGTACCGGGAGAAGTATAATAGCAAGTTACGGACCACCGTCTTCGCCAAACTATTTCTCATCGGGTATGCGTCTGGGTACCGAGTTGCTATGTCCATGACTGTCAAGAGATATTTATTTCTGGCACTTGTGGGGGGGAGGGGGCCAACCATGTCGACTACTACTTTACTAAAGGGAGGCCCGCTGACGGGAATTGGGTGTAACGGGGCCTTTGGGATGCACTGGTTAGGTTTCCCGACCTTTTGGCACACACTGCACATTGCCACCCATGACACCACTTGTGCTCTCAAACCAGGCCACCAAAACAGTTTCCCCAAAGCCGCCACCGTCTTACGGACACCCAAGTGTCCCGTCAGCGGTACATCATGAGCCAACCTTAGTAGGCTATCCCTGCATACCCTCGGTATGACCAGCTGGTCTACCACTCCTGACCCACCCTCCCAACTTCTCTGCGGGTCTTGGAATCGCCGATACAAGATGCCATCAATGAAAAAAAAATCTCCAGACTTTGCATCCCTGTCCTCTTCGAGTTCGACAGCACCGTTACTACACTTTAGAACCTCCGGATCTTCTAGCTGCAATTTGCGAATATCTGAGGGAGCTAGCCTGTCTAAGTGTTTGCGAAACAACTCATGCCCTCCCCCAACATCGAACTTTGCATCCCGTTGCTCTCTCCGTGTATACCGTTGCTGCCTCTGAGTCTCTTTAATCCCTGCCTCTACACTCTCAGTGACAGGTGGTGGTGCTTCTCCAGACTCTAATAACGGTGCTAATACTGAGTCCCCGAGAAGCGCTACTGGCACTAGACTCTCCACCGTATCAGCTTTCAGCACCTTCTCGTGACCGTTCCTCCGCTTATTTGAGGACTGTTGGTTAGGCTGTGACTCCCTGGATGCAAGAGATCTGGTTACAACACACGCCATTGGTTGCACCTGACACTTCTCAACCCACTCCTGCTCCTCCCTACTCACGTCGGCCGGCTCCTCGGCAACGACTAAGGGTGAAACCTTAGAAGCAGGCACCGCAAAGTCATTGCCGAGAAGGAGGTCGACGCCACCAACAGGCAATTTCACCACGATTCCCACATCCAGTTCGCGAGTCACACCGTCAACTTCAAGCTCCATTCTAACAAGCGGGTATGACCTAGTTGCATTAACTCCCTGCACCACAACTACCCGCGCCGCGTTTATGGGTCTAGCAGTGAAATTCTTCAAGAGTGTCTGAGAGGCACCTGTGTCACGCAAAAGCTGTACCCCGTGCTTTTTGCCCCCCACTTCACGCAGCCATGCCCTCTATGGTCGCAAAAGGCATCGCGGACAGGGTTCGAGCCTTCCGGATCCTTCTTCACTGGCGGTGCTCCATCCTCTGATCTTATGCCTCCAGCAAACACAGAAGACTTCTGGAACACCCCAATGCTGCGAGCCAATGACACAGCCGCCGTGGGAGTTCTGCTCGGACAAGCTTTTGCCATGTGCCCCTCTTTGTGACAGTGATAACACTCAAATTTCCCCTTGGACTTATACTGAGGTGTAAAAGTCCCCTGACCCTTCTTAAACGGGGCGGTGCTAGGTTTGTGATCAGTCTTGGTGTCATTGCTTTTAAATTTATGTGTGTCCATATTCCGGGGAGGAGGGTAACGCTCCTTAACTCCTACATCGTTTCTCTGTGCAGAGCCGCACCCCCGAATTAGTGAAAACCGAAGATCAGCCATCTCTGCTGCTTCTACGAGAGTTCTTGGGTTCTTCTCTTTAAGGTTTAAAGTCAAGTCGCCGCCCGTACACTTATAAACCTGCTCTAGAAGCATTAACTGTTTCATCTGATCAAACGTAGTTGTCTTATCTGATCTGAGCCAGTTTCCCATAGCGTCGGACAGGTCCCGGGCGTGCTCCAAGAAGGTACTGTCTCGCCCCTTAGTCACACCCCGGAACTTTAACCTATATGTCTCGGGTTGTAGCTCGTATGCCCGCAGGACAGCCTCCTTGAGCTCCTCATAAACAACGCAGGACTCCAAAGGCAGTGCATCGTAAGCCTTGAGCCCCTTACCTACGAGTCTAGAGGACACAAGGGCCGCCAACTAAACTTCAGGCGACTGATGCTCCCGGCACTTCTTCTCATATCTATTGAAAAACTCTGTGACACCAGACTCGTCAAATACAGGGACCAGTTTGAGAAGGTGCGACAGAGAATGATCATGCGCACAGTTTCCAGTACCGAGTCGCTGTCCCGTCATCTCAACACGAGACTTCTCTAAATCCATGTCGGCACAGTATCTTGTAGATTCTAGTTCAGTCCTAAGCTCAGCTTCCCTCGTCTGTTGCTGCATCCTAGCCAGCTCTTTTCTCTCTTCTATCTTAGCTAGCTCTATCTGCTGTTGACTCTGATGTTGCATCTTTGCCATCTCGAGCTGAAAGAGCATCTCCGGGGTCAAACCTTGAGGAGGAGGAGGAGATGCAATGATGTTAGAAATACCCGGTGATCCCCCCAGGGCAAACCACCCTGCCAGTCACTACCCACCTGCGGAAGCGTGCTCAGGGTCGGTACTCCAATAGGAGGATTGGGAGTCGAGTGAAGGGGAAGCTCGGCCAAAGGGCTCTGAGCATTCACCCTACCTCGTACGCCAGTCACCCCACCCAGCACACACGTCATCAGGTCATCCTTGGTCATGCCACTAGTACATACATGACCGATAGCTGACGCTAAGCACTGGAGACCATATCGATTCATACCCACCAACCGGTCGGAAGTAACAGGCCATTGTAAAAAATTCCTTGCATCCTCCTCACTGTTCACCAAGTTAACAACCTGCCCATGCTGCTGCTCCTCAGCTTCTACATCACGTACTGTGTCTTCATCCTGCACTGATCCGCTATAAGACATGATGCTCACTGAAGATTTTTCACTTTGATACACAAAAAAGAAGTACCCCAAACTCTTATACCACAATATTCACTATAAAAAAATCTCGGAGACAGCTTAACCCTTTACCGGGCACTCATAGAAATACTTAGAAATTTCATTTTTTGACCCTAGACCATGAAAGTAGACCTAATTCTAAGGTATTTTTGCTTATGATTTTTTTGTTCTCACATTTTTGTATATTGAATTAGCAAATCGAGGTTGACGAAGTGATCATATATGGTCAAGCGCCGGTCTAGGGTAAAAATGATCTTGAATTATGCTATATTGTAAATGTAAATTTAAGGTAAACAAAATACACAGAATAACAGTTATATCATTATATTACCCAAAAATAAGCGTTTTATTTTAATAGTATATAAATAGATTATATATGAATATTTTAGTTTAGGTACTTTTCACAACCCAGACACTGTCTGGTACCTCATGAATAATTAATTCCCAAAAACAAATTGGGCATAGGTTCCCCCTGAACAAGTAATTCCAGCAACATTTGGGCATAGCTTCCCCATGAACACAGAATTCTAGCAACATTTTGGCATAGGTTCCCCATGGACAATGAATTCCAGCAAAATTTGGGCAGAGGTTCCCCCTGACCAATGAATTTCAGCAAATTTTGGGCATAGGATCCCCATGAAAATTGGTATTTCTTTATGTGACAGTACTCATATCTCAAAAAAACTTCAGTATATGCCTCACAATATCAAACATATATGTGAACTCACTATAATATTTGTGAACTCACTAAACTTACCAAACTCATATTTATTTCACTGTACACTTATGAGGAAATAATAGAAATCGGTCATTTATTTCTATGTTGAACATTCTAGAATCCCTACCCAAGTTCTGGCCATGTGCCATGCTGGTTTGGGTAACTATCATCAAAGTTATATGGTTTTATGTAACTTGGGAGTACAACCCCTTACCGGGCGAAATGATCATATTTAGTAATTTCAATTCTATAGGCTACCGGGCGTAAGTCCATATATGATCACTTGGGCTTTACCCCTTACCGGGTGCATGTCCATATTTGATCATTCACTTTTTCGCAAACAAATTTCACCAATTTCCGTATGTTCCACGTAAATGACAACTATATCAGGTTATAGTACAACTATTCAACTGCATAATATCAGATTATTATCAACTTACCAATATTACGTGATGAGCTAGGGTCGAGGGCGTCAAGAGAAAAATCGCTGAGATCCTACTTTCTTCATGTCTGGCCTGCAACTGAACTTCGAGTTGCTCTCAACCAATACTGAGATGGCATCAGCTCTTACACCATACCCACGTGAGTAGCCTGATCATCGGTGATTGGCTGAGGCATGATGACGTGGTGGCAGACACACACCGGGCGGCTTGGGAGCGCCCTTTTGGACTCCCATTTAAGTTACCATATATGGTTCCTCGCCCGGTAAAGGGTTAAGTGCTATATTACTTTGCTAAAAAAATAATTCTTGCATGTCCTCAAAAAATATTCCACAAAATCAAGAAATCTTCACTGCCTAAACTGTGAGAAAAATCTGCACAATAACCTGCAATTATATGTCAGTTCACCAAATCCTGAGCTAGGTCGCCATTTGTTACGATCGGGTCTCGTATAAATCACTGGCTCTTATACATTGGACTAGACTGGCATAAATGCAACAACGGAAACGCTAGATCCAACCCCTGATATATAATCCCGTCGAACAAAGAACACATATTATACCCTCCAGAGTTATATCTTTTATAGCGGGGTATCTTAATTCTCAGTATCTATGTGCTTCTACTATAGGCTGATGTTCTCTGAAACAGCCTATTACCTATAACATATGGTTGCTTAGTTATGGTACACAAGGAAAAGATAGTTAACTTAATTAAATCACAAGAGTGATCTAATGCAAACAAGAAGAAGGTTTACTTAACGTTACTTTAATCAATAATATCTGTCACTCCTTTATGAAAGAAAGTGTTGTAAAGTCCTCAAGCACCGAACAAGGAATCTTCTGAATAATGTTGGATGCTACTAAGAAGAACGTATCGGAAATTGAACCACAAAATAGCAGGAGGCAGGACAATGCACGTGTAGGCTAAATACACAAAAAGGCTGGACATATAATGTTATTGGACACAAGAATATTATAAGCGGTGCAACTGTAATAATGCTCGCCACGAAAAAGTAGTACTCCTATTAACAAAACCGGTCTATGCTGGTTGTGTCTCTCTACAGCAACCTAGACCTCAAAATGCTTGTGTAAAAATAATGGGTATGCATAAAAGAGTATATGATCTAATCCAGCTAATGTCTACCCGAGTAAATAAAGTCTAGCTGGGATGCGCAAAGGGTACAGAATTCTGGTGGAGCAAGGCAGATCCTAGCCTGGTGTGGACCTTGGGTCTGTGCGGCCTGATTACGTTAATATGAAGGGGTGCTCTCTTGAGGATTCTCTATCACAAGTATCGAGTATCCTCCTGGCGACCCTCAAAAGTAAAAGCAAATAGAGTTAGAACAGTGTTGGGTGGATTAGGCAAACAGCCCTCACGCACTAAACAGTCTAAACTCCAAGGTACACAGACAAAAGATCCACTCTGGTAACCCACAGAATCCGTAGTGTCGTGTAGCTCAAAAGTAGCCTACACACATTGAAAACACCAACAGCAAGGTACCTGATCCCTAGTCTAGCATTATTTAACCCTGTAGAAACATTAGTGATTGATGAAGACAGTCTGAGCAATGCAATCTCCCAAAAAGACAATGACTATCTTCAACCTTAATCTCGTACATAAGAAATGTGAGATCCAGCATATAATACAGTCTGGCCACCAATTCAAGGTGTGGATGAAAAGAACCAGAGGGGAATTGATATTATTAAAGGTGAGGAAGTAGTGGAAATGATAGAGGCAGTAGGAGAGAAAGATTCTAAAACAAGAGTGTGGGACAGTTCAAGGGAGATGCTTAGAGTATGCTGTCTGGGGAGGATCTGACAAGGATATTCCCATGGACCTCCTGGCTGGAGTCCCAGTTCGCAAGAATGGCACGAGGGCGCGTGACAGTCGCCCAGTAAGCATCCGCGTAGTAGGCAGTGTTAGGCAGGAGGCAACGAATCCCGCGAGGCCAATGTAAGGGGGCCAGCCACGCGCCGCACTCACTACCAAGTCACACCACCTTGTCTCTCTCTCTCTCCCTCTCCCCTTCCCATCATTCAAGTACTTAACCTCTGAAGTGCGCATGGGGGGTATGAGACACCTCTGCCTGTGCGCATGTATTTGAGCTGTTTCCATCACTAAAATATTTATTTTACCATAAATAGCATTAATACTTCTCCATATACGCCTATTATATGTTGATTATAAAGGTGTTAACCTGTTACAACAATAAAACAAGTGGAAACAGCGTTTGGATGGTCAAAATTGGCGATACAGGCCGGGAGTTACATAATGTATGGCTGAGGCAAGCTCCTCTCCCGCCACTTTTCCCCAAGGCTGGAGAGACACTGTCGATCGATACTATTTCTCTCTCTCTTGCACTCGCTTGCTAACAGTGATGACAATGCCCTGCTTGCAACTCGCTAATGTTAGCACGAAAATATACCACAGAATAAGGGAATAACAGGGAAAATAGGTGATAACTGATGGAGGGGAGGAAAGTGGGAAAGGAGGGGAGGTAGAGGAGTGATATTTTGCATGGCCCAGGGGCAAAAAAAAAAAGAATAAATACAAAAATAAAATAAAATAAATAAAATAAATCAGTGTTTTAAATTGATTTTTTTCTCCCCTGACTCTTAAGAGTCTTCCCGCAGTCCGCCGGGGAACTCTTAAGAGTCTTCCCGCAGTTCCCGGGTTAACACAATACTTTCAATTGACTAAATAAAATAGAAAGGATTGTGACAGACGAAAATAAAGAACAGTTCTGAACTGTCTGCAACACAAGCTTTCTCGAGAAGGAAAGTACACAATGATAGGTAGACTGTAGCTATATTCTCTGCCCTGGCGAGTCCTAGAGAGTAAGCCATGCGGTTCTGGGGGAAGCGGTGAGCGTCACAAGGCTTGAAGCTATCTGGACATTCACGGAGCCATTTTGATTCATGAAACACTAAGAATGCGTTCGAAAGGGATGGAGCGAGTGGATTTCCCATAGATCTATCTATCTATCTATCTATATGCTCAGGCCCAATCCCCATTTTGGGGGTAGCCGACTCAAGACAGAGCAAGAACAGGGAAAACACAAAAACATCATAAAACAAAAAATAAACACAGATAAAAAACACAAACTCACACACATCCAGGTCACCCAGGTTTCATTGTGTCAATGAAACAATTTTCATTGTTTTTATGTGTTGTTCAAACCCAAGGCCTTAACCTTGGGATCTGTCAGTGGACCCAGAGACCAGGGTTACCAAGGTCGCTCCAGCACTCCACTGGCCCCTGACCACCCGGAGAGGTTCCGATCTCGGCAGGCAGACATGCAGCGGAGCAAAAGCCACAAGCCCTCCCACCACACTTCCAGGCACACCCTTCATATTAATCGTCTCCCCGGGCCAGGCGCCTGATGGACTATTATCTAGTCGAACTTGCGCCCGACCCCTTACTCCAAATGACCACTTGTTCACTCAACCATTCACAAGCATTCTCCATTCACTCCTGTCCACCACCACTTCCCCTGCCTGATCTATAGTCATTCCTCTATCATCCAAAGCCTTTCTTACACAGTCTCTCCATCTCAATGGGGGTCTTCCTGCCCTTCTATCTCCCCTTGTACCTGACTCACATATTCTCTTTGTAAGCCTTTTCTCTTTGTAAACCTTTCATCTCCCATTCGTTCAACATGGCCATACCAGCTCAGCACCCTTCTGTCCACTCTGGCTGACAAATGTTCCTGCTGCCCCACTCTCCTACGTATCTCTTCATTCCTCAATCTGTCTCTACGAGTGACTCCACACATACTCCTCAAGCAGCTCATCTCCATCACATCCAGCCCTCTTTACTCCTTTTTCTTCAGAGCCATTGTCTCAGCCCCATACATCACTGTTGGCACAACAATTCCTTGATACAGTGCACTTTTTACTTTCACTCCGAGATTTCTCGTCTTCCACATACTTCCCATTGCTCCGAAAACCTTCCTTCCTTCACACACTCTCTGTTTTACCTCCACTTCCGTACCTCCACTCCTGCTTATCGTTCCTCCTAGATATTTAAAACACTCTACTTGTTCCAATATTTCCCCATCCAGCCTCACATCTAGATTCACCCTATGTTCCCCCTTATTACACACCATTACTTTACTTTTATTGACGTTCACCTTCAGTTTCCTCTTTCCACAAACCACACCAAACTCTTTGACTACCCGCTGCAGTTTCTCATCAGAATCCGCCACCAATGCTGTGTCATCAGCGAACAGCAACTGATTCAACTCCCAAACTCTACCATTCTTTCCTACTAAACCCAATCCTCTTCCCATAGTTCTCCTTTTCACCTCCCTCACCACCCCATCAATAAACATATTAAACAGCCATGGTGACATTACACAACCCTGTCACAAACCTACCTTTACCTCAAACCATTCACTCAACTCACCATTTCCTACTCTCACACATGCTCTGCTCCCTTCATAAAAACTCTTAACTGCTTCTAACAAATTTCCTCCTATTTCATAAATCCTTAACACCTTCCACATTGCTTCCCATAGATAAGCCGTCATTTTGTTTGTATATGTTATCATTGAATAGAAATATGGAATCCTTAACAGCAAGGGAAAGCATTTTATGAAATTGCGATTTATCTAAGCCATTAACTATGTTATTATTTTCAGTGAATAATTCATTGGTGCAAATGTCGATAGTTTCATCGAGGGGGATATTCGTGAACAAGGATTTTATGTCAAATGAGGCCATAGTACAATTTTCATAAGTTAAGTTACAAATGTTTCTTGCGAATGAGAAAGAGTCTTTAACAGTGAATTAATTAGAAGTTAAGTCAGTTAATATTGGTACAAAATATTTGGCCAAATTATAATTACATGTGTTCATTGCTGATAGAATTGGGCGAAGTGGACAGTCTTGTTTATGGACTTTCGGGAGGCCATATAGAAGGCCAGGTTGGGAACCAGATACGAAGAGATAAGAATACAAATCATCATCTATTACGTTACGGGATTTCAGTTTTCTTAGGAAATTATTTATCTTATCTTCCTTTTTTAATAGTAATGGGAATAGGTCCCCTGTAACTTTTGAGAATTTTGATGAGTCATTAAAGGATATCTAACATCTTATTTATATAGTCAGATTTATTTAGCAAGACTACACCATTTCCTTTATCTGGCCTAACTATGACAATTGATCGATCGGCAGCAAGGGCTTTGAAAGCCCTTCGTTCGCCGTCAGATAGGGAATATACGAAAGAATTATGGGAATAATAATTCGAAAGTGCAATGTGCTTCAGAGAGTTCTTTAAAAAATCAAAGGATTTATTGGCATGGGGGTAAAACTCGTTAACAATTTCTTAAAAAGCATTTCAAAAGACAGAAAATGAGGAAGGAATTTTGGCTTATTAGAGGGCATGGCGAATTTTAGACCTTTGGATAATAGGGATTTTTCATCTTTAGTGAGTTTTCTTGAGGAAAAATTAAATAGAACTTTGTCAGTAGATACGCCATTAGGGTTTACATAACCTACCTTAAGAAGTTTCTTATTTTGCATGTATTTAACCCTATCTAGAGTGTAAACATTAGTTCGCTCGATAATACCTGTAAGATGAGTGAAATCAAAGAAGGACAGTGATCGTTTCAAGGTTGAAAGTGTTGAGCTGAGCTTAGTTTTGTGGAGTTTAAGTTGTTTGGATTTTGACTTAATTTCATTGGAAAGGAATCTTTTCTGGCAATTCTTATACAATCGTGACGATCACAGTTGTTGATTAGGGACCTTGAATTGTAGAAAATTTGGAAAAAGATTGTGTGTTTGGCAGGTATTGAGGAACTCCAGGTTGAGGGTGGTTTTCCTAATCCTGTGATCAAGACGTTCAGCGGTCCTGAACTGCTGTAACGTTGGCGCTCCATATCGTCAATTCAAATTCCCCAAACTTTGTCTCACTACTTTAAAATTAAAGACCGAATCCCCGATTCTCTACAGTCCTCGGTGGTGTACTCCTTTAAATGTAGTCGATGCAATACGACTTATATTGGTCAGTCCAAGAGACATCTCACCGCCAGGATCTCGGAGCATCGGGGTAGGTAATTTAGAACTAACCGACCTCTTCCAAATCCTTCATTCGGAACCACTCTGAATCATCTGATCACCCCATAAAACCCTCCGATTTTTCAATTCTCACCACTGCCCCAAACACAGTCACACAACTCCTGTCGGAGACCCTGCTCACCCAGTTACATAAACCCAGCCTGGGTGTGCACGACTCTTCCACTCCTCTACTCTGTTTCTAATATGTAAAGGTTAGTTCTTATATAATTATATGAAAACATTTGTTATTAACTTCGCCCCCCCCCCCTCCTTTTATTGCTCACATAATATTTCTTCGTCTCTCATTTATTCTTTCACTTTACTAGTTCTAATATGTATTAGGTTATTATTTTTATAACTATTAATTTTAAGTTTTATTCTAGATTTGTTAAATTTAGTTATTAATAAGAATATTTACATTAGAAAATTACTCTGCCATTCATATAGGCTTTTATTTAATTTTACTTCAGGTCTGAAGATGGTTTATGCTTAAACCGAAACGTTACCAAAATAAAGATGTTTGTACCAGCGCTGGTGTTGATTTTTATCATCCGACTCCGATTCCCGCAACAAGAGAGTATTGCTTCTATATATATATATATATATATATAAATATACTGTATATATATATATATATACTGTATATATATATATATATATATATTTTGTTTTTAAATTCCTGTTGCCCAGGGTATCTAGCGGATCAGCCCCAAGGTCCCGAGCAAGCCCAAGGCCCATAATCAAGTATTTATATTATTATTATATTTTTATTTTATTTATATATTTATTTATTTGATTTATTACTGTTGTTATTTATTTTATTTTATTTATTTCATTTTATTTATATTTATATTGTATTTATTTTATATATATATACCTCATAATTATATATATATATATATTTATGACACCTTGTATGTATACTATATATATATATATATATATATATATATATATATATATATATATATATATATATATATACAGTATATATTGATACCCACACACACATACACATGTTTTTGTTACCATTCATTATATTTTGTTTGACATCTTGTATATATATATATATATATATATATATATATATATATATATATATATATATATATATATATATAATATATATATATACAGAATATATATATATATATATATATATATATATATATATATATACCGGTATATATATTTATATATTTATATAAAAGTGTTGTACATTGTGGCAAAGATATACAACTGCATAAACATTCTCATATATTTACATAACAATAACAATGCATGGAAACAATTGTACATAGCTCGCGAACCAATTACGCTATATTATTTTGGTTTTAACCTCTCCGCGGCGCACAGGGGGTTTTCTACAGGGTAAGACTGTGCGCACCTATGATGATTTTGGGACCTATTGCCAATTTCGATAAAAAGTACATCATCGTGTAGGGAATGTTTGCGTGCATCGGCCCATATATATTTGACCCCCCAAAAAATGTCTGGGGGGGGTAGGGGAACGGTCCGTAGTTGAAAAATGTGGAGCGAATGGCACCGCGCGGCTAGATTGTCATCGAGCGGCGAGATTTCCCGGCCGAATTTTCACGCGCCCAGTGGATAGAAGGAGAGGGAGGAGGGGGTGGGTTACCGCGTATTATCACGTATATCTCCTTTTTCGAGCCCTTTTAGGCTATTTAGAGTATGTATACGTGTGTAGGGCACCCATATAACAATGAATATGCCTCATAGTGACCAAAAATTGCAATATATAAGGGAATTATAAGAGAATTTTTAGGCGGGAATGAAGATGTGTTGGAGGTTTGGCGGCAATTTATGAGCTGAGAGTGTGGTTTACGCCATATATATCACGTATATCTTGTACGTAGAGCACTGTCATGTTATAATACAGACTTGTACATATGTATACGTGCCATATATCAAAATATATACCGCATATAAACCAATTCATGCGATATTTACGCACATTATCAATAAGTTTCTATGCGTGAACCAAGGTGTGAGTGAGTTGTGGTGGGAATGAAAGGGGGAGAGGGTGTGTTACGCCATAAATATCACATCAATCTTGTATTTAGAGCACTCTCATGCTATAATAAAGACGTGTACATATGTAGGCGTCCCATATAACAAGGAATATACCGCATATAGCCCAATTGATGCGATATTTACGCAAATTGTGAATGTGTTTCTAGCAGACGGAAGCCTGAAAGGGTGGGTTGGAGGTGGGTGGGTGGGAGGGAGGCATGCAGGGGTGCAGTGAGTGAGTGAGTGAGTCGTGGAGAGATGGAAGTCAGGCAGATCTCTAGATAGATAACCAGCTTAGTGATAATTGTGGAGGCGCCCCAGGCGTATTGATGTTTGGTATTTTGACCCTTATGTCTACCAGATGGCTGGTGTTCGTTGCCATCAACAGGTCTACAATAACATGAGTCAGGAATGGAGAGAGAGAGAGAGAGAGAGAAACTGAGACATGCGTATGTCGTAAGTATAAATGGACTTCAGAATTGCATTTTTATGCAAGCAGACATTGCATTTTAGACACATGTGAAGTACCACAGAAACATGTAGGCCATTGACTGTAAATAAAGTACTATATTTATAGACCACCAGCGACG
Source organism: Paralithodes platypus (assembly GCA_032716605.1). NCBI lineage: Eukaryota > Metazoa > Arthropoda > Malacostraca > Decapoda > Lithodidae > Paralithodes > Paralithodes platypus. The sequence continues at coordinate 29,390,706 of CM064501.1, read as the reverse complement.
GTGCTGAGTCAACACAGGCAGATTGCCTTTTGTAATAGAGGGCTAAATATAGACTGGTGTCTCCTTACACCTGCGAAAGGGTAGATTGCCACCAGAGAAACGTTTACTTATTTATTTCGAAGTAATATGCAATCTAAATGTATATTCGAGACCTACTGCAATTATTTGTATGACAGTCATGACTATGTATAATCCAATATACGCGCGTAGGCGAGACATAAGAAAGCTGGTTGAGCAATTTTCGACACCCACACAGTTATTATTCATTTTGATTTACAATATTATACAATACAAATGTATTTGTGAAGAGTATTTTATCCATTATTGTATTTATACCAATTTTGTTCCCAGACAGAGCTGCTGTAGCTGGAGCATCAAGGAGCGGCAAGGGTCACCTCGTGACCGCGTGACAATGAGTGGAGTCACACTGAGAGGGGCAATTTTGCTGAGTGTTTGGGCAATTTTTGACAGAATAAAGTTATATAATTACTAATTCTTGACAGAGACAAACTATTATAAACCTTGGCATGATATAATTGATAATCCCATCAATTTACAAACGTAAATTGGTGGGATAATTCATTTTTTTTTGTATATTGTCATTTCGATTGTAGACACGAAGTTTTGAGTGATATTTGGTATGAGCTCCTGTGGCATGGTTGGTAAGGTCGCGGGCTGGAAAACTCAAAGTGTCGTAGGGTAGTGGGATCGAATCCAGGAGGGGGTTATGGGGAAGGTTTTATATTGTCTAGAAAAAAAATTATAAATTTTTTTTTTTACAAGATCATGCCATTGTATTCAAACAATATGAAATATTCATAGAATATATCATATTGTAAGAATACAATGACATGACCTTGTTTTTTTTTGTTTTTTTATTGTTTTATTTTATTATCATAGTAGGTTTGACAGGATTTATTGAAACATATTTATTTTTGTACAATTCATTTGAGGTAAGAAAATAATTATATACACATTACTTTGGCTAATAACAAACATATATATTGATATACTAAAAAAATAAGGCATATTACATGTAAATCTTTGAAACTTATAAACTAAATAATGAAACATACAATTATATAATGTAAAAGCTATATCACAGGGACATCTTTGGAACTTATACATTATATAATATATATGTTACATTATGAGGTAGCGTGATCAATTAGGTCAGGTCAGGTAAGGTAGGGCGCGAGTCCAGGGCAGGGCAGGGCAGGAGGCGAGTCCAGGGCAGGGCACGGGGCGAGTCCAGGGCAGGGCAGGGCAGGGGCCGACACTCAGTAGTTCTTGAAGGTGTGGTAGTCCCTGAAGCAGTCACCCAGGCAGAGTGGAACTTTGCACTCGGCGCACATTGAGGTGACTCTTTTGGTGACATGGGGTTTCCTCACACTGGAGCTGCAGACGGTGCACTGCACCTGCCTGTGACGAGTGCCAATCAGCTCGGTGTTGGTTGGGTAGTGTCTTTCGACACCCAGCTGGATGCGGTCAGGAACGTGATCCCCACGCCATGCCGTACGTCTGTGAGTGGTGGTGCCATACTTCTCCAGGAGTTGGTAGGAGACGTTGTACACGAACTCCCGGAATTTCAGCTTCTGGTTTGGGGCCATATCCTTTTTCACCAACCACAAGTTGTAGGCGTTCAGCATCGTTATGTCAACTAGGTGGAGGAAGAACTTGTGATACCACTTCACAGTCTTCCTCAGACACTCAACGCCTGACAGCTGACAGTCAGACTTGTCCACCAGGCGCATGTTTTTTTGTGTAGTCCACTACCATGTCGGGCTTGTAGATTGTCTTCCTGGTTCTGTAGTGGATTTTGCCAGAATCCACCTGGGCACCTGTGTGGACGGTGGAAAGCAGGTGGACGTCTCGCTTATCCTTCCACTTCAGGGCTATCAGTTTCCCACACTTCTCGAGCTGCTTGTATTTCTGCCCCTTTCGTCGCCTTCTTCGCACATGCCTCTCGCGGTGTTCCTGGGCCAGGTCGTCTTCTGAAGGTGTGTCACTGGAGGAGGCATCTGTGAGAGGAATGACATCACCTGTGAACTTTGGCATAAACTTTCTTGTCTTTCTGACAGTCCCACATGACCCAATTTGGTTGTCATAAAGAAACTGGCAGAGAGCAGGAGAAGTATACCAGTTGTCAGTGTAGATGATGTGGCCTTTGCCCAGGTAAGGTGCCAACATTTTCCTGACGATGGCACCTGACATGCCCATGGGGTCATTGGCAGCGGCTTTCGGTACGTCAATGTCAGTTCCTGTATACACGATCATGTCAAGCACTATTCCAGTTTCACAGTCGCACAACACGAAGAGCTTGATTCCGAACCTATGCCTCTTCAAGGGGATATACTGCTTGAAAACAAGACGTCCTTTGAAGAGCACGAGCGACTCATCAATCACCAAATTGAGGAAGGGGTAAAAGTATTTCCTATACCTCTCCAACAACATGGTGAACACATCCCGAACTTTCCATATCCTGTCAATCCTGTTAGGATTTTCGTTGTCTGCAAAGTGCATAAATCTTAGCAGCAACAAAAATCTGTCACGAGTCATGAACTTATTGAAAGTTGGGGTGGCGATGAGAGGGTCGTGCTTCCAATAGTGTTGCAACACATGCTTCTTGATCAGAGGCATGAGGAACAACAAGGCAAAGAACGTCAGAAATTCTTCCACAGTCGTATCCACCCAGCCTCGTATTCTCGCTTTTGGAGAAAGGACGTCCAATCTGCCAAACACCCACCTGTAGTAGGCGTTTGTTTGGGCAACGATGTACGTCATTACCTCCATGTCGAAAAAAGCGAGGAAGAAGTCGCTTTCGTTCGCTTGATCATCACAGGGCCAGTCGTCAGTTGTTCCTGACGTCCCAGGATTGAACTGGGGCACGTCAGGTACAAAATTGACCCCATCAGACCAATCGAACGAAGGCAGCTCAGGGATCGGAATGTCGTCTGCGTCTGCTTCATCGTCTGAAATATCGCTTCCATGGTCGCGATACAGCACTTCATCATCATTACCCTCCTCTTCACTTGACATACTATGCCCTTCCTCATTTTCGTCACCGACGTCGGACTCACTCCCACTGTCCACTCCCAAATCCCCCCACCCTTGGTCCCGTGCTAGGGCTTCGTCGTCGAAACCCGGGCTGCCAATGTCCTGCGAATCACCATCAAACAGCAGGGCGGCATACTTAGATGGTGTCAGAGTTTTCCGGGTCACTTTGGCACGTGCGGGAGTCTTATGGACAGGGACAGCAGAGGTGGTGGCAGGGGCGGCGGCAAGGGCGGCGGCAGCGGCGGAGGCAGGGGCAGCAGTGGTGCGTGGCCTTGATGGCAAGATGATGGTGGTGCCTGTCGCCCTTCTCTCTGTTCCTTGGGCAGGGGCGGCATGGGCGGCAGGGGCAACAGGGGCAGCAGTGCCGGCAGGGACACCAGGGCCAGCAGTCGCTTTCCCAGTCGCTTTCCCCTTCCCCTTCCCTGTTCCTTGGGCAGGGGCGGCAGGGGCGGCAGGGGCGGCAGGGGCAGCAGGGCCGGCAGGGACACCAGGGCCAGCAGTCGCTTTCCCAGTCGCTTTCCCTCTCCCTTTCCCCTTCCCCTTCCCTGTTCCTTGAGCAGGGGCGGCAGGGGCGGCAGGGGCAGCAGGGGCGGCAGGGGCGGCAGGGGCAGCCGGGCCAGGGACGGCTGGTGGTGTTGGTGGTGGTAGGGGCACTGTGGCTGGCGTACGGGTTCTTTTCCCTACGCCCGTGCCTTTCATTTTTCCTGCCCCCGCAGGTAATGCAGCCCTAGGGCGGCCTCCTGCGTCGCTGGTACCGGTGGCAGGGGTGGCAGGGGTGGCAGTGGTGGCAGTGGTGGTGGTAGTGGTTGTTGCAGTGGCCTGGGTCGTGGTGGCAGTGTCCCGAAAGACCAATGACCTCTGTGCCATTGCCCTGCTTGCACGTGTTTTTCGTGCTTTGGGTGCTGGTGATTCGTCCTCTGAGCTGTAGGGCGTGTCGTACTGGTAGCTAGGGTCTTTGGCAGCCACCCTCTGCCTTCCACGGCGGCTAACACCACCAGAAGGAGGGCTGGTTGTGTCATCAAGGAGCGAGCGTGAGGGACGTGTAGGCTCCATGACTAGTGCGTGGTTACTGGCGCGGTGGTGCTTGCACGAGTGCGGGGCGAGCGTTTGGCGGGGTGGTATCGAGAGTTGACATGTAGTACTATACCCACACCAATTTTCAGCCGCCTGGCTATAAACGCGCGGATTTGGTACGTGTTCAAAGTCTCTGCTCTTAAGAGTCTCCCCGCAGTGCACCGGGGGAACTCTTAAGAGTCTCCCCGCAGCTCCCGGGTTAACCATTAGAAAGAGCACAATTTTCCGATTCCGGTGATATATACAGTTATATACGTATCCAAGCAAATAACGCAACGACGAGGTGGGGAACAGCTCGGAACCCGGCATGCGTCGGCGGAACAGAGACGGGTGAAGCGTAAATATTCGCATTTTGGCTCTTCATTTCAAATATTCATAGCGCAAAAAGTATTTGTCGTAGGAACTTCTAGTTTTGTTATACTCATCAGCATTATTTGTCGTATTTATACAGCCTAAATTTAAGACCATACATTTCGTAACAACGAAATAAATCGAAAATGTTATAAACCATATCAATCAAAATCATATATTTTGTGTTTTCGGTCACTGCTTGAGAACTATTGAAGATAAACCATTTCTGTTTTCAGATTTGTAAAGAGGAGAAAAACTACTATTATTTGAGCAAAACAAAATATATGGTCATTACTCACAATTTAGAGCTAGGACGGTGTGAAGACAATTGCATGGGAAATAATTGTATTCCGGACTCATTTACACTTCCATATTTCGATTTATTTAAATTTTGTTTTGTTTTATCATGTACTATAAATATTCCTCTTTCCATTGACATATGATGCATCACAATAAACAGCATTCTGGTGGATGAAAATACAGAAAAACACAAGGCTTCGAAAACTCGCCCAGCCTGGTATTTCATGGCAAATTTAGAGAAGGTCTTACCAGAAGTTACATATTTAAGTTGCCGGAGCTGGCAGGGTTAATAACCCTCTCTTCGATCTCCACAACCTCCTCCACCACATCATTCCCCCTCTTCCTTTTACACCCCCTGACATACTCACAAAATATCTTAACCCTTTCAGACTCATATAACGCAGAGCTTGCCAGATTAGCAATAAGAAATAGAGTTCTCTCACTCATATAATAACCTCTCCAAAATTAGTTTTCTGCCCACAGCTAACACAAAGACAACTGCAGAGGTTGAAGTAACTAAACTAAAGGTTTCTAAATACCCCTGATGGTAACAAAGGTTTTAAAGTATCTCTAATAGGCTCAAAATCGCGTCATATTTCGGAGATGGTTAACATATCCAGTAACCTTCTCCATAAAGGACGCAGTATAATGAAGACCGTCCCTTAATATACCCATCTTGCTCCTCCTTGCTCCAGGCCTATGACACCCCCTCGATGTCCACTGGAAAAAACTAACATCAAGTTTGCCACTCAACCTCAAGTTCTGATGTGTCCTCTCTAACTTCAACTCATCATAGATATAAGCAAGTCCCTTCATACCCTCTGTGTTCATTTCGTGCTCAGTTTGCCTGTTCAGTAAATTAGGCAGAACATGAGAGTGAGCCTGCATCTTCACATACTCCATCATCATGGGCACATGAACATGACCAGGGCACGTAATTAACACGCTGGACCCTTCACCACACACCCTAACATCTATGTTAGAGGCTTCTTGTCTCAAATCCTTCAACAACTGTCTCTCCCATCCCTCATGTACAGCAGGCAAGGAGACTATAAATGGCTTTTCACATCCCCTTTTAACACATCCCGGGTGAGGAATCCTTCTGAACATATTGTTAACGCCCACACATAGCACCACCAGCTGATTTTGCAACTTTTCACCTCCCAGCTTTTCTTCCATAAATTGCACCACGTTCTCCAGTACCAGCCCACCCTGAGCCAGTATCTTTGCACCAAGGACCATTGGGAGTGTCTTTAACCTGCCGTCCCCAACCAACACCACGCCCTCGTACATCATCTCTGTTTGGGGAAAAGCATTCACATGAGAAATATACCTTGACGGGAGCTTCACAGCACCCCTCCTCGTACTCTTCTGTGTCCCACCTGGAGTACCATGTACCATCTTATCCATATCTCCTGAGGTCTGTTCCAGAACATCAGGGACATTTACTTCTTTATCGCTCGCATCACAATTTATCCCCTTCATGGCATTATCGTCATTGATCGGTTCCACCATTTTCCTCAAATGAGACCGATGGACAACTTAACACACACCCTCATCCACTTGGACGCTGTAAATATTACAGTGTACAGTACATCCACTATAGTACCCATCTCCCAATACACCGGATGAAGCTTATACTCCACCCCCACATGAGGGCAAAAGTACTTAATGAGAACCCTGTCACCCTTCTTGAACAACTGAACATTTGTGTCCAGATTATCCCTCATAATTTTTGCTCTGGCATTATCAACAGTTGCCTTTAAACCTGTGAGCAATTCACTGGGTGCCATTGCAATGGCAGAGTGAAACGAATTGTTGTACGCCTGCAACGCTCTTACCAAACCTCTGACCCAATTATCCCTCACGTACTAGCTTCAACAAATCTTTCAATGTCTTATTAGTTTTTTCACACAATCCATTCCCTTGAGGGTGATAGGGCGAAGTTGTAGAGCGAGTAATCCCAAAATCCCTCAACAGATCCTGAAATGGTTTACCCACAAACTCTTTACCATTGTTTGACAGAACACGAGATGGCAAACAAGGTAGGCCCTTCAGTACATTACCAACGCCTTAGATACAGCCGGTGATGATTTATTTCTCAAAGGCTCGGCAGCTGCGAATTTAGAAAAATGGTCCACTGCAACCAAGAGAGAATCCATTATTCTTTGGCATATAGCAAATATCTACACACCACAATTCAAAAGGTCTAGAAGTATTAATGGCTTTCAAAGGTGGACTCTGTTTCACAGTTGAATGCTTAAACTCTTGACAATGAACACATTCCTTAATAACCTCTTTAATCCTCTGTAATAGGGATGGGTAATAAATCTGGCTACTCATCATATAATAAATCTTATCAATACCAGGATGCAAATAACGCTGGTGAGCCTCAACAATAGTCTCTTCTATACCCCGTTCTGGGTGCAAGACTAAATACTTTCCATCTTCATTGAAATAAATTATTCCTTCTGACATGTAAGTATTTTAGCCGATTACCAAGGTGTAGAGTTACAGGTTCTCGGACTGGTAATAGGTACTATTACCAGTCCGAGAACCTGTAACTCTACCATCCTCCAGAAAAGATCTTACTCGTTGGATAGAAGGGCACCCCTGCTGACACTCCACCAACTCTGTCCTCGTAGTCCTCGTGCTGCCACCTGATACACGTCCTGCTCAACTTCCACTGCCAGATCAAAATGATTATTTCCTCTGTATATTAAATAGATGTTAGAATTCACCTCCCTTGGAGCTTTGTACACACATGGGGGCAATCCATTATACTGGCTTGTACGGCGAGAGGAATTTGGTCGTTACGAGCACCTAATGAAGGAAATGGAAGCACAGAATCCAGCAAACTTCAAAACATTTATGAGAATGGACCCAGCCCTCTTCAAAGAAGTCCTTCAGAACCATTGATACGCAAGAAGGACACATACAGTATATGAGGAAAGCACATCCCCGGGATTACGTTTGGCTGTGACGATGCGATACCTTGCAACAGGGGACAGTTCATGTTCCAAATAGCCCACAACATTATCTCCAAAATTGTTCCAGAGGTGTGTGAAGCCATTGTAGAGGTGTACATGTACGATGTGTTATAGTTTCCAGAAACACCTGAGGAATGGAAGGCAGTTGCAGACGTATCATGGTTGCTAAAGATTAGAGTTATCTTGATTAAGTAACCCTCGAAGGACTGCCACCATCCCGGTCATACGGGCAATAATAATTAAGTAAGTGTATAATTATATAATAGTATCAGGCCTTACAGATATAATATAAGGAAACTGAAACTTGGGTAAAATTCACATTTGCTTTAATGAATAATAACTTAAGACTTATTCAGAAGTCCTATATAGAATTCAATGTGCAAGTAGCAAGTAATAACACTTGTATTTATGTCTGGCTTTCACAATCACTACTGGCCTTTGACCCCTTTATCATCAACAATTGACGGGGTCTTCTCTCTGCTTCTTCTGTCAATATCTCAACCTTTTATCACATCGGGTTACGCCCTCTGAATAATGTCTTACCATACATTAGGTATCTTACATATCTCTTAACCAGTACCTGCCAAGATTACATAAAGGGGTTTGGTTTTTAAATATTCAATCACACCCATATCACACCACTATCCATGATCCGATCACGTGATAGAAGGGAACTCTTGATATGATGATCCTAGTGATTCCCATGACCTGTTCTTCTGAAAGGTCAAATGAATACATCGTGGATTTTCCTTTAAGCTACACTATGTATATAATACAAGAAATACAATGATAAATATATCTAAGCTGTTATAATTGGAATACAATTATGAAAGGTTATAATACAAGTACTCCCTGTAAGTATGTAAGCCAAGTTTCTACCCCCAGGACGCCTAGGAGGATTTGCACCCCCGACGGGAGGGAGCTATGGATTCCCCAACCAATCAATTTTGTGAAAGCCCCAGTTGTGCTAATCTTTCTGTGTTGAGACACAAACGATGCGTGAGATGCGTTGGTTGCTTAGACCGTTCAAGGGGCCGGTGGCTATCCAAGACTTGTCAATTTTGCTCTGTTCTACGTAATGGTTTCGTAAAGCACTCTAATAGCAAGAGTAAGACAATTTTGCTGAATATTAGATCCACTGTTGTTCATAGCCCATAAATCACTTCAATTGGATGATCAATTATTGGAAGACTTTTTGAAACCGGCGGCCTCCTCCACTTTGGCGGTGGCTCGCGCTAGTACATCCGCTGCTAAACTTAAAGTCCTTAACCCTTAATTAGAGGCTCACCACATAAGTCGTATTTAATAAAGCTGGACTATGTGGCGGCACTCGACATAGGTCGAGTGGCAATTTCAGCACGTAATGTTGCTGAGAGAGAGAGACAAGTGGTGGCAGGAGAGTAGCGAGCGTATGACTGCTCCAGACCACCGCGGCGAACATACTGACACGAATCCCAGCTCCCTCCTCCCTCTCTCACTCGCTATATAAGGAATTGTATCGGGAAAGTGGCTAATTACATGCTTTTTGCACTCGCGTTGCACGGTTATTGCAAGAAAACTAGCCATCATAAAAGGATCGTTATGGTGTCATTCGAAAGCTCTGTTTATGCCCTTTCAGGGATAGGTACTTGTTTTACGTTCTGGGTCTTATTTAGGCATGAAAATGATCACGTAAACAGCCCTATTTTGGCTAAAAACACCCCGCTGGGCGGTACATATAAATAAACCGCATAGGCCGCTCGTAAGGTGTTAAAGTGATAAAGAGAGTTACCGAGTCTGATGACTCTAATATTGCTCCCTTCCGCCCCACCAAGAGGTCCAGGACCTCAGACGGATCTTTGCCGGGGACCCTTACTCCGAAACCCAGGCGATCTAGGACTCATTCGCCTCTAGTGGAACTATGGTCGCCCTCGCCTCTACTACAACAAGAGGTGAAACGTTGACGTCCTGACTATCCATCCTGCCAGAAGAGCGGCGAAGTGAAGTCAAAGGACTAAGGTATATCCTCCACGCGGTTTGTGGTAAAGTCCTCTAAGAGCTCTGAGACCTCTAATATGCCGGAATGTCATCCTTCTGCCTCCCTCCGGGTTTCTCACCATCCATGGATGCTAGTGTAATTGGCCCAACTTTTTCTCCACGGCGGCCTAAGGCTCCACCACCAAAGATAAAACAGCCCTATAAGATCCCCCGCCGGGAGACACTGCAAGAGTCTCCCGCAATTCCGGTGCTAGGGGAGGAGTGTAGCAGTGTCACTTCAGGCAGACAGTCCCAAGAAATCTACAGACTTCGGAGCAACTTGGTGGCTCTTTAGTGGAGAATATGGAAGACTCTCCAATCTCTGATCTTTGGTATGGTGAGGAGGTTCTGCCCAGTGTTCCGCCTTCACAAACACGAACAAATGACACTGCTGACCGGACTGGGGAGACTTGTTCAGAGGCCTCGAGTGTCCCCCCAGCCCGGCCACCAGGTGTCACACCTCTGCAACAATATTTAGCAGACTTGGAGGAGCTGCTGTCTGGCCAACGGTCGTATCCTTCACATACTGGAACGCAGGGCTCGGAGTCTCCTCGCCCTTCGTCTGCGACTGACCAGCAAGGTGGAATTTTAGTGACCCATGATATGGCTAATTTAGATAAGTGGACTGTATATTATTATTATTGAATAAGTATTAACCATATAGAAATATAATTACCTTTTGATGAACTCAGCTGGTGATTGGAGGATGGCGGAAAATAGGCTAGATAACTGGAAGTGGTTAGTAAACAAAGTATGAAAAGAGGCTACAATAGGCTAGGATAGGCTAGATATTTACGTTAAGTTGTGCTAATTAACAAAGATGATGATGTAGTGACTATATGGAATATGAGATGAAAAGTGAAGCGAAAACACCTGGTGAAATAACTAGAAGAAAGAAGGCTTAGCGTGTGTAGCTGGGACGGAGGTTGGTTGGAGAGTGAGCGAGCGCGTTATGTTCGTCTCTGTCGTGACATACCGCGCACGCGCATAGCATATGGAAAATGTATCCCATCTTCTTTACAATGAGATACTTATAAACAATCTTAAATAATACACATATATATATATATATGGGAATTATAATCCTACAATACTTTCCCATATACTATTATAGAATAATATATTCTACCCAATCCTGGAACGTTCGACCAAGGTTATGGAAGCGTTCAACTTAAGACTACGGAAAGATACGTAACGCTACATCAACCCAGATTACGTAACATCGAGACTGTTCATACTAGTTTGAGTACACTAAGTATGGACATATTCCCACCAACAGAAAATATACAAAATTTACATGATTAGATTTGCCCGGAGGCAATCTTATCCCGCCAAGCTTGGGAGGATATCTGGGCTGCCTGTCGACGTGGGCGTTCGCCAGACGCGTCAACAGGCTGCGCCGAAGTAGAAGCCAGAGAGGGGACTTCAATGGATAACTGATCCGAGGGGGTGTCCTTGCGATCGAGGTCACCCTCAAGAGGATATAGTCGGACTGTTGGCCGTGTGATTACTCCAGTCCTGGTGCGAACCTTTGCTACCCGAACCTCACCATCACGACCTGGTATTAACTCCTCTATCCGACCCAATTTCCAAAATGCGCGCGGGCCCTCCTCATGGATGGTTACCACGTCCCTACCCTAGGCCAATGACCTTTTAATGGTGTTAGTTTATTCCTTTGCGCTTCCCTTAAAGTCAACAGATATTCTGTTGACCAGCGATGCCAAATATCTCGCGATAATTTACGAATATATTTGTAGCGGGCCGATATCACTTCCTTACTTATGTAGTCTGGATCTTCCATAGTATCCTCGTCATGCTCTTCAGGAAGATCCCGCAGTCTGTATCCACGTACCAGTACTGAGGGTGTGATTGGGGTAAGGTCTTCCAAATCACCAGAAGCATAGTATAGAGGGCGATCATTTACGGTGGCTTCAATCTCCAAGAGAATGGTGTTGAGTTCCTCAATCGAGATGAGAGCTCTACCCAACACCTTCTTCAGACCCGCCTTCACGATGCCTATGGCTCTCTCCCATATGGCGCCAAACCAAGGCGCTCTGGCGGGAATGAAACGCCATTCGCATTTTACATCCGCTAGGCAGGTCTGAATCTTAGGATTGTTGCTCACTTCTTTGAGATATGTAGATGCCCCTATGAATGTCTTTGCATTGTCACTCAGCATGATACGTGGATATCCCTGTCTACTGCAGAATCTTCGGAAGGCATGTAGGAAGCTATCACAAGTGAGGTTGGTGACCAGTTCCAGGTGAATTGCCCTGGTAACAGCACAAGTGAAAAGTATCATGTACACCTTAAGATTGGGTGAATCTTTCACAGGGATTGCTCCACTGTAGTCAACCCCGGTAACTTTGTAAGGGTCACCTGGGGTAGTTCGCAGGTTTGGTAAGGGAGGAATTCCGACGGGATCATAATGTGTTCCCTGTACTCTTCTACACTTTAAGCATTTGCGAAGGACTTTCTTGACCACCTGCCTGATTCTAGGCACCCACCATCGTTGTCTTACATAGGTGACTATATGACCAACCCCATAATGACAACAGAGTCGGTGACACCTATCGATGATAAGATGGGTGAAGGGATGATTGGGGGGCAGTAGTATTGGATACTTACTTGCCTCAGAGAGGGCTGCCAATCGTAATCTGCCTCCGCAATGTATCAAGTCCCCCTTCAAGTGTAAGCCCAATTGGTTGATCAGGTTATTCCTAGACTTTGTTCCCTTAACCAGTAATTTATATTCCTGCGTATATATTTCTTGTTGACAGAGCTTATGTAATAATTGATCTGCAATTCTGATCTCCTTCACATTGAGGTAAGCACTACCTGTGGACGGTGTGCCTTTAATTTTTGCTTTTACATTTTCTACAAATCGTATCACCCATGCTGTAACACGTTGTAACTTTTCATAGCTGCTGAATCTATCCCACTCCCATAACCGTGTGTCTTCGTCAGGCACCGAGTCAATTACCGGTGCCACAATAGCAGTGTGTTGCTCGCTCAAATCTATATTTTCTGGCCATTCGTTGGGATCATTAAGCCAGCATGGGCCATTCCACCACAACGCAGAAGATTTGAGAAATTTAGCAGATACACCACGAGTAATGCAATCACTTGGATTCTCTTTGGTAGACACATACCGGAACTGTGCGGTCGGGAGCAGGTTACGAATTTCGTCGACACGGTTGGTGACGTACACTGGTAGCTTCTTACGGCTATGTAACCAGTAGAGCGTAATTTGGCTGTCACTCCATACAACAATCTCTGAGACATTTAGCAAATTTTTAAAGGTTTCCTCTACAAAGTGAACGAGTCTAGCAGCCAACAGAACTGCAGTCAGCTCTAATTTTGGGATGGAAAGGGATTTGATCGGGGCGACTTTCGCCTTCGCTATGACGAGACGGCTGCCACTTGTGTCAACAAAGTATATGGCGGTGCCGTACGCGACCTTGCTAGCGTCTGAGAAGGCATGAATGGAAACAGGATGGTCCATGACAACTCTCCGAGGAAAATTAAAACCCTTACAGAGACGAAGATCCGAAATAATTTCATCCCACTCCTGAACCAGATCGCCAGTCAAAACTTCATCCCATCCTAATTTTATCCTCCATAATTGCTGAAGGAATAATCTCGATTTGATCGACACCGGTAGAACTATCCCCAAGGGGTCAAAAAGTTTAGCTGTCATACTCAAGCAAATTCGTTTTGTAATCTGCGAATATTGCACGTACTGAACGCCGAATGAGAGGGTATCGGTGTCCGTATTCCAAAACAACCCTAGCACTCTAACATGTTCCTGCTGTACAGCCGCCACCCCATCCCGTTGGAGTACAGTCCGCAAAACAGAATTATTAGTCGCCCATTCACGCAAATGTAGATGGGCGTCATTCATAATCTCTCGGACTACAGCGTAGGTATCAACCAGGAAATCTTCTTCATTTCCTGTACCCAGTAAATTGTCTATATACAACCCTGACCGAATCTGATGAATAATCTGCGGATCTGCACTGACATAAGACAAATGTTTCAAAATGGTGGCGTTTAAAAGGAATTGGGAACAAGTCGCTCCAAATAAAACTGCCCGGAACCGGTAACAAATTAGGGGAGAATTCAGTTGCCTCGGATACTTGGGCCACATAAATCGCGTATAGTCCTGGTCGTCTTCATGGAGTCTTAACATGAGAAATGCCTTCTCAATATCAGACACCCAGGCATACTTACCGAGTCGAAACCGAAGCAAAACCTGCGCCAAATCTGGCACTAGTGAGGGTCCAGTGTACAGGCAGTCATTAAGACTAGGATGACGTTCACTCATCTTGGCGGAACAGTCGAAGACAATACGCACTGGCGTAGTTTTGCTCTCCTTGACTACACCATGATGAGCCAAGTAATGCCCGGTATCCGATTTATCAAAAGGCACCTCTTCGATAAAACCCCGGGACACCTGTTCCTTTATGACTTTTGAGTATTCCTCGCAAAAGTCAGGCTCCTTGAGGAATCTTTTCTGAAGTCCCCGAAGACGGCCTATGGCCAAGCCCTTGTTAGATGGCAGCTGATCCTTGGAATTGTTCCAGGGCAGTCTCACTTTATACTGTTGGCTGTCGGGATCGTAGGTAACGGTATCCTCGTACGACGATAGTGCTTGACGCTCAACCAGTGAATATTCCTTAGGGGTTATCCCGATATGATCTAATTCCCACAAAACATTTAAGTCATTTTTGCATGGTGGAATATTGCCAGTGGATATGTATTCGTCCATTGGTGTTACTGCTACTTTCAATACAGTAATTACTTCTGTGCTGGAGCTTGTAGGCTGTGTCACATATGAACCACTGATGGCGTACCCGTACTTGGTAGGAAGCAGAATTAGGCTACCTGACCTTTTATACCCAGGTCGCACTATATCGTAGTAATGATCCGCTCCGATGAGCAGCTCCAGCTGATCTGTGTCCGTTGCGTGAGGATCGGCTAATTTTATGCCTTTACTTTGTAAACTAACCAGTTTAGACTTTAGGTCAATTTCACCTTTATGGTCTGGCAATTCATCAACCACTATTGCGTCTAGATGATGAAATTTACCTCTGTGTTTGTATTGCAGTGCCACAACTTTATATTCCCTAGAGGCCTGTTTCCCGGTAAATCCGTGAAGACATAACTCCTCAGTTCCTTTAGAAATGTAGGAAAGGGAGGATAGAACAGAAGACTTCACAAAGGTCCTCTGAGAACATTGGTCAAGTAGCGATCTGATTTTAACACAATTATTATCCTTACCCTTTACCGGCAGCTGTACGGTGGGCAAGATTACTGTATTTTTACCTGTGGCAACGGACATTGTAGTTGAAGTAGCAGCAGTATGCTCTCTCTTGGTGTTATCCTCCGCTGGTCTACTTTCTTTCCCTTGTTTTTGTGTACACAGGGAATGAAAGTGTTTGCCCTTACAAAACTTGCAGCTTCTTATGTTAGGATTAGTACAACCCGAATGGCCATGGTCTTTTGACAAGCACCCAGTGCAGAGACGTAGTTGACGGGCTCTTTTAACTTTAAGAGGCCCTGTCTTATACTTCATACACTTGTACCATAAATGATTGGTGCCACTACACAGAACACAGTTGAATTTCCTGTGCTCACTCTGGGCGGTAAATGTTGCCGTAGCCATGGGTGTACCCCCTACTCTGTCTTGACCCGCCATATTGTACACTTCAGCCTGGAGGCAATGAGTGAATTTCTTATAATCCAGGCTCGAGTCTCCCATTTCCCGTTTTATGGTTTCTTTTAGTGGTGATGGTAACTTATTGACAAGAGTCACCACACAAAATTCCTCCAGACAAATACCATGGCTAATGATTGACCTCATCACACTCTCTGTATTGGCATAGAAGTCCTTCAGGTCAGCTGTTTGGTGTTTGGGTGACACTAATTGATTGAATTTGGTAACATAAGCTGCCTTGATTCGATCTGGATGCCCATATGTCTCTTGCAGGAGCTCAATTGCTGGGGCATAGCTTGCACTTTCGATTATGAATCCTTCGACTAGCTTATGTGCATCACCCTGAAGCTGACCCTTTAGATAGGTGAAGCGTTGTATATCTGTTAGGTCGGGATTGTCATGGATGGTACACTTGAACATCTCCCAAAATCCCGACCACATGGTGGCATCACCTTCAAATTTTGAGAGAGTAAGATGGGGTAATTTGACTGCGGATTTCTTTGGCTCTTTCCTGACCTCCTTCTTGACCTCTGTAATCAGGATCCCCTTCAGTGTGGCAACGATTACTTGTATGCCCTCCATATATAGGGTATCCTCTCTGATCACCTCGATATACTCGGCGTCCTCGCAAGTGTCGGCCAGGTCCTCCTGTGTGACCTCATACTTGTCAAGTTGCTTTTGAATACTGAGCAACCTGGCCTCCACCTCCACTCTAGACGCCGAATCAAGGAATTCGTCAATATCAGAGGTCAAGACCGTCAAAGAGCCTTTAAGTCCAGCCCGACGCTTTTGTACACTTTTAGCCATGATTATAGAGGAAGGAATTCTAATTACGTTAAATCAAACTAATAATGCCAGACCGAATAAGTTGCGGCTAACAATACAGTACTCCGAGAAATCAAATTAAATCGGGAGCCGAAAATAAAACACCCTCACAAAAATGCGGAATAAGAATTGTGCGCTACGTAGACAAGCAATACAGTATAGGCCAAAAGTCTCCAGATGTCAAAAAGAGCAGTACCGTTTAAAGTTATAATAAAGTAAAAAAGAGTGTGAGCCTATAGGGTGACACTACTCACAACTCACCCAGGCTAAACTCACTGGGTACCGCTAATTCTATATTATTAATTTAATAAATGTGAAAATTGTACACAAGAAAAATTCATCTCAAGAAGTCACAAGGAAAAAAAGGTTTGAGTTGGATTAACACACACTCAGCCTATCAGCTATCATAGTACCCCGCCTCCAGGGCACACGACGAGAGAATAATTTAGAATGACATGTGAATTTATAAAGAAGTTATTGGACAGTATAAATTTGATATAGAATTGAATAACCTTACCTAAATACCTTAAATTAATATACTGTACCGATTTGAAGGCTTACTATTCCAGGCTATACTGATTGTGTTGATCAACTCTAACGTCATGGTGGGCAAACATCTCGTCGTATGACCTGGCAACCATGGCAAATTCGCCTTGCATAAAGCACCGACGACAGGTGGCCAAGATCTCCGAATAGAGACGCTTTGATGCCTCGTGCGTGAGGTGTACCCCGTCGGGACTGAAGTCAGCCTCAGAGGTATTCATCGACTGATAGCGCTCCCGGGTGAAGGGGATATGGCGCTTTAGCCATCGGTTAACCGCATTTCTTATGCGATTAAACTCGTCCGTAGAGACCCCTCGTGGAGCCTGTCGCTTCTCTACCCCAATCACCCGGACTTCTCCTCCCGAGAGCCGCACCACCTCCTCAGCTAGGACCTCAATCCCCTCCGCAATCCCTCTCGGACTGACCCCGCTCCTTATTTAGTTTCCTCCTATCACCAAGAAGGTCAAGTCGGGCTTCAGCTCTAAAAACTGACCCCAGGCTACTGTTGATCTCAAGGTGCTGACGCGGGCACCTGGGGCGGCCAGAGGAGCCACGGAAAAGAAAGGCCTGTGGACGGCTTGGTCCACGTACAAATCCCCGACGTAGGAGTGGCCCAAAATTGCCACCTTCCTAATTGGGCCTGGGTACGCAGGCCTATCAACCACCGCAGGATAATCTTCCCCTACCCCACCACCCGCGGCACCATGACGCCAAAAGCCCTAGGCCATGAGGGATAGACGCAAATACGGCACAAAAAAATATATAACCACGTAGGCTAGGCCACCACCAACACAAAAAAGGGGGGGGGGGGGGGGGGGGCAAACTAGCGAAAGGTCGAAGGACCAATTATATGGCTAATTTAGATAAGTGGACTGTATATTATTATTATTGAATAAGTATTAACCATATAGAAATATAATTACCTTTTGATGAACTCAGCTGGTGATTGGAGGATGGCGGAAAATAGGCTAGATAACTGGAAGTGGTTAGTAAACAAAGTATGAAAAGAGGCTACAATAGGCTAGGATAGGCTAGATATTTACGTTAAGTTGTGCTAATTAACAAAGATGATGATGTAGTGACTATATGGAATATGAGATGAAAAGTGAAGCGAAAACACCTGGTGAAATAACTAGAAGAAAGAAGGCTTAGCGTGTGTAGCTGGGACGGAGGTTGGTTGGAGAGTGAGCGAGCGCGTTATGTTCGTCTCTGTCGTGACATACCGCGCACGCGCATAGCATATGGAAAATGTATCCCATCTTCTTTACAATGAGATACTTATAAACAATCTTAAATAATACACATATATATATATGGGAATTATAATCCTACAATACTTTCCCATATACTATTATAGAATAATATATTCTACCCAATCCTGGAACGTTCGACCAAGGTTATGGAAGCGTTCAACTTAAGACTACGGAAAGATACGTAACGCTACATCAACCCAGATTACGTAACATCGAGACTGTTCATACTAGTTTGAGTACACTAAGTATGGACACATGAACAGTTTCAGGAGTGGCTTGACTTTGTCAAGATAGTGAGAGAGGATAAACAGATGAAGGTACCAGCACCCTCGGCTCCAGTGGCGTGACCTCTTAGCCAAGTGCAAGTTTTACCTCAAGTTAGCTTTAATTCTTCCCCCCCCCCCCCCTGTCACTGAAACCCCGGCGGCTGCTCCGCCGGTTTCCGCTGCTTTGTTACCTTCCAAGCTCAATATTTTAGCGGATTTAATTCCACCTCCCCTTGATCGTACAGTTCTATCTATGAAGGTCCCTATGCCCCTTTTATATGGTCCTGACAAAACCTAGACAGTCATAAAGCCAACTCGCCCTGAGGTCGCGCAGCTGACAGTCGTAGGTAAAGTACCTGTGCCGGAACATTGGTTCATAGAGATGAGTGAGGCTAGGAAACTAAGGGTCAAAAACCAAGCCGGAGATGTGTTAGATGTAGTGATCAAAGCCATTCTGAGTTTATAAAATCCTGAGTTCTACTCGCAGTCCCCGGCGCTACCTCCCGCATCCTCAGTGAAATTATTTTCAGATTGGTCTAAAGCTGTTGGCCTTCATGATGTTAAACTGTTGCAGGGTCTTACTCCCGAACTTAACACTGTTCCGCAGAGGGACGATTCAGGTAATCCAGTGATTAATATTGAAGGAGAGGGATTGGGGCTGTGGGCTGTGTGGGGACAAGAGGCCCAGCTGTTTGCCAACACAATTGCTAATAAAAGCAGTCACCAGCTGCTGCAAGAGGATAATCATTGGATCTTTATGCCAGTAGGCCAGGTGAAAGGGGTTCCTAAGTGTATGTTAGACTTCTGAGTGCACCCAAACTGTTGTCATGTCAGATAGCCGAGCCATTTTGTTATGCTACACAGCTACAAATTGATAAAGACTTTAAAATGAGACAGAGAGCCTGAAGGCTTTTATCGCAGTTTTTACTTAGTCGTCAACTTGCTGAATCATTGGCAAGAACGACTGAGTCAGTAACGGATACTAGTACTCATAAGGCACTATCTTTATCTCGGTGCATCTTGCTACAGAACCCTGTTCAGACTCTTGGGGATGTTCGCACAGCTTTGTTTGAGGCTGTGCGGGTATGCCAAGATCTGAGGGTGTACCTGGTCAAGAAGCTCCCTGAAGAGATAGGCAGACGACTTGTATTATCAGATGTTTTCACTGCAACTCTTGCCTCCACAGATGCCTGGCGCACCGTAAATTGTTTGTTGGACTCGAGCCGTCCCACTGCTTTGAAGCTGAAGAGTGAGTCAGCCCATAAGGCACAGTATCCTAACAGTCCATTTCGTGGTACGTTTCAGTCACCACAGTCTAGTAAGACGCAACCCCGCTCCGGAGGCATTGGCACAGCTAGAGGCCGCGGTCAGTCCAGAGGTAAGGGGTCAATCTAATAGTAAACAGACAGGCAGCAATGATAGCAGAGCCTCTCGCCCCCCTACCAGTCATAGTGAATCAAATCCCTCCCAATAAAAAAACTGAAGCACCACGAAGCTCTCTCACTCCCAGGGCCGCGGAATGGCGAGTCAGAAACGGGAGCAGCTCTGCCGGACATAGCCAGTCTAGAGACTAGCAACTTCCGAATATGTTACCGGGCATGGCCCCGGTGAACATAGGCAAGGACAGTGGTCCGCAAGGGCCTCTCGTGTAGATGTTCCCGGCGACCTCGCTTACGTATCCCAGTAGAATCAATCCCTGTTTCATTAGAGGTGGGACCCATCATCCGGGAGATTGTGAACAAGCAGATAATTACCCCATAAAATAAACTCAGCCCGTTTACATATCCCGGATATTCTCGGTGCCAAAAAGGGACAGCGTTCGGATGAGGCCGATCATCGATTTGTCTTATCTGAATTGCTACATTCACAATCAGTCATTCAGGATGCTGACGGTGAATCAGATCAGGCTGAAACTGCCGCTGCAAGGTTGGATGTGTTCCTTAGATCTGACAGATGCCTACTGGCATGTCCCTATAAACAAACAATTTCAAAAGGACCTTGCTCTGCGCCGAGGGAATCAGATGTTTGTTTTTCAAAGGATGCCCATTGGTCTAAATCTCGCTCCTCATATTTTCACAAAACTAGTCCGACAGGCTTTGCTACCAGTGCTGAAAATGGGAATCATGATTTTCTGGTACCTCGAAGATTGGTTAATAGTAGCAAATTTCAAAATTGCATGCCTAGACAATGTACATCAGGTCATTTCTCATATCACCACACTGGGGTTCAAGGTGAATTTGGCAAAGTCCAACTTGAATCCCACGAGGGCCATCCCATGGGTGGGTCTGCTATGGGACACCGAGTTTCCTACTCTAAGTCAGAGTGCAGACGGTCTGAATCGACACAGACGTGCCAGGTATGCTGGGATGGGAGTATCAGTCGAACCTGGGCCATCAAGGTCAAGGTCTATGGTCCAGGTACAAAGACCTTCACATAAATGCCAAAGAGTTTTTAGTCCCCCTATTCTTCTTAAAGGAGGATGGCTCAACTTTAGCGGGAAAGTCAATAGCCTTCAGGATAGACATCTGAATGCAGTTTCATGCATTCAGAAGCAAGGGTCAGCGAGATCACGAGTGTTACAAGGGTTGTCGGAAAAGATCTTTCTGCTAGCCGCCAAGGTAGAGATTTATCTTCATGCAACATATCTCCCCGGCGTAGCGAATGCCTGGGCAGACGCTCTGTCTCGGCGACAGAGCACCCTAGTAAAATGGTATTTAAAGCAAAACATATTTCAAGGGATGATTGGCAAGCCATACCATCCACAAGTGGATTTATTCGCGTTGGAGTCAACCCTCAAGATACCTCAGTTCCTCACACGCCAGAGTCAGACCCCGGTGGGGGGATCAGACGCTTTTCTGGTGGACTGTAACAAATAGAACTCCATTTATCTGTTTCAGCCTCCAGACCTCATCCTTAATATGCAGAGTAGTTCACAAGCTACGCAATTATCGGGGCATGGTCTCGATGATAGCGCCGTTGTGGCCGGCCAAAATTTGGTACAACCAATTTAACCCTTAATTAGCGGGGAGCAACATAAGTCGAGTTAAATAAAGCTGGACTATGTGGCGGCGCTCGACATAGGTCGAGTGGCAATTTCAGCACGTAATGTGGCTGAGAGAGAGAGACAAGTGGTGGCAGGAGACTAGCGAGCGTATGACTGCTCCAGACCACCGCGGCGAACCTACTGACACAAATCTCAGCTCCCTCCTCCCTCTCTCACTCGCTACATACTCAATTATGTACCGAAAGTACCGAATTACCTGCTTTTTGCACTCGCGTTGCACGGTTATTGCAAGAAAACTATCCATCATACAAGGATCGTTATGGTGTCATTCGAAAGCTCTGTTTATGCCCTTTCAGGGATAGATACTTGTTTTACGTTCTGGGTCTTATTTAGGCATGAAAATGATCACGTAAACAGCCCTATTTTGGCTAAAAACACCCCGCTGTGCGGTACATATAAATAAACCGCATAGGCCGCTCGTAAGGTGTTAAGACGTGGTGCGAGAACCCGGTGTCACTTCCGATCTCGTACTTCCACTTAGACACAATTGGAAACCTCAAGTCCTCGCTAACTTTTGCCTTGTGGACATTCAGAAGGCTAAATGGCTAAATAAATTTGGGAAGAGCATGACTCTCAAATTTATTGATCAGTATACTATATCATCCCAAAGACAGTACCAATCACATTGGAAGGCATTTACTACCTGGATCACAGAAACTAACCAACAACAGTCCTAAGTGACTTTATTATTTAACCCTTAGTTAGCGGCGAGCAACATAAGTCGAGTTAAATAAAGCTGAACTATGTGGCGGCGCTCGACATAGGTCGAGTGGGAATTTCAGCACGTAATGTTGCTGAGAGAGAGAGACAAGTGGTGGCAGGAGAGTAGCGAGCGTATGACTGCTCCAGACCACCGCGGCGAACATACTGACACGAATCCCAGCTCCCTCCTCCCTCTCTCACTCGCTATATAAGGAATTGTATCGGGAAAGTGGCTAATTACATGCTTTTTGCACTCGCGTTGCACGGTTATTGCAAGAAAACTAGCCATCATGAAAGGATCGTTATGGTGTCATTCGAAAGCTCTGTTTATGCCCTTTCAGGGATAGATACTTGTTTTACGTTCTGGGTCTTATTTAGGCATGAAAATGATCACGTAAACAGCCCTACTTTGGCTAAAAACACCCCGCTGGGCGGTACATATAAATAAACCGCATAGGCCGCTCTTAAGGTGTTAAATATTTGAATTATCTTTTCGAAAGTAGCTCTTTGTCAGTTATCACATTAAGGAATCACCTAATGGCTATTAGGATGCCATTTTTTTTATTTAACTGGCCTTTCCATACCTGAGGCGGAGGAGAAGGGGTTCATGCGTGCATGCTTCCAGTTTCGTCCCCCACCGCGCCAACTCATGCCCACCTGGTCTCTTGATATAGCCCTCACGTTACTTCACTCTCCCAAGCATTGTCACAATCCTCCTTTTGAATTAAAGTTAAAGAAGGCTTTTTTTCTTATGGCCCTGGCCACAGGCAATGAGGTATCTGAGTTGGCGGCGATGAGTTCTGACCCATTTTGCCTTAGGTTCTCCCAGCGTGATATGAGTGTCCATATAGCACCTACACCTAACTTTGTGGCAAAGAACGAGCATGCTGATCATGTATTTTCTGAGCGATAAGCACCACCTTTTATGTCCGGTGAAATCGTTGATATTATTTATGCAGGAATATCGACCAAGACAGGCTGGGTCCCTCTGGGTTTCGCGAACAGGTACTCGCTTACATTAGCGGCAATTAGCAGCTTTATTGGTAGAAGTCATACGTGAGAGTAATCCGGGTGCTCTTCGGCGGGCACACGATATTCTTAAATGGGCAGCTTCACTCCGATTTTTGAAAAACTATTCTCTAGATGACTTTCAGCGGACTAACTTATGGTCCTCTAATCATACCTTCATCACGCGGTACCTGTCCGTGAACCTCACGAAACCAAACTTGCAATGTATAGTTCTTAGGCAGAAAGTCTAGATTTAAGCTATTGAGAGAGGGGAGGGGGAGTGTTTCAGCTGAGGCTCCCTTTCTGACTTCTTTGACTAATACATATGTGTGTAGAGTTAAGGTTTCATGTGATACCCATCTCCTAAGACTTAACCAGTCTAGTCAGGAGCAATTTTAATTCTAAGTACATACTACTTTTGTAATAGAGTACCAATACAAGTACTTATTATGTTTTGAGAATAATCAGAAGTACCTATTTGGTGCACCTTTACTTTGTGATAAAATCATGTACATATTGTGCCATATTCTATATGTATAGTACATGTGTGCCGTATTCTACTGTTCTATAAATCATAAGGATTACAGCACTTCAGGTATTACTTTAACCCATACGGTGCGTGAAACGTAGTACTACGTTTTGGCAAGAAATAGCAATTTACAGGCTTTAAAAGCCTGTAAACAAAGTAGAAATTGAGTGTCAGTGGGCGGGACCACGAGGGGCCCACCTCCGACCGTCAGCATGTCCGTCCGTGCACTGAGGTCCCAGACCCGGGTCTCAGCAGTGCTGCCAAAAGCAAAAAAGCGCTACATTGCTAATAAATAGCGAGTTTTCTCCAATGTCTATGGTAGCGCTGCGGGTGACCCCCGCGAGCTATGAAGCGCATTCTAGCGCATTTTTGTCTAGTTATCGGCAGAATACATTTAATTTCATGCAGACATTTAATTAATCATTCCGAAGTGAATGAATATACCCTAAATAGCCCAAATATGTCCGCAGAGAAAGGGTTAAGAACGCTACCTGTTCCTCTTTATATTTTTTGTTAAACTAAATCTGATTCTGCATGTTTTTCTTAAACCTTGGTAATTTGTTAGTGGTTTTGATATTCTCGATGAATGTCCCTCTCCAGACTTGTGACATCAGGCGCATCGTCAATAAATTATAGGTTTGAGTCCCGAAGGGAGGAATGAAAACCTAATATTTAACAGTGGCCCCCGAGTCATTGACGATTCCGGCCCTTCCACCATCCCCTTCCCATTCATCTACTGTATCGCTAAGAGAGTCTTGATATATCAGTGAAGGACATAACAGCCAAGATAAGGGCTAGGGACGCGCAAGATAACAGCAGACGCATAAGAAGCGCAAGCTGCTAGATCACGTTTAATTTATTTTATGTTATTATTTTACTTATTTTCTACTGTTTTTTTCAGTAGTGGTGCCCACATCATTATACGTATGGTCCGTGAGTGTTTTTGAGCATTTGCTAACGAAGATTTGGCATACTTGATATTTTACTCTCTTAGGCAGGTCGTTTGAATGGCGAGCTATAAGTTTAAAGATTGGCCATAACTGTTGTACGGCGCATTGTCAATGATTCAGGGGCCACTACTAAATGTTTGGTTTTCATTCTTCCCTTCGGGACTCAAACCTATAATTTAATAAGGGAACAATGAGGGTATTTATTTGGCTTTGTGCTAATTCACTGAAACTACATACAGCACAAATTCCATCCCAATAATGTCTTCCTATTGACATATTGGGATTCGAACCCGGGTCCATTGGATTACCAGTCCAGTGGCAAGACCACTCCCCCACACCTCCCCTTACACAGAGTTATCCAGCTAGCTCTCACAAACACCTCCTCCTGTTATCTACTTCACTACACTAAACAAGTGCACCCCAATCTTTTTCTGCCACAAAGAAAAAACAAAAAAATCAACACTCACCGATTTTGGCCCTGTCACTCTTTCTACTCTGGGGGAGGCACTTGTCAAAGGCAGCTCTGCCTTTTGTCTCGCTCATCCACATTGACACAAAATAAACAGATCGAACATATTTGCAGCTCCTGGTAAATCTTATAGCTCGGCAGTGCCAAACAACATTTTGGCAGTACAAGACACCAACTTGGCAGCATTAAGTGGCAGTCAGGTAGCACATGACACTTCATATTCACCTAGCTGCCTGGTCCTAGCACATACAGTAGCAGACTTTGAGGCACTAACTTCTGGTCCGAATGTGCAATTAGTGTCCTCATCATCTCCGGAACTTTTAGAAATTTATCCGCCAATCCAGATAGTTTGGCTTCACTCCGTCATCGAGGCGGCCCTCTATCTCTGGGGCTCTGGTGGCCACCGGGGGCCCCGGGGGGCACCACTAGTGTGTTACTTGCACGTCTACTAATATACTCTACCTGACTGCCTTGTGTAACTACGTTACCAAATTGTTACCTAGCATTACACGTTTTATTGTGATCCCTCTTCTCTACTTTTTAAGTGATTGGCTCATTTTTTTCTGGTTCATGTTTGTTAATTATTTTTGTATTTTATGAAATATATGTTGTAGTTACTCTTCTTCAATTTATAAATTTAATTTAGCTACTATTTCAGTGTTTTATTTACTTCTCTACTGTCATAATTATATTTACAACTGTCATAGATTTGATACCCATGTCTTCTAATAATAATATATATATTTCTATGGATAAGATTTTCTTAATTTAATTGCATATATTCATTCACTTGGTCTTTCGTCTGCAAAAATTAGGACGAATTTATGTGTGTTTGTTTTTTTGCTATATCATATATATTGCTTATCATATATATTACCAATTATATATTCTACTATATTTCTTGTATCTCTCTCTCTCTCTCTCTCTCTCTCTCTCTCTCTCTCTCTCTCTCTCTCTCTCTCTCTCTCTCTCTCTCCTTTAAACTTTCATCATAGCTTCTCCTTGGCCGAGGAATAAGAGGCTTAAGTGGTAGTAATGTGATCAAAGTGATAATATAATACCATCAGCTTTATCTTGCAAGTCTCCAGGCAGGGAACTTTTCCCATCTCAGTGGCGATGAAGGAGACATGGGCAGAATGAGAGAGGGATGAAGAGAGATATCGTGTTTTAATAATTACAGTTTAAGCCAACTTATTAAATTCCAAAAATATGTAGTATATGTAAATGTATTGCGTTCACAAATTATGTAAAATTATGAGTATTTGTTTGTTGCTTATAAAGGGCTAATGAAATGCGATAAATATGCAATGTTTCTCCAATTATATAATAATTGCACTTCATTAATTCTGCTATCCAGAGTATCGTATTCAACATTCAAAATTCCTGTTGAAGATATGTTATGTGGAAATAGTGGAAATAGTGTTTCAGTGCATTACAAGATTATACCTGTAAACAAATGTTTAATTGCACTCTCTCTCTCTTTAAACTTTGGGGGAGATAAATGTGTCAGGGAGCTTTGCCTTTTGTCTCCTTCATACACATTGACAAAAACAAATAATAATAATACAATAAATAAAAGAGAGAATGTTCTTTTCCCACTACCTCTACTGCACATAATTTCTGGCAAATATTTACCCACCCTGAAATGTGACCAAATGTACCGCAGATATGGCCCTAAAATCGCTTTGCTAAACTCGTCCTGGTTATTAAGTAATGGTGATCAAAAGTGTGGAACTGGGTCCAAATTTGTCACCAACAACACTTTCCCGGCCCAGCTGGAGATGGAATAAGGTTACTAATGCAAAACACAAATTACTGCTATACCCATTCTCAAAGACACTATAGCTAATGATAAATTGAATCTCTTAGCAGCTAATTTCCCGATACTAAATGGAAAAATATGAAACTACTATGTATCAGCATTATATTAAGATGAAGTTTATATTATTAACACCATATTTCACTACAAAATCTTCAAAATACGGAAATATCTTGATGGGAACTTTGCAATTTACCGTCAGTTGAAAAGAAACAGACTTGTAGATACTACATAATTACATGCCACATATTGCTAATAAGGTGACAATCTCTATATTAATTCCAAACCACTTACTTGTCCAAAGTATCGCTATTATTCATATATGTTCATTATATGTAGGCCAGAAATCTTAATTCTAACCTCTTGTAACTCAGCAAGGGCTGGAGCAAACGGACTGTAATTTACCACGTTTGTTTACTGGTTGATTTCCAAAATGGTAGAAAGAACAGGAAAATTACTGAAGTCCTTTTTGAGCTATGAGAGGTTGAGATTGGGATGTCTGACATATGAACATGGTATAAATATTACTGCTTGAGTGAAGTAAATAACTCTATTGATCTAACAGTAAAGTGACAAAATTGTCAATACTAAGAATGGTGGAGGGAAAAGAACAAGAACGAAGGAGAACCACTTCATGGATCTCCATTGATTGGCTTTAGTCGAGTACATGATGACGATACTACAATTATTAATCCTTGTTAACCCACTGAGCCCCAGCGACGACACGTTGTCGTCGCCAATGTATGTAACGCTAGACCCCAGCGACGACAACGTGTCGGTAGCCACTAAAACCGCTATTATTCGGCTTGTATGGTAGTAAATGGCTTGAGAATTGGAGGGGAGGTACTGTAGAGTGTTGGCGAACAGGGACGGTACGCGTGAACCAGCCAGCCAGGCCGCACGGGTGGTGCTGGTGGGATTAGTGCCGCCACTTTACCCACTTATTTCATTGCGACTTTGGACCTTATCTACTCCTGTCGTATGGGAGCTAGAGGCTTGAAATTTGTGTGAGACACTCCTTAGGATGTACGCATTACAATGCCATACTCAGTTGTCACCCTAGTGCTGCCGGGCGGGTGGTCATGCGGGGGAGGTGATGAAAAACACTACCCACTTATATCCAAACGACTTTCGACCTCATTTACTCTGTCCTATGGTAGCTATAGGCTTGAAATTTGTGTGAGACACACCTTAGGATGTACGCCTTACTTGACCATGCTCAGCTATCCCCCAAGTCCTGCCGGGCGGGTGGTCATGCGGGGGAGGTGATGAAAAACACTGTACCCACTTATATCCAAACGACTTTCGACCTCATTTACTCTGTCCAATGGTAGCTATGGCTTGAAATTTGTGTGAGACACACCTTAGGATGTACGCCTTACTTGACCATGCTCAGCTATCCCCCAAGTCCTGCCGGGCGGGTGGTCATGCGGGGGGAGGTGATGAAAGACACTGTACCCACTTATCTCCCAATGACTTTCAACCTCATTCACTCTTGTCCTATGGTAGCTATTGGCTGGGTATTTGTATGGGATATTCCTTAGGATGTAGGCAATGTATGGCAACCCACAAATCTCGGTTTGTTGGGACAAGGGACGTGCGTGACAAAGGAAAGTCAGTTTACACACACATCTCGCGAGTGCAACACCATGTCGGATTTACCACGCCGTTACCCACGCAGGGAAATATCCCTGGCCGATGCCTTGGCCATAATTGAGGCGAGTGATGTGCCTGATAGTGACACTGGATCATCAAATGACGATTCAGAGGACGAATATAGTCCCACTGTGGCCGAGTATGATGAAATGCATGAGGAGGAACCCTATCTCCCCATCGCTGAACGGTACGCCAGGTTACAACAAAGGGAGGCGAGTAGCTATCGTTCCCCTGCTCCCCCCCGTGACATAGTGGAGTCCCCAGCAAGTGGGGAAGAGGATAATGAGGAACAGGAAGATGACCCAGACCCCATGGCATTCATCAACATTCCACTTTCTCATCGAAGGGCTGACAAGAGAAGAGGTGAAGATGATGATGATGAGGAGGTGGGTCAAGCTCCGACACCACACGTGCCTCGCCGTGGTGGTGCTCCCCCGCGTTTGCCTTCCCCACCACCCCCCATTCCCTCTCCACTAAAAGCACCAACGCCTCACACTTTCTATGGCTTGCGCAGGGGTGCAGCCATATTAGCAGCGCAGCCATTGACTTCTTCTTAAGAAGCAACAGATGAGGATATGCCTGCTCTATAATCATCTCCACCACGCCACCCACGCCCTCCCGCACGCCGCCTGTTTCCCTCATCACCCCGGATTGACTCGCCCCCACCATCACCTCGCGGACCTCTACCATACTCACCTGTACCTTCTCCTCAGCCTGGGACCTCCCACAGACACGACACTCAGACACCATCACCGCCTGCGTCGCCACAACGCCCTGATCGTGCGCAACGCCCTATCAACGTACGTGGCTGTGCCCGTGGTCCTGTGCGTGGACGTGGCCGAAGGGCTTCTAAGGTGACCCTAATACGCCCCACACCTGGCGGTGCGAGAGCAAGGGCTGGGTCGGCTCGACCAAGGTCGAGGGCAGGGGCAAGAGGGGCAAGAGTGGCAAGAGGGACAATAGGGGCAAGAGGCAGGGCAGGGCCCTCCTGCCGCCCTGATGGTGACTCTGGTGACTCTGGTGACCATTTCATCTGATGGTTCCGATACTCAAGAAACAAATAGTAACTCTCTTCCCCCTCAAGACAACTTCCGTGTTGTGAGGAACAACGTTTGCCCCAAGACCAGGAAACCCATACCGATTACCGAGTGTCAAAACCGCTTCCAGATACTCGCAGACTCAGATGACGAAGCGGAAATAGAAGAAGTCCGGCTCGTGGGAGACTCGATGATACGTGGTCAGCTCACAGAGTTTTGCGCCAGAGCACCTAAGACCAGGAAGCGTTTTTGTATCCCTGGTGCTGGTGTGGACGACGTAGTTGCTGCAGTTGACGAAGTATCTAAGCTGGCCCCTGCTAATACAATGTACGTCATCCACGTTGGATCCAACGATGTACAGCGAACCCGGTCGTAAGATTTGCTTTTAAAGTACCAGCAGCTGATCAAGTCGTTTAAGGAGAAGTCATCAAGGATCATCGTCTCAGGAATCGTCCCCCGGCTTGGTGTAGAGAGCCGATTTTACAACATAGCCAGCAGCACAAATCGTTGTCTAGCAAACCTCTGCAGGAAGGAAAACGTGGGATTCGTCGACACCTGGGACAATTTCTACTACGATGACTATTTGTTTTCGGACGATGGAGTTCATCTGAACCAGGTGGGAGCACGTTTTGGGCGTCTTCTCAACGATGCGGTGAAGGATTTTCGGAGAAGAAATCGACTCAGCACAGGACAACCAGGAAGGAGGACCGAAGACAGCGAGGGCGGCAACCTGCGAAGGAATTAAATGCTAATCTGTCAAGAACCGCGAATTTGGATAAAGCTCCACCAACACGACCCAAATTCAAAACCGCCAGGGATAATGACCGAGGACCGATGTCAGCCATGAAAGTAAATGTAGATCCGATCAGAACCAAAAATTTGATTAAAGAACGTTCTGTGAGTTCTAAAACCGCAACTTTAAAGGTTTTC
Organism: Paralithodes platypus; assembly: GCA_032716605.1. Classification (NCBI taxonomy): domain Eukaryota; kingdom Metazoa; phylum Arthropoda; class Malacostraca; order Decapoda; family Lithodidae; genus Paralithodes; species Paralithodes platypus. Next base: position 29,360,148 of record CM064501.1, on the reverse strand, counting down.
TATGCAAACGCTCGTAGCATACGCAATACATTTTTAGATTTAGAGGAACTAGTGTTTACTGAATATTATGATGTGATTGGTATAACAGAATCTTTGCTCAATACAGTAGATAGAGACTTTTTAGCAGAGTATTCACTTCCCGGTTATGTAATGTTTGAGAAAAGCCGAATAAATAAAAATGGAGGTGGCGTTTTATTTTATATCAAAGAAAGTCTTAACCCGACCCTCTTGTCAAAACCTCAAATTGTGAACGTCGACACATCTTTTGTGCTAATAAAGAATAATAAAGGTACAAAAATAATACTTGCATTAATATACAGACCTCCAGCTCAATCAGTGCAAACTGACTGAGAAATTTATGAACAAATTGCAGATGTAAGTAACTCACAAAATACCGTATTTTTTGGTGACTTTAACTTACCTGTGACCAAGTGGGGCGATACTCTTACTTCACACTCCGGACATGACTTGTATACGAACTTGCAAGATAGTTCGCTTTATCAATTTGTTCGAACACCGACCCGTGGTAATAACGTTCTTGACATTGTACTTGCAACAAAAGAAGAATTAATAGAGAATTTGAATGTTGGTGATGAATTCAGTAACAGCGACCATCGTACGATAACTTTCACTTTAAACTTTACTAGTAACGAACCAAATAGTAGCATCGAAAAAGTCCCTAATTTCAAGAAAGCAAACTTTCATAAACTTAGAGCTATGTTTAAAGAAACTGACTGGAGCTTTTTAATTAACAATAACGACATAAATACATCTTGGAAGTCATTCGAAACCACTTACCTAAAAGCAGTGCAAGACTGCATACCATCGAAAATACGGCGTCCAGGCCATAATAATAAGCCCAAATGGTGGAATAAAGATATTTCATACTGCTTGCTTGCTAAAATTTTTGCTAACGATAGAATAAAATCCTCACAAAATGACGAAGAACGGGTGAAATTTGTAGAGCTACGACGCAAAGCCAAAAAGTTAATTAAGCAAAGTAAAAAGACCCTAGAGTTACATATTGCGAATCAAAGTAAAACAAACCCGAAAGAATTCTATAGTTATATCAGAAAGAAAAAAGTAGTTACTTCAACTGTTGGACCGTTAGTCGATGAAAATGGAGAATACACCAAAGACGAAGTACAAATGAGTAATGCCCTCAATACCTTCTTTGCATCAGTTTTTACAACAGAAGACCTCAGTGATATCCCTACACCATCGCCGATTCAGATTGATAATTCAGATGTTCTAAGCAATATCACCGTTACAGAGAGAGAAGTATTGAATTGTTTAGATAAACTCAAGGTAAATAAAACGCCTGGACCTGATACAATCTCGCCTAGAGTTCTAAAGGAAGCTAAGGATGAGCTCTCCAAACCACTGACATTACTATTCAATAAATCCTTGCAGTCTGGAACTATGCCTGATCAGTGGAAGATAGCCAACGTAACACCGATATTCAAAAAAGGCAGCAAATCCCTACCCAGTAACTATCGTCCAATTAGCTTAACCTCAGTTGTATGTAAAATGCTAGAAACGGTCATAAGAGACAGACTCGTAAATCACTTAGAGGAAATTAACATACAGATACTCAACACGGCTTTCGTAAAAAACGTTCCTGTTTAACACCTTACGAGCGGCCTATGCGGTTTATTTATGTGTACCGCCCAGCGGGGTGTTTTTAGCCAAAATAGGGCTGTTTACGTGATCATTTTCATGCCTAAATAAGACCCAGAACGTAAAACAAGTACCTATCCCTGAAAGGGCATAAACAGAGCTTTCGAATGACACCATAACGATCCTTGTATGATGGATAGTTTTCTTGCAATAACCGTGCAACGCGAGTGCAAAAAGCAGGTAATTCGGTACTTTCGGTACATAATTGAGTATGTAGCGAGTGAGAGAGGGAGGAGGGAGCTGAGATTTGTGTCAGTAGGTTCGCCGCGGTGGTCTGGAGCAGTCATACGCTCGCTAGTCTCCTGCCACCACTTGTCTCTCTCTCTCAGCCACATTACGTGCTGAAATTGCCACTCGAGTTATGTCGAGCGCCGCCACATAGTCCAGCTTTATTTAACTCGACTTATGTTGCTCGCCGCTAATTAAGGGTTAACAAACCTCTTAGACTTCTTCCACGATATCCTCAACCTCTACGATGAGAGTAAAGCTGTAGATATTATATACCTTGATTTTCAAAAGGCCTTTGACAAAGTTCCCCACAAACGTTTACTGCTAAAACTAAAAGCGTATGGAATACAAGACGGTGTGTTGAAATGGATAGAAAATTGGCTCAGCGACAGAAAGCAAAGAGTAGTCATAAAGGGTAAGGCATCTAAATGGACCAATGTAAGTAGCGGGGTACCCCAGGGATCGGTACTAGGACCAATTATCTTTCTAATTTACATCAACGACATAGATGAGGGTCTCACCTGTACAATCTCAAAATTTGCTGACGATACAAAAATTGCAAATAGCGTACTCTCAAAAGATCAAGTTGACGATATGCAACACAATCTAGATAAATTGTCACATTGGGCCCAAATTTGGCAAATGAGTTTCAATGAGGATAAATGTAAAGTACTACATATCGGATACCTAAATGAGAAAGCAAACTATTCGATGAATAGCACTCAGCTTAAGAATGTAAACAGAGAAACCGATCTGGGAGTAACAATATCAAGTAACCTAAAACCGAGTCAACAATGTTCAGAAGTTGTTAAGAAGGCAAACAAAATAATTGGCTTTATAGGCAGATCATTTGAGCATAAATCCAAAGACGTAATCCTAACCCTTTACAATTCCTTAGTCCGCCCTCTTCTGGAATACTGCATTCAATGCTGGTGCCCTTATTACCAAAAAGACATAAACAAGCTAGAACGAGTTCAACGTAGAGTTACCAAAATGATACCTAGCCTAAAGAACAAACCATACGAAGAGCGTCTTAGATAATTAAATCTATTTCCTTTAACCCAGCGCAGATTAAGAGGTGACTTAATTCAAGTGTTCAAAATCATCAAAGGCATCGACAATATGAACTGTAGTAAGTACTTCACTATCGACCAATCTAATTACACGCGGGGAAACGGTTGCAAAATTATTGGTAAATCTTTTAACTCACACGAATCTAAGAATTTCTTCTTCAATCGAGTTGTAAACTTGTGGAATGGGCTTCCCCGAGACGTTATAGACTGCAGCACCGTTGATTAATTTAAATTCCGCCTAGACAAATATCTCGCATCAAACCCGCGACTGACTGCGTTTGTAAATGAATAACTTTATTTTATCCTCCCCTCAGTTACTAACCCATATGTCCCCTACTAACTTCCTAGTCCTGCCACGTTAGTGGCAGGGCAGTAGTTCCCTTTCCAATGTTCCCTTACCCACTCTAAACCACTGTTTGGACACTTGATCCTCAGTGTTTTGGAGGACAAACAGCCTAGAAGGGTCACTAGATCTGTTGTTGCTTGATTTCCTTTGTACTCCTTTGTACTCCTTTGTACTCCCCTCCTGACGACTCTGACGACGAAGGTGCCGCTCAACCCGACGTGTGGGATTGGGTGGATGGAGACAACTTTGTGCCCACCGACTACAACTTTGTGGGCGCTGGGATTGGCGGCCCTACGCTCCCAAACCAGGGGCGGCAGACCACGAGGCTTGAAATCTTCAGGCAGTTCTTCACTACCAATCTCGTGGCTCTAATTGTTGACCAGACCAACTGGTACAATTATTATTTCATGGCTGGGAAGGAGCAGTCAAAATACTCTTCAAGGCTGTCATGGTCCTCCCTTGATGTCCCAGAGTTTTACACATTCTTGGCCGTTGTCATGCTGATGGGGGTCACAAGGAAATCCTCCATTAAAAAGTACTGGTCCTGGGATCCTCTCGTCCGAACCCCTATTTTTGGCCAAATAATGAGCAGAAATAGGTTCACAGCCATAATGGGGAACCTACATTTTATTGACAGCCTGGCAGCCCACACCAGAAATCAGAATCAACCCAGAGCTATGAAGGACCCAATGGAGAGAATAAGACCTATTTTTGTGTACCTGAAGCTGAAGCTTGCTGCCGCCTTCAAACCCCATCAGAAGCTCATTATTGATGAAAGTTTGCTGCTGTGGAGGGGGAATATTGGCATCCGGCAGTACATGCCCAGCAAACGACATCGATATGGCCTGAAGACCTTCGTGATGTGTGACTGTCAATCCGGTTACATCCAGGACCTAATTCTGTATATGGGTATGAAAACAGAGTTGGTGGAAACGAGGACATACGGAATTTCTGGGGCCGTCGTCATCACCATGCTGCAGGGCTACTTGGACGAGGGCCACATACTGTACCTGGACAACTGGTACACCAGCCCCTCCCTTGCCAAGTTCCTGCATAGCCGCACTACAGGAGTCGGTGGCACCGTCAGGAGGAATCGGATCTTTATGCCCGAACTACCACCCAGGCGGGAAAAGGGCTCCATCATCCACAAGCAGGCTAACAATGTCCTCATGTTGTCCTGGATGGATATCCGGGATGTGAACCTCCTCACAACAGTCCACCGTCCCATCTTCCAAGACAGCAGACGTCATGACAGAGCAACAGGAGAAACTATCAAGAAACCTTTGGCCATCTGTGATTATAACATCAACATGCGGCTGGTGGACAAATCAGATGCTGTCATCTCGTCATGTGAGTGTGCGAGGAAGACGATGAGGTGGTATAAGAAGTTATTTTTCCACCTACTCGATCTCACCCTCTATAACAGCCATATCCTCTACTCTACAATCACCGTCAAGCAGGAAACGATGGAGAACTTCTGCATCGAGTTGTCCAGGGAGATGTTGAGGGAATACATGACTGACCCCTACAACTGGCAACACCCCACCCATCGAAGGCCAGCAGCAGAAGGGATTGCCAGGCTGACACAACGCCACTTCCCTGAATATGTGCCGCCCACAGAAAACAAGGAAAAACCCCGAAGAAGGTGTCATGTGTGCCGCAACACGACACAGAGGGAGCCTGAGAGATCAGATAGCAGGTGGATGTGCAGGGAATGTGATGTTGGACTGTGTCTCCCGGACTGCTTCAGGGAGTATCACACCCTTGAGTATTTCTAAACGAGTGTACTCAAAGACTGCGATAAAAGACGCTACGAAGTGTGTGTGTATATACACCTAGTGTAAATATAAATATATACAATGTGCCGAACACAATATGTAAGTGAGATTGACACTCAAATATACGTAACACAGTGACGGACACCAATAAGTGTAAATATATACTATTTCTAAGTCTAACGTGCGTAAAACAATGTGTGAAACTAATATTCTATCACTATAAAACATGATAAAGTATTAAACTGAATAAAGAGAGGAAGTGACATGAAAACTGAATAAAGGAGGGGAGTAAGACAGAAACGCAAGAAAAGGGTGCGTAAAACAATGTGTGAAACTCATACTCTATAACTATATAACATATGATAAAGTAATAAACTGAATAAAGAGAGGAAGTGACATGAAAATTGAATAAAGGAGGGGAGTAAGAGAGAAACGCAAGAAATGAGTGCGTAAAACAATGTGTGAAACTCATATTCTATAACTATATAACCTATGATAAAGTAATACACTGAATAAAGAGAGGAAGTGACATGAAAACTGAATAAAGGATGGGAGTAAGACAAAAACGCAAGAAAAGTGAAAGTATTTGTGGCGCGTGTCAGTTAACTGGGTGTGTGTCGGTTTGTGCGTTCTGTTATTGTCCTAGACCATGATGGCCGCCAGTCTCCATGGCAACGGAGACGCGCCGAGGTCTTGCCACTCGCTGGATACATATCTTTCTGCCTCATACATCAGGGGTATCAGGAAAACCCTTTTTATATAACATACACATCCAACTTCACGACATTGCCCTACATCGCTATCCTCTATCCATAAAACACTACTCTTCCCACTACATATCATACATGTAACACCATACACTTACCTAATATATATGGCAGTACAATTGTTAAGAGCAAACCTGGTGGTCCCTCGGATATCCACCCCCGGCAGGGTTGGGTCATTGACACAGGGCCCTCCCGGTCGTCATCATGCGACTGTGTCAAGAGCATTGCAACGTCCCAAATCTGCTCGTCGGTGCAGCTTTTTCTTTAGTAATATAAGGGTACTTCACTCTAACATCAATTCTGTACACCAATTTCTTCAAGCAGAGTCCCCTACTCTCCTTTTTTTGACAAAGACTCAAGTAACATCCACATCTGACACGTCTAGACTTAATTTTCCAGGTTATCAACTGCTCCAAAATTTCAGACCTATGTTGCTTCGCAAAATCTGAAATTGCCCTGGAGGAGGTTACTAGTTTCAATTGTCCCTTTTTTTATTATTCTATATACAAATTAATTTCTGCTGGTAAATATAAATACATATGTTGAATCTACCGTTCCCCAAATACTCCTCCAGAGCAAAGTCTTTTTGATTCTCTGTCCTCACAACTCAGTGTCCTCAACTTAAATGCTTCTTCTGAAATCACTGTGTTGGGTGATTTTAATGTCCATAATGTTGAATGGCTCACTCATTCAGCCAGGACTGATGATGCTGGTTTTGAATGTGAGCTATTTGCAGACTCATTTAATCTCACTCAACTAGTCAACCAACCCACCCATGTACCAGATAATCCTAATCATAATTCCCACCTACTGGACTTATTTTTAACAACCAATTCAGAAAATTATGATGTTACAGTGAGATCCCCGCTTGGATCTTCTGATCACTGTCCGATACAGGCCACCTGTCTATCACCTACCACACCTTCCCACTCTGAACCTGTTTTGGTGAATAAATGGCATTACGATAGGGCAGACTGGGAGGGTCTTCAAGGTTTCTTTATTGATATTCCGTGGACCTCTTTCTTTTCTAATGATGCACACTCCACCTTGAGCCACATACAAGATTTTGTAAAAATTGGAATGGAAACTTTTATTCCTCATCAAAAGTACAGTAAAAGATCTAATTCACCTAAATGGTTTGACCATAATTGTGCTAGAGTAACTGAACAAAAAGCAATAGCCTACAATGCATACACAATATCAAAAACACATGAAGCCTTTAATTACTTTAGAAACATCAGAAATCATGCCAAAACTGTATTAAACCTAACTAAATCAAACTTTCTCCACAAGCAGGCAAATAAACTTCTAAATAATCCAAATGATAACAAAATATTTTGGTCTACTCTTAACTCATTCAAATCCAACTTCACTACTGCTTCATCCATTCCACCATTAAAATCTCCAACTGGCAACCTTGTAAGTGACCCACGAGGTAAAGCTAACCTTCTTGCGGATATTTTCTCCACCAACTCAACCTTAGATGAAATAAATCAAGATGTCCCTGTACTTAATTTGAATTCGCCTGAAATTCCCTCACTTAAGATCCACACCAGACATGTCAAAACTATTTTCCAGAATCTCTCAGTAGATAAGGCTCCTGGTCCAGATGAAATTCCTCCAATAGGACTTAAGAATTGCTCCTTGGTGCTCGCTCCTGTATTGGCAAAATTTTTCCGTCTGTGTACTCATACCTCATGCTTCCCAGTACCCTGGAAAGAAGCAAACATCCATTCAGTTCCTAAAAAAGGTGCCTCTTCAGATCCATCAAACTACAGACCAATAGCTATAACTTCCATTCTGGGTAAAGTCTTTGAAATTATATTAAATCACCACAAAATTAAGCATCTGGAGAATAATAAATTAATCAGTGATAGGCAATATGGTTTTAGACGATGTCGATCAACTGCAGACATTCTTTGCCTTCTTACGCATCAAATCAACCAAGCTACAGACCAACATGGTGAAACACATACAATAGCACTGGATATATCAAAGACATTTGATAGAGTCTGGCATCAATCCTTATTGTCGAAGATGTCACACTACGGCCTTGCATCATTAGTTCCACTAATTTCTTCTTATCTTCATAACAGAAAAATACATGTAATGGTAGATGGCCTTTATTCTCAATTTCACTCAATAAATGCTGGTGTTCGCCAGGGATCAGTTTTGGCCCCAACTCTGTTCCTCATTCATATCAATGATCTCATATCTACCACTCATAATCCAATACATTCCTACGCAGATGACTCAACACTCCACAGTTCCTTCACATTTAACAATTCTTTCACCCAACCCGATCTTATTAATTCAAAAATAAACACTGCAATTTCTCTGAACCAGGACCTTTCTAGAATTAATGAATGGGGACAAAATAATCTAGTTTCCTTTAATGCACAGAAAACCAAGTACATTGAATTTTCTAACTGACAGAATCTCACTGACTCCCATATATTTTTTAATGATGTAAATATTCCCACTTCCCCTAGTATTGACATTCTCGGTGTAACATTAACTACTAACTTGACCTGGACACATTATGTTAGAAGCATTGCTAAGAATGCCTCTAAAAAACTCGGACTCCTGTACAGAGTTCGAGAATTCTTCACTGACGAGCAGTTGGCCGTTATATATAAAAGTCATGTGCGTTCTCAGATGGATTACTGTTCACCTCTGTGGGGTGGAAGTGGAGTGGTTGCATTGAGGCAGTTGGACAAAATTCAAAATAAAGCTATTAGATTAATCAATAACCCTGCAATCACACAGGACCTTCCTACATTATCCATACGAATAAACGTTGCATACCAGGCATTATTCTACAGATATTTTCACAGCAATTGTTCCGAGGAGCTTGCTTCAATTGTGCCGCCTCTCCACATCTTTCCCCGTAGAACTAGGGCAGCTGAGAGCGCCCATGAATTTACACTTTCTCCTCCACAATGCAGAACTTCTGCTTATCAGAATTCATTTATCCCCAGAGCTACTACTCTTTGGAATTCACTTCCTCGAATTGCTTTCTACAAACTTACAATCTACAAATGTTTAAATCCAGTTGTTACAAACATTTTATGAATGGAGGATGCCTTTAGGCACATGGACCTTTTTGTTTTATCTGTGTTTTGCCTTCCTCCGTTCATTGTCTCTTAACAAAAATAAAAAATAAAAAATACAGTAATACTGATAGAATATACTAAACAATGTACAGATATATACATTAGTGAGTAATATGTGGTGTAGGGGCAGAATGGAAGATGAAACAGAGGAGAGGCGGACTATGCAGGGTGGCGACGTTGTCTTGTATACATGTGTACAATATAGTCAAACAGTAGGCTGTGTGGAGCGTTCGGTGGATATTTTGTTTGAACAAACAATATCTCCTCAACACATTATACATACAGTGGGAAAATAATAAAAATGCCGTTTAAACATAAAGGTGAATACACTTTCAGTGAGCATAACTCATCTTATGTTTATCATTATTTATACAAGTATATTTGTATGGCAATTTTAATAATATCAGTAGGTTTTATCATTTATTCTAAATTTAATGGGATATTTTATAATGTAATTTATATAATGATTGCGAAAATATTGTTTGTTAAACCAAATAACCCATAGGACGGTCTACGTTGCCTAATGCTTGGATGGACAAATGTTAAACAAGGCAGCGTTGTCAATTTCTGGTAGGTGGGTAATTCTGCGCAATACCTCCAATCTCTTGGGGTTAATAACATCAGTAACTTCAGTAATGTGAATAACAGTTAAACAGTGTTTTGCATGAACAATGCTTACAATTCGGATATCAAATTTGCTACAATTTTGATAAGTAAAATTTAACACCAGCAAGTTGACAGACAGATACATAAGTTATAATCAATTTTAGCTTTCAGCTTGAGGGATTGTTTGGCAAGTAGGTCGGCGATTCAGTATATGTGTGTGTTTCAGACAGAGAATGGGAAGTTTCTGAGATATATTATTGATCTGATTACAGTGTTTAAAAGTGGAATACACAGAGATACAAAATACAGGATATAGAACAGGATCAGATTTAACTATTCCTTACCACCTGAAATGTGAATTGATTAAGAAACAAAGGCAGTAATTCGTGGTTGTCTGAAAGGAATGTAATTTACAGAAAATATTAAGTTTTCGTCCTAGGAGAAGATGGTATTTTGTCCATTTACTTAGGGGGATGAAGATAAATAAACGAGATAAGGGCCCGAGGAGAATAGCATAGCTCTGATGAGCTGAGGGGAGTGAGAGAAAATAATTACATGGATGGAATAATAAAAAGGTGTAGAGTGGCTAGTCTGAATGATGGGTGGTGGGGAAACTTTAGAGAGTATGAGGGAGATTGACTTTTTCTCATGAACAAGGTTGGAGAGGTTCTATCATAAATTTCGAATTTGTGTATGTCTAAAAAAATACTAATCCACATAGTGTTTGTCCTGATGTTACCGTGATCCATGCAGACATCGTGGTGATAAATGTAGTTACAGATTACACTACACTGAAGTACATGATTACTTTTGATTGCATTATTTCAAGTAGCTGTAACTGATCTAAAGCACAATATATCATGAAAATGCTTGTAGTATATTTCATTAATAACAAATGCCTTTGTGTAAATGGCTCTGCTTTAGGGGTTTGCTATGATTGAGGTAGCTATGTTTGTTTTGAAGATTAATCATTAATTCCTTTTGATTATCCACGTGGATAATCACACGATATTTTATTATGGGAGTGGGTGTGTATGTATTTAAAGTGAACAAGTATCTATACAATAAAAAACATGCTAAATTTCATGTCTACCATATTGGTTTACTATGTTTCAATATTATTTTGTCTACTATGCTCCAAAGGCTTTGTTGTAGTCTTCCCAGTAATTGTGATTTTTTTATGTTGAAATATTTCATTCATATAACCGCTTCCCTACATTCTGTATTCAAATGCATGCTAAATATTATCATTTTATGATCACAGGTATAATTCTACACCAACTAAAGAAGCATTGAATGCATTTTATCATATGCTTTAATGTAAGGTCAAAAACGCTTTCGTTGTTTAATGGATGGTTAATATGTTTTACTAGAATGCTTCCTTGCAAGTATATGTATTCTTTAACTACGGCATAAACTGCATAAGAACACATAAAAGACACAATTAACAGTGCAGTATAAATCATATTTTTACACTACACTGAAGTACATGATTACTTTTGATTGCATTATTTCAAGTAGCTGTAACTGATCTAAAGCACAATATATCATGAAAATGCTTGTAGTATATTTCATTAATAACAAATGCCTTTGTGTAAATGGCTCTGCTTTAGGGGTTTGCTATGATTGAGGTAGCTATGTTTGTTTTGAAGATAAATAATTAATTCCTTTTGATTATCCACGTGGATAATCACACGATATTTTATTATGGGAGTGGGTGTGTATGTATTTAAAGTGAACAAGTATCTATACAATAAAAAACATGCTAAATTTCATGTCTACCATATTGGTTTACTATGTTTCAATATTATTTTGTCTACTATGCTCCAAAGGCTTTGTTGTAGTCTTCCCAGTAATTGTGATTTTTTTATGTTGAAATATTTCATTCATATAACCGCTTCCCTACATTCTGTATTCAAATGCATGCTAAATATTATCATTTTATGATCACAGGTATAATTCTACACCAACTAAAGAAGCATTGAATGCATTTTATCATATGCTTTAATGTAAGGTCAAAAACGCTTTCGTTGTTTAATGGATGGTTAATATGTTTTACTAGAATGCTTCCTTGCAAGTATATGTATTCTTTAACTACGGCATAAACTGCATAAGAACACATAAAAGACACAATTAACAGTGCAGTATAAACAAAGAAAGAAAAGAACATAAGTTTTACGGCTACACACGGAAACAAATGATACAGTACTATGAACGCAAAATCCAAAATGGAACAGAGTGAATATAAAAGCGGTATGAGCGTATGTTTGCCCAATTGAAAAGCAGACGAAACATTGAAGCATGTGAGAAAAGAAAGAGCAATGAAATGGGATGAAAAGGAGACAGTATAAGGTCAGATAACACACACTGGAAAGGGGTTACCTTACATTCCAACACAAACAACCTGTACCAATCCAGCTCTTATACTCAAGGCGTGTCATACCATGCAAATAAAACAGGAAACTAAATTTCCGGTAGCGTAATTGCAAAACATCATAAATTATTTGTGTCTGTGAATTGAAATAAATTGATGAAGTGTGAATACGAAATAAAAAATAATTAAAGGAAAAGAAGCTTAATGAAGAAATAACTCAGCATGTGAAAGACTAAGATAACATTAGGAAAATACAATCAACTATATACTGTATTAACAAGAGTAGACATGACCGTCACCATACGTCAAATACAACCAACTATATACTGTATTACAAGAGTAGACATGACCGTCACCATACGTCGAATTCAATCAACTACATACTGTATTAACAAGAGTAGACATGACCGTCACCATACGTCGAATACAACCAACTATATACTGTATTAACAAGAGTAGACATGACCGTCACCATACGTCGAATACAACCAACTATATACTGTATTAACAAGAGTAGACATGACCGTCACCATACGTCGAATACAACCAACTATATACTGTATTAACAAGAGTAGACATGACCGTCACCATACATCGAATACAACCAACTATATACTGTATTAACAAGAGTAGACATGACCGTCACCATACGTCGAATACAACCAACTATATACTGTATTAACAAGAGTAGACATGACCGTCACCATACGTCGAATACAATCAACTATATACTGTATTAACAAGAGTAGACATGACCGTCACCATACGTCGAATACAATCAACTATATACTGTATTAACAAGAGTAGACATGACCGTCACCATACGTCGAATCATCTCTCAAATACAATCATCTATATACTGTATTAACAAGAGTAGACATGACCGTCACCATATGTCGAATCTTCTCTCAAATTTACATTTCGTTGTTTTTTTATTCCGTTCAGTCTTTCATGATAATCAGGGTAATTATTATATATATATATATTTTTTTTAACTTGCTGTATCATAATTATTAAATCATTCGCATTGTTATTTATTCCGTTATTTTTAGATATAATGTTCGAGACTAAAAACATCATAATAATTAGACAGACAACAGATACATTGAACGACAAACATAATATTAACACAGCCAATAAACCCAACCTATCTACACACAAACAAACACACCAAATTATAAAGTGAGAGAAAGGTAAGAGAGCAGACATGTTAAGACTGACAGCCTAAACCACCCTGGGAGTAAGGATAATCTCTGGCTGTCATGACGGTATTTGTCCAGGGATCTATTGCTACAAGAAAACAGAAAGAGAAAGAAATCTCTGTCTGCCTCATCTCTTCATAATAATTAACGTCGCTCATTTGTTTAAGATACCTGTACGGTATAATGCGTAAATACAGTATATAACATTTAAGACGCCAAGATTATTGTAAAAAAATACTTTTACCACATATTCTTCAGAAGATAATTTTGATTAAAGGTAATTGACAACGTAAACAAAACAAAGATTAGGGTCTTTATGAAGTCAACAAACTTATCATTCATAAGCACTTATGTACTAATATATACGCAAATACAGTTAAATATGCCGATTTATGACTGTATTATAACTGCATATACAACGATAGTGGTGTCATCTGATATTTCGGTGTGAGTATCCTAGGTTCGAGTCCTTGGAGTGCCACATGTATTTGTTGATTTCATTTATTGAGTATAGAAGTAAAGTTGGTTGGTGAAAACATATGAATTATATAGTGCGAGTGTTAGATAAAATGTTGTAAATATCGTGTATTAAAGCATTTTAGTGAATCTATATACTGTATAATGTTATATGTATGCCATTAGTAAGTGGCCCGTAGTTTCCATAATACTAGGAAGAATAGGGATAGATCCATGTTTATTGAATCGGACGAATTTTCTGTATCAACAAGGTGCCACCATTATGAGGTTTCGGACATCATTCTAAAAAAATATTCAAAATAAGTATGTACACTACAAGTACGAAGTTCAATCTGATTCATTAAATATAATTTTTGAACAACTACCTAAAGGAGCTAGTAAAACAGTTAGCTCCCAAATGCATAGACAATTTCCCCCACGTGTATACAATGAACAACAAAAAGCTAAATTAAATACATATCCTGAATGTTCGTAATTGGAAGGGATAAAACTTTACACATTTATACAATATTTACTCACATAAGTAACTAAGATATATAGAATGGTTCAGTATCTTATAAAACAATAGAAACACAGAGACGTGCAACTGCCATGCAGTCAAGTTCAACCGAAAACAAATAATATCAATAATTATTATATTTTATTAGTTAAATACTATATCATTACATTCTACGAAACTCAAACAAGCTTATTCTAGTACTACAGTATAATAATGCAATATTGATTTTATAATGTATTGCAAACGTCTTAACAAACAGTTCAATTGTTTTCGACAAATTGTGTCTAGAATTAATAATAATAATAATAATAATAATAATATTTATTCAGTTAGCAATTTACAGAGTTGGTACCACATAGTATATTACAAATATGACATGTACCAGCCTTGTATAATTCCAACTAAGGATAGCCCAATAAGGCCGTTAGGCGTATTTCCATTGGGGTCCTTGTGGGAATAGGTTAGCTGGGGAAAATGGGGAGGATAAAGAAATAGATACTTTAGAGAAAGAATTTCTAGGGGGTTATTTTAAGATACCTTACAACCTATAGTAAATAACAGTAATCCGTAATTAGTAATCATTTCAGTTTGGTTTGTCTATCTCTTATGTCGCATTTAGTAGAAGACATAAGCTTGGTACTCCCTTCTCGCAGCTGTCCGGTTCAGGTGTTCCTTCAGGCTACGTCTGAAGGAATACAGTGTTCTCTTTTCACGGACTTACTGGGGTAGGTCGTTCCAGTCATTGATGGCGGTGAAGAAGAATGTTTGCTTACCCTGTCCTTGGATTCTCGGGACCTTAAAATTAAACATCCTGTTTCTTGTATTATGTCCACTCCTCTCATTTGCTTTAACAAAATCATTCTTTAGATACTCTGGAGCTCTGTCATAGAACATTTTGAAGGCATTAGTGAGCCTGATTTGTTTGACCCTGTCAGAGACATTGAGCATACCTAGTGACTGAAGTTGTTCCTGGCCAACATGTGATCTGGGTCCTAGGTTCAGCATGAACCTAACCATTTTATTTTGAGTGACCTGAAGTTTGTGCTGTGCTGATTTAGATGATGCAGAGTACCAGGATGACACAGAATAGTCAAAATGACATTGAACAAGCGCTTGGCAGAGGGTCTTTTTGGTCGCCGCGGGCAAGCATCCCACCTGTCTATACAGGTATTTGACACGTGCTCTGCACTTACTCAGGATAGATTCCAAAATTGTTTCACCTGACAAACTCGCGTCCAGTTTTAGTCCGAGATATTTAACTTGTGACACTGTTGTTATAGGAATATCATTACAGTTGACCGAGAAGCCCACAATGTCTTTCAGTTTGCGTTTTGTTCCACATAAGATGGCTTCCGTCATGCCCAGGTGAAGAGATAGTCTATTGTCCACTAGCCATTCACTACATGATTCTAGTTCTTTGGAAAGTGAAGCGGCAATACTTATTGGGTCTTTTCCTGAAACCAGAATCACGCTGTCTTCTGTATACAGTAATAATTTACATGAGACGCTCAAATATATATTTGTAATAAGTAGTGCGAATAATATGGCCAGTACATTTCCCTTAAGTGAAAGATATGTTAAATTGTTCAGTGTGTATATATTGTCTGGTATGTGATGGTGGTGGTCGTAGTGGTGGTGATGGTCCAGGGGTCATAATATGGTCACCACTCATACTGTGTGTATATACTGCCTGGCCTCTGGTGCAGTAGTGGTGGTGGTGGTCCAGGGGTCATAATATGGTCACCACTCATACTGTGTGTATATACTGCCTGGCCTCTGGTGCAGTAGTGGTGGTGGTGGTCCAGGGGTCATAATATGGTCACCACTCATACTGTGTGTATATACTGCCTGGCCTCTGGTGCAGTAATGGTGGTGGTGGTCCAGGGGTCATAATATGGTCATCACTCATAGTGTGTGTATATACTGCCTGGCCTCTGGTGCAGTAATGGTGGTGGTGGTCCAGGGGTCATAATATGGTCACCACTCATACTGTGTGTATATACTGCTTGGCCTCTGGTGCAGTAATGGTGGTGGTGGTCCAGGGATCATAGCATGGTCACCACTCATAGTGTGTGTATATACTGCCTGGCCTCTGGTACAGTAGTGGTGGTGGTAGTCCAGGGGTCATAATATGGTCACCACTCATAGTGTGTGTATATACTGCCTGGCCTCTGGTACAGTAGTGGTGGTGGTAGTCCAGGGGTCATAATATGGTCACCACTCATACTGTTTGTATATACTGCCTGGCCTCTGGTGCAATAGTGATGGTGGTGGTCCAGGGGTCATAATATGGTCACCACTCATACTGTGTGTATATACTGCCTGGCCTCTGGTGCAGTAGTGGTAGTGGTGGTCCAGGGGTCAGAATATGGTCACCACTCATACTCTGTGTATATACTGCCTGGCCTCTGGTGCAGTACTGGTGGTGGTGGTCCAGGGTTCATAATATGGTCACCACTCATACTGTGTGTATATACTGCCTGGCCTCTGGTGCAGTAGTGGTGGTGGTGGTCTAGGGGTCATAATATGGTCACCACTCATACTGTGTGTATATACTGCCTGGCCTCTGGTGCAGTAGTGGTGGTGGTGGTCGAGGGGTCATAATATGGTCACCACTCATACTGTGGGTATATACTGCCTGGCCTCTGGTGCAGTAGTGGTGGTGGTGGTCGAGGGGTCATAATATGATCACCACTCGTACTGTGGGTATATACTGCCTGGCCTCTGGTGTAGTAGTGGTGGTGGTGGTCCAGGGGTCATAATATGGTCACCACTCGTACTGTGGGTATATACTGCCTGGCCTCTGGTGCAGTAGTGGTGGTGGTGGTCCAGGGGTCATAATATGGTCACCACTCATACTGTGTGTATATACTGCCTGGCCTCTGGTCCAGTAGTGGTGGTGGTGGTCCAGGGGTCATAATATGGTCACCACTCATACTGTGTGTATATACTGTTTGGCCTCTGGTGCAGTAGTGTTGGTGGTGGTCCAGGGGTCATAATATGGTCACCACTCGTACTGTGTGTATATACTGTTTGGCCTCTGGTGCAGTAGTGTTGGTGGTGGTCCAGGGGTCATAATATGGTCACCACTCGTACTGTGTGTATACTGTTTGGCCTCTGGTGCAGTAGTGTTGGTGGTGGTCCAGGGGTCATAATATGGTCACCACTCGTACTGTGTGTATATACTGTTTGGCCTCTGGTGCAGTAGTGTTGGTGGTGGTCCAGGGGTCATAATATGGTCACCACTCGTACTGTGTGTATATACTGCCTGGCCTCTGGTGCAGTTTTGGTCCAGGGGTCCTAATAAGGTCAGTCTAGGGTGGATACAAAAATATGATTTCTGAATTTATTATTGTAATAGTGTCAAAAATATGGGGGTAGGCAAGAATATTAAGTAGCCTACATTTCAAAGTTATATAATTAAATCTTCAGGTGCCCCAAGCCCATCAAATATTTGAAGAAATCTATATGTATCATGTTTTTCTTCCAATTTCAATAGAAATATGGCAAGTGTAAAGGAAATGGAAGCAGTTGTAAATTAATTAAATTTCGCCAGTTAGCCCAAAATAATTTAGTTTACTATGGAAAAGTACCTCAGGCTGTATTGCATCATGTTTGGAAATACTGTAAGTCAGTGCTGATCTTCACTTGATAGCAGGTGGTTATTTGTGTTCACTGTGCCTGATTTAATGCTGTATTATATATTTTGTTTTGTAAAGCATACTTGTACTTATGGTGATTATTTTACACATTGGCAATGTGTTTCATGTTCCAGACTAGAATAAAGTAAGATGGCAAAGAAACCCAAAACAACAAGAACATCTCCCATGTGCCCCATTTTTGGATATGGGGAAGATCCGCGGCATGGAGAGCTACCAACATATGAGAGTGTTATGAAATACTAATTGTATGTTAGACTTTCTATGATGCAAGACACATATAAGGATCCCTCAGTGTCAGAAATTGCAAAATATATTCTAGACAACTGAAAGTAATTTGGAAAAGTGCTTCTATCCCAGTTGTGTCAAATCATCGAATTGAAGCAATGTTAAAAAGCTACCATGCAAAATATCGCAACCTTCTGAAACCATGTAAAGCCAGAAAGGATTCTAAAGCTTACAATGCGAACATTGAGGCATTCAAATGTGAAGCACAAAACAAACTGTTTGACATTGCAGCCTGCAAGTGTAAATTGCTATCAAACTGCTCTTGCTCAAAACACAGAAGAGTTCCCAAGGAAGAACATATTTTCCTGTTAGATCAGAGGAATAACAGGAAAATGGCTATTGCTGGAGTGGATTTGACATTGTCTAAAAAAAAGACATTAACAATGTTAAGAAAACAAAGAGAACAAGGCTTGGCTCAGTCTACAGATTGTATACAAAATAATGGTAAGTATGACACATTATCCGGAAATGAGAGCGTGTCAGAGGAAGATGATGAAGATGATGATACATATCCAGAACCTACAAGCTATAAGAGACTACTTCAGAAGAAGGAAAGAACTCCTTCAAAGAAAAAGAGAACTAAACATCTACAAACACTTGCAAGTGCTTGTGATAGGGCTGGTGTGTCAGACTGCGCTGCAGAACTCATTGCTACTTCTCTTTTACAAGATATAGGAGCTGTATCAACTCAGAATACAGCTGAAGTTGTGGATAGAAACAAGATCAGAAGAGCTAGACAAAAGAAAAGATCATCAATTGGCAAAGTTAAAGAACAAACACCCATTACTGCCATATATTTTGATGGCCGGAAGGATATGACATTAACTCAGAAAAAAAGAGGGACAAAATACTATAGAAAGAAGGTACTACAAGAACATGTAACATTAGTACAGGAACCTGGATCAGAGTACATGGGACATTACACTGCGAAATGTGGATCAGCAGATGGAATAAGTAAAGGTTTGTTTGAATATGCTGAGGAAAATAATACTGATCTGAAAAACCTGATTGCAGTTGGTTGTGATGGCACAGTAGTCAACATTGGAGAGAAAGGAGGTGCTATAAGGCTGATAGAGATGAAGCTTAATAAACCAATTCACCATTTCATATGTCTACTCCATGCAAATGAACTGCCACTACGCCATTTAGTTATAAAACTTGATAGAAAAACATCCAGCCCTAATGGATTCACTGGTCCCATTGGCAAACAACTTCATACCTGTGAGAACCAACCTATTGTAGCCTTTGATAACATTGATGCTGAAGAGCCAGTTGTGGGTTGTAAGGATCTTAGCACAGACCATAAATACTTACTTGAAATACACCAAGCAATTACAAAGGGATTTTGTCCTCCGGATCTGGCTCATCGCAACCCAGGAAAGATGGCCCACTCCCGTTGGGTAACTACAGCTAACCGCTTACTTCGTCTATACATTTCGACTGAGAATCCCTCAAAGAATCTCCTTAGCATTGTGTTATTCATAATGAGAGTTTATGTACCAATGTGGTTCTCAATTAAGCAAAATACATCCTTTGTAAATGGCCCAAAACATGTACTCAAGACAATCGAACTCACAAGAACACTAGGCGAAGAAGTGCAAGGTCTTGTCTATCCTGTGATTCAAAGAAACGCCTTCTTTGGACATCCAGAAAACATTCTAGTGTCAATGATTCATGATAACAACAGTGAAATAAGAGAACTAGCTTGGAGGAGAATAAAGAAGACCAGGCAGAAGAGCAAAGACAAAACTGTGAGATATTTTTCAGTACCCCCTCTTAACTTTAATGCCAAGAACTATATTGAACTGATTGACTGGCAGCAAAGCAAAATCACTGAGCAACCACTAACACAACAAATGACAGAAGACGACATTGAAAGCCACATTGTCAACAAGACTAGAATGACATTCCCTACATTCCCATGCCCTACTCAAGCTGTGGAAAGGATGATTAAGGAAGTGACTGGTGCATCATTGAAGGTCTGTGGGTATGAGGCACGAAATGGATACATTAGATCAAGACTTGAATCACGTGCCAAGATGCCATCATTTGAAAGTAAAGATCACTTCAAAGTATAAGCATAAAGAAAATGTAATCAGGTTGAATCATGCCATCGGATGGGTGGTTGGGAAGGGCATGGGTGGAGCTCGACACACAGCCACCTCCTCGTGGTGAGCTCTGGATTATCATTGAACTTTTAAAGATAAACTGAGAGCTGTGTACCTGTGAGAATTAGTTAAGAGGATATAAAGAATGACAGATTTCACTAGCAAGAAATTAGTTTAAATTAATTGTTGTTATTTTGAAGAAGCTGCAAAAATATATATTGTTTTAGAAATAGCTCATTATTTTAGAAACAGGTATTTTTAACAGCTTTGGGGCACCTGAAAATACTATTTTAGAGAAGTGGAATTTTAACATATTGAATATCTATGTCTAGCCCATATTTTCCACACTATTACATGTCGTTTTTCTAAAAAAAAGTTCAAACTTTCAAAAGTTCAAATTTCGATCCACCCTAATGGTCACCACTCATACTGTGTGTATATACTGCCTGGCCTCTGGTGCAGTAGTGGTGGTGGTGGTCCAGGGGTCATAATATGGTCACCACTCATACTGTGTGTATATACTGCTTGGCCTCTGGTGCAGTACTGGTGGTGGTGGTCCAGGGGTCATAATATGGTCACCACTCGTACTGTGTGTATATACTGCCTGGCCTCTGGTGCAGTAGTGGTGGTGGTGGTCCAGGGGTCATAATATGGTCACCACTCATACTGTGTGTATATACTCCCTGGCCTCTGTTGCAGTAGTGGTGGTGGTGGTCCAGCGGTCATAATATGGGCACCACTCATACTGTGTGTATATACTGCCTGGCCTCTGGTGCCGTTGTGGTGGTGGTGGTCCAGGGGTCATAATATGGTCACCACTCATACTGTGTCTATATACTGTCTGGCCTCTGGTGTAGTAGTGGTGGTGGTGGTCCAGGGGTCATAATATGGTTACCACTCATACTGTGTGTATATACTGCTTGGCCTTTGGTGCAGTAGTGGTGGTGGTGGTCCAGGGGTCATAATATGGTCACCACTCGTACTGTGTGTATATACTGCCTGGCCTCTGGTGCAGTAGTGGTGGTGGTGGTCCAGGGGTCATAATATGGTCACCACTCATACTGTGTGTATATACTGCCTGGCCTCTGGTGCAGTAGTGGTGGTGGTGGTCCAGGGGTCATAATATGGTCACCACTCTTACTGTGCGTATATACTGTCTGGCCTCTGGTGCAGTAGTGGTGGTGGTGGTCCAGGGGGTCATAATACGGTCACCACTCATACTGTGTGTATATACTGCCTGGCCTTTGGTGCAGTAGTGGTGGTGGTGGTCCAGGGGTCGTAATATGGTCACCACTCATACTGTGTGTATATACTGCCTGGCCTCTGGTGCAGTAGTGGTGGTGGTGGTCTAAGGGTTATAATATGGTCACCACTCATACTGTGTGTATATACTGCCTGGCCTCTGGTGCAGTAGTGGTGGTGGTGGTCCAGGGGTCGTAATATTGTCACCACTCATACTGTGTGTATATAGTGCCTGGCCTCTGGTGCAGTATTAATGGTGGTGGTCCAGGGGTCATAATGTGGTCACCACTCATACTGCGTGTATATACTGCTTGGCCTCTGGTGCAGTAGTGGTGGTTAATTGGTCACATGGTTTCGGTTCATCAGTCAAGAACATCTCATTTGTAGTTAGGGATTATTTTCGCACTGACTTCAGGTTATGATACATTGAACTTGACATTGACCATTAGTTTGCCGTTGATGAATAGAGTAGGTGTGCAGTTTTCGCATAACCAAAAAAACAAACAAAATGTATACGCAACTCTGCGACCTATAATTCTGCAAGTAGTATTGAATCCTGTAGATCAAATCGGTTTATATACAATATATACAGTATATATACAGTATATATATATATATATATATATATATATATATATATATATATATACTGCGTGGTAATCCATGCATGAGTGAGGACATACATCCCTGACTTTGGAACCAGCCACTCATATGTTAATACTGAAGATCTACGAAAGTAGAGAAATGCATTTATTCA
Organism: Paralithodes platypus; assembly: GCA_032716605.1. Classification (NCBI taxonomy): domain Eukaryota; kingdom Metazoa; phylum Arthropoda; class Malacostraca; order Decapoda; family Lithodidae; genus Paralithodes; species Paralithodes platypus. The sequence goes on along the minus strand of CM064501.1, from coordinate 29,337,948 downwards.
TATTTAATCTGACAATAAACGTCTGTGAAACATTTTAAATTTATCATTAAACGCTATTATATTTTAATCCTACAGTTCGAGCCGTCTAAGAAGATACTCAGACTTTTCTTTTTAAAACTAACCTTAAGCATGTTATATTTTAAATGATATCAACATATGTATTTTAAACCGTACAAATCGAGCCACCTAAAAAGATACTCGGATGTACTTTTTTTAAATACTAAATATTTTCTAGCATGTTCTGATATTTTATAATAAATGACCGCATGTATATATCTTTAAAATTTGTACAGTGAACCTACCATTTTCTACACTTCTTTTGGTGTGGAAATATTTTTACTTACAGTGTATATACTGTATATATACAGTATATATATATATATATATATATATCGCAAATACACATAAGCTACTAAATGTTTTTATACTCACAGCCGGACTTGAACCACCGACAGAACAAGTGCCCGTACTTTAATACACTATACGACGGTGTGATAGAGGATACTTGTGTGCAGTGGATTAAATTAAGCATGGACCAGTTCTGTCAGTTTCATTTCAACTGGATATTAAGGCGGCATTATTTAGTTTATGAAGTGCCTCCATAAATTTAGCCGGCTTTCAACTATCTTAACCCTCTTTACTACCACAGATCCTTCAAAAGCACCATAAACTCGTCTAATTATAGCTAGAATACAATACAAAATATGTCACCGATACACACAGGGTTAAACAGTCTAGGGAGAGTTTAAAGACAATGATTAACACTCTTCTTTAGTTCTTTGACCTTGACCTTAAACCTTAAGTATTATAATATATACTGTATATATACAGTGTATATGATTGAAATATTTGTTATTTAAGTAAAATGCAACTAACAGTTGTCAGCTTACCGAAAATTTAGTTTATTTTTATGATGAAGGTTCCCTCATGACCTTGGTCTGTGACCTTGACCTTTATGTAGGATTATATGTTTGTTTGCTTTGATGTCACCCTAGAAAATCAAATAAGTGTGTCAAATTTCATTAGAGATCACCAGTTAGTTTCAGAGGTATTAAAGGAATAGTTGACCTTGACCAGTGACCTTCATCTTAACGTTCATGATGTCTGAAAATTTAAAAATTTAATTTTCCCTTAAAGCACAACTGTCTCAACAAATGTTGTGAAGTTTACATGAATAGTAAAGAAATGAGCATGTTGACATTATATTGGACATTGACCTGTGACCTTGACCTATCAAATGGAATTAATTATGTTTATTCGTGCATGATCTTCCTCTAGTCATTCCGAATATGAATGATATGCCTAATGATAATCTTACATTAAATAAGAAATACTAGTAAAAATCAGATTTTAACCTTTAACCTTGACCTTTGACCTTGACCTTTGATCCTAGAATTTCATATCAAGGATTTAGTTAGCTTAACAGCAATGTTAGTATTAACCTGACAAGCGCGAAATAGACCTAGGGGCTAGGGTAGTTATTTGTGCATTTCTAGCCTTGGATTCTGACAGAATTTGTTATATTTACAATATAGAGCATTATTTGTTTTCGGTATGCTTTTATTTTACATATATGATGTAAATATGAACCTTCAAGAGTGCTAAAATAAGTGGGAAAAACATTTGGGTGGTGAAAAACGAAGATATTGGCCACCCGGTCATAATCTCAGGCGAGAGAGAGCCACAGGCAACCCTCCTCTCTCGCTGTCTGTGAGGTAACTGAGACGAGCGGGGCGGTGTGGGCCGGTGTCTGGGTGTTACATAACGATCTTTTCTGCAACCCACTTGTGCTACATTATCGCGGGAGAGAAAAATAACCGATAATTGATGATAATAAGAGAAAAAAGAGGTGATAGGGGGGGGGGGGGGGGGGGGGGAAATAAGGGGGGGAAGGAGGGGAGGGGTGTGGGTGAGATTTACATGGATGAGTACTGGAGGGGAATTATCTCACCTAGAGACAAATTCCTTTGTTTTGATAGGCCCTTTTTTTTTTTGGAAGGCTTTTTTATGGTCTTGCTTCCGTGAGGCCTATCGCGTTCCCTATAGGAAGCCTTCCGTGAGGCCTATCGCGCTTGCCGGGTTAACTAGCATAATGAATATGTTGTAATTCGTATAAAAAACTTATTGATTACAAATAATGATCATATACTGTGACCTTGACCTTTGACCTTTGACTAATAATGAAATGCATATATTTGTATGGTCGTCGCATTGACCAACTGAATTTGCCTGTATAATTTGATGACATACTACAATACGAGCGGCCTATGCGGTTTATTTATGTGTACCGCCCAGCGGGTGTTTTTAGCCAAAAGGGCTGTTTACGTGATCATTTTCATGCCTAAATAAGACCCAGAATGTAAAACAAGTCCTATCCCTGAAAGGGCATAAACAGAGCTTTCGAATGACACCATAACGATCCTTGTATGATGGATAGTTTTCTTGCAATAACCGTGCAACGCGAGTGCAAAAAGCAGGTAATTCGGTACTTTCGGTACATAATTGAGTATGTAGCGAGTGAGAGAGGGAGGAGGGAGCTGAGATTTGTGTCAGTAGGTTCGCCGCGGTGGTCTGGAGCAGTCATACGCTCGCTAGTCTCCTGCCACCACTTGTCTCTCTCTCTCAGCCACATTACGTGCTGAAATTGCCACTCGAGTTATGTCGAGCGCCGCCACATAGTCCAGCTTTATTTAACTCGACTTATGTTGCGCGCCGCTAGTTATGGGTTAAACAGTCAAGGAGGAGTTTAGGGAAAATTACAAATACTCTTGTTGTGACCTTGACCTCTCACATTAACTATTACAATATTTAAGTGAAATTTAATATATTTGATATTTAAGTAATAAGCCATAACACAGCCAGTTTTCAAAAATTTGAGTATTTTTGTTTAATAAATAATACAAGTTGACCTTTGACCTTGACCTTTATGTAAGAGTACATTTTTGTTTGCATTGACATTACCTATGACAATCAAATAAGCATGACTAATTTCACTAAAACACATCAGTTAGTTTCATATATATTAATAGAATAGATAACCTTGACCTCTGACCTTTATGTTGACCTTTATATGTCTCAACATTTATTATTTTCCTTTTCACTCAAAGTGCAATTATCTCACCAAATGTTGTGAAGTATGCATGACCAGTAAATAAAATAGCATATTGACCTTTTATTTGACCTTGACCTGTGACTGTGACCATTTATATGGAATTGAATAGTTTATTGTATGACCTTGGCCTAGGTATTCCGAATACACATGGTAAGCCTAGTGAGAATCTAACAGGTAGTATAAGAAATACTAGTAAAAAAAAAAAAAAATTGACCTTTGACCTTTCACTTTAGAATATTTATCCAAAATGTGTGCAATACGATATCAAGGTTACCTGTAACTTGTATAGTGCAAATGAGGACATTTGAATACAAACTAAAAATCAATAGTATACGTTGACCTTTCACCTTGACCTGTGACCTTGACCTCTATATAAGATTATAAAAAAAAATCATTGATATTGCCCAGGAAAATCAAATAAGCATGACTAATTTTATTGAAACCCATCAGTTAGTTTCATATATATTTATAGAATAGTTGACCTTAATCTTTGACCTTGACCTTGACCTTCATGATATGTGTCTCAAAATGTATTAATTTCCTTTTTATTTGAAGTGCAACTATATTGCCAAATTTTGTAAAGTTTGCATGAAAAGTAATGAAATTATCATACTGACCTTTTATTTGACCTTGACCTGTGACCTTGACCTATCATATGGAATTTTATAGTTTCTTGTATGACCTTGTCCTAAGTATTCCGATTATACATGGTACAAATCTAACAGGTTATATAATAAATACTAATAACACAAATATTTTGACCTTTAACCTTGACCTTTGACTTTACCCATCAGAATATTTATCTAAAATTTGGTCAGTAAGATATCGAAGTTACCAGTAACATGTATAGTGAAAATAAGGACATTTGAATAAAAACTAAGACACATGAAATATTGACGTTATTTTTAACCTTGACGTTTGACCTTAACTTTTAAGTTAAATTGAAAATTTCCTTTTGAATGACCTTTGCATTTACGAAATGAATATATCTGTGAAATTTGGTGAAAATCCATTGAACGGTCTAGGAGGAGTTTCCGGACGGACGACGACGACGGACGACAGACAAGCTGACTGATGGTGCATACTATACGGGCGGGATCTGTTTGCGCGATACCACTCTACTACGCAGAGTTGATAAAATATTTAATTCAATAACATTGTTAAATACCCATCCCACAAGCATTTTGTTTATTTGTTCCCCTTCGACAATAGCCCTTCCTGGCGCTGGTTTGGTCAGCCGGGAGGCAAGTAGAATGTAATCTGTCAAGACTGATATTTATGGTGGTAACCAGCCTCCCTCCACACCACACCAGTCTCTTAAAGGCAGTTTGTTGGAAGTTGAAAGGCAGATACAAAAGAGGGAAATATGTGAAACAAATAGAGTAAGGCGCCGAGAGTAATTGGAGTTAATAGCAAGAGAAATGTGATAAGTAAATTTTATACCGGATATATGAAGAATTATTAAAAGGAAAATGAGAATTCGAGCACAGGGGTAAATAGTAAGACATATATAACAACAAAATGAACGAGAGACTGTGATAAAAGAAACAAAAAAAAAACAAAAAAACATACCGGTATAGCAAATATAGTATATACTGTATAATTATACAGTATATATATATTCTGTATATATATATATATATATATATATATATATATATATATATATATATATATATATATATATATATATACTGTATATATATATACCGGTATATATATATATATATATATATATATATATATATATATATATATATATATATATACCGGTATATATTTATATATGTATATATACAGTATATATATATATATATATATATACACCGGTATATACTGTATCCTCCTACTATATCTATCCTCAGTTTCAAGTCAAAGGTGGATGGTGTGTATATGTACGCAACAATCTTGCTTTCTCTCGTGTTCCCAACTTTGATTCTTCTGAATTCTCAACTCTCTGGCTAAACATTTCTTGCCACTCTCAAACTAAATATTTCTGCACTGTTTATCTCCCCTATTTCTACTGACTATCCAAATTTCTTTGACTATCTAACTTAGTGGAACACATTCTAGCCATCTCTCCTTTCGCAGACATCATCAACCTTCACCACCGTCAATGGTTCTCCTCTCTGTCCGTATCACTGTCACCACCACCTCTCAGATCAGCTGTTTGTCACCAGTGTATACCACACTCACGATAATTTTGTGTTTTTATCAACAGCGAGAAAAGTCTCTTCTTTTCAATTTCGCGAAATGATCTTAAGACGCAGTAATATGACCGTTTCTTCTAACAATATACAATAGGAAAGTAGGAACATTTATTTGAACAATAATTACCTGTTCTTTCCTACTGATATCACCACCTAATTTAAAGTCTATAATTATAATATTCTAGGAGATTGAATTGTGTTAAAGCTATTATATACAAGCTGCAAATACCGAAATACTTTAGCATGAACTACGGAACATTCATCTTAAAAAGGATTGCTCTGAGTCAAGGAAACCATTTGGAAACTTAAATCGTGTGATAAAGTACCTTTATAGATTTGATTTACCCTTTGAATATATATAATACGTTACGGAATGTGGATACAAAAAATATATCGAATTAGCAAGGTCATAATATAAAGTTAAAGATATATTTGAATAGCCTAATAGCTATACAGTATATACAACTGATATTATATTCACATGCATATTATATCGTGTAAGAGACTGTTGATTTTCTGGCTAAGTTGATTAGCCATCTTAAAATAAATAATGTTGTAGCATGAAAAAAGCGAGGTGGCAGTGCGTGTATTGAACTAATTAACACAATTAAAGTGCCCCACTTCGAATACCATTATGTAAGATAAGGAAGAACAGCACTGACACAAGCAAGAAGAAACTAGAGAAAGGACTCTATTATTACCGATATAAACGGACCCTATACATACTGTACTTTACTGAAACATATAATTATGATTGTTAATGCATAGCAGCATATACAGTAAATATGGTGGCATTATTATATGTCATTAATGACCTATTTTATTTGACTACCGAATGCACATTGTCAAAGAGGTGAAAATTTACAATATCGTGAATATTTGAATGAAGATTTATTTACCCATACAGCAGAAAAAAACAAACACACAAGTACATTAACATTATGTAAAGATATCACTGTTTTATTCCCTCTGAAGATAAGCCAAGATAGTCGAACATGTGGTGTCTGTGCAATAAATACTCTACTCTCTTTCCCTTATTTGGACATACCTTTCCATAAACATTTAATGTATAAACACACAGTAAAGTTCCACATTACTTATTGCGTTTGGTAAACTTACACTGCTAATACATTCGCTAAAGTCAGAGATTCACACAGCCATATCACCAGGTTCACTGTGCCAACACTCTGTAATCGATCTAAGCTTTAAGGCGGAAGGGTCTATTTATTGATTGATACATGTATTTATTATGTTTTTAGTTTCCTCCCTAGACTTCCATCAAGAAAAAAGAAAAAAAATCCCAAGATCCCCCTTCTAGATAAATTTGAAAAAAAATCGGTAGAAAAAAGTCCCAGCCAAAGGCCGGTTCCTCCTAATATAAAGGCTAGCAATCGCTCGCCAGGAAAACATCGACACCTAAATTGCACGGAAGGTCTTAATATTGACAATGAAATGGGGTAAAAGATCTTAAAATCGGTAAACTAATGGGCCGATCGTCTAAAAGCTAATGAGTCGAACGTCTAAAATCTGAAAATTAAATGAAGGAGGGAGGCCAGAAAAAACCCCCATATCATTACATTAATGTGATGATATCTTTAGGTAATGTTATGACTCCCAGGTCTTACCCTTTAGCACTTTTTTAGAATTAGATAAGTTGGTCTTCTATTGAATGAGTTACTGGTTGAAGAACATGTGCTGATTCAAGGCGTATCGAAAAACCTTTATAATATTCACTAGCAAGACGCTGGTGTATGTTCTATACCACCAGAACAAAACATAAAGACAGTCCACTCATATTTATTATTGTCTCTTGAAATGTTGCCTAAAATAAAGGCTCACTTTCAGTATTCATTATCTTAACTGATTGTGTATGCATAACCTATATCGCATAACAACCCTGTAGTTTATTCGATGTTCTCATTCTTATTCGTTTCTGGTATTTCCCTCTTCCTGTCCTCTCTGCTTCCCAAGCCCTTCCTTCCCCTCTTAACTCACAGTTATGAGGCTGTTTTTACTCTAAGGTCATAAGTTGGCTGCTGGGGCCGCTAAAGAGAACACGTACGGTGAGAGGGGAAGAAGGAGGAAGAGGAATATTATTGGTGTGATACATTTTAATAATAATACTAATATTTATATTATATTTTATTATTATCATAGGTTCTCGTTTTCCATGTCCTTCAGACATTCACACACAAAAGACATATATTCCTCCTTTATTTCTTATGTTACTAGTGTTTACTATTAATTATTAGCCTTTATAGCTTTTGTATTATTATTGAGCATTTATACACATGTCCATAAGTAGTTAAATAACGTAAACGTTACTAATATTTCTGTTCATTAATTAGTAATTTTATTGTGTTATTACTATTATTATCATTTGGTATAACTAATGTTACTGTTATTGGAAGAAATAGGAAGAATTATGGACGAGTTCCACCAAACTTTACTAATCACCGAGCTGGATTAGAATTTGCAGATCGTGATCTCCAGTGCAAACGTTTTTTTTTTTTTTTTTTTTTTTTTTAACGTAGGGGGGAAGAGAGGCACCGCAGAGTGGGTTGGGGGGGGGGGGGGGGGGGGGGAGAGAAAGTAGGAAAGATGAAATACAGTGGAAGAGAAAAGTTAGTGGGCCGTCCACCTTACTGTTGTTAAAGGGATGTTTCTTTATTTATTTATTTATTTATTTATTTGTTTGTTTATATTTTTTGTTTTTGTAAATCATTTTGGTTCATGTGTTCCTGACGATGTTTGGCCAGGAACTTGTTGTTGATAGATGATGATGGTGGTATTCAGGAATTCGGGCGGTGTTCAGGGGGGTCCATGATGTATGTGAGGATCCCCCAGGTGTTCTGCCGTGCCCCAGGTACTTGTTGTTGTTGATAAATGATGATGGTGGTATTCGGGGATTCTGGCGGTGTTCAGGAGGGTCCATTATGTGTGTGAGGATCCCCCAGGTGTTCTGCCGTGTCCCAGGTTATGGTGTGTGGTGGTGACAGTCAGTGGTGATTTTTGCTTGACTGGTTGATGTTCTGGTGTTCTGATGTTCTGGCGGTGTTCTGCTCGACTGGCGATGGACTGCCACTGAGGTGAAGGAAGAGGTTGATGTTGAGGTCCGCTGATGGTGTTCCGGGGAATCAGGCAAAAGGAGGGTGTTACGACCGGCACTACGAAATAAACAAGGGCACTTAATATTGGACTAGATGATAGGCTATATCTGCAACAACGGTATGCTAATTCCAAACCCTCGAACTATTACGCCGGTGAACAAAACACTTAAACCCTCCAGAGTTAATCTACTGGATAACGGAGTCTCAATTAACTGGGTTTTAGTGCACTTCTGCAAAGGCTTTCCGGTGACGGCAAAGCCTACTCACAACAGGAGTACTTTACGTTAATAAAATGCTCTCAAGTAATAACAATGCTTAAATAAACTATAACAAGATTTAACACCTTACGAGCGGCCTATGCGGTTTATTTATGTGTACCGCCCAGCGGGGTGTTTTTAGCCAAAATTGGGCTGTTTACGTGATCATTTTCATGCCTAAATAAGACCCAGAACGTAAAACAAGTATCTATCCCTGAAAGGGCATAAACAGAGCTTTCGAATGACACCATAACGATCCTTGTATGATGGATAGTTTTCTTGCAATAACCGTGCAACGCGAGTGCAAAAAGCAGGTAATTCGGTACTTTCGGTACATAATTGAGTATGTAGCGAGTGAGAGAGGGAGGAGGGAGCTGAGATTTGTGTCAGTAGGTTCGCCGCGGTGGTCTGGAGCAGTCATACGCTCGCTAGTCTCCTGCCACCACTTGTCTCTCTCTCTCAGCCACATTACGTGCTGAAATTGCCACTCGAGTTATGTCGAGCGCCGCCACATAGTCCAGCTTTATTAAATACGACTTAAGTGGTGAGCCGCTAATAAAGGGTTAATAAAGGAGCATATGCTTACATTAACTTTAGTGTGAGTCTGTACTCAACACTGAACTCTTCAATGCTCTATGAAAACACTGGAAGTCTAGTCCTACAGCAATTAGATATGGAATCTTCTGAAAACTTCTGATGCTCTAAGATGCTCGTCAAATATAGAACAGAAATAATGCAGGGGCAGGACACCAAAGCGTGTATCTTAAATACACCAATAAGTCTATCTATCTATCTATCTATATGCTCAGGCCCAATCCCCATTTTGGGGATTACCAATAAGTAAGATACATATATATAAAACAAGGGAGTGCAACAACTCTGTGACAGCACTAATAATAGCCACTCAAAACAGTACTTCCTTAGCCAAAGTAACAGCCATACTGACTTGTGCACCAAGCATCAACCTAGGCTAAAATAATACGTGAATAATTCCTAAAGCATACACAGTTAAAGTTAATAAACACAATGCTGTCTTTATTACTAGTAAAGTCTAGCAGCGGCATAAAAGGTACCAGGGGGCTAGGCAGAGCGCAAGCATGCTGGTAGCCTACTGTCTCCCCTTGATCAGATTTCCCTTGTTACGTTAATTAAGTGACTAGGAGGCTCTCTTGGTAAGTCCAGATCTCAAGTATCTGGTCTTACCCTGGCGCTCCACAAAGGTCAACAAAAATGAGGTAGCAAGCATACAAGTAAGTGTAGGCAAAAGCCCTTCGCTTGTATACTGCTACACTCGCAAAGGAAAAATATGCACAAGGGTTACATGCTACCTAGCTTCGTCGAAGTCGTACAGGCTCTGACTTGCCATGTACATAACTCAGACAACGACCAAAGGTACCCTCCACTGTCTAGCATTAAATAGTAACAAAGAACAACTCAATAATTAGAAGCACCCAATGATAATATGACTCATGTGACTATGACTAATAATCCCTAAAGCTAGTGCAAAACATGTATGTGAGAACTGGTGCTGGTAATACGACTGGCCGACTATGGAAGTCGTATTCAGAACCAGAAGGGATAAGTAATTGAATAAAGATGAGAAGTAACGGAAAAGAAGAAGTTCAGAGAGAGAAACAGTAGTACAGGGGGTTAGATTGGGGACAGATTGCAAGGGAGTGTCTAGGACCAAGCACACCATGCCAAGCTCTAAGGAGACACGTGGGTAGGAGCCCCCCAGCACCAACACCAAGACAGCGGCACCCAATCACAGACCACTACGTCATGAAGAGCAGGCGTCATGTGACGCGCCAGGCCCGCCGGCCAATCAAGAGCGTGGGAACCTCCGCCCGAGCGAGAAAGGCCCACGTACCTACACACGCACATAATATCACCTCGCTGCCTCCTTCATTCTCTCTCTCCTTAACTTCACACTACACATCTTATACTCTATCACTGATATAAAATACTTCCAAGTGTCACAGACAAGAATAAAGACCACCACTGATCTGTCTGTGACAACATGAATACTAGGAAAGAAAGAACATCGTTCTACGATTATTATAGCCCATTTCACTGCCCTGGCGAGCGCTAACGAGTACGAGCACATTCTGGCAAGCTGGCCAGCGTAACACCCCGCCCAAGATGTAGGACGTTTTAACCTCAGGTAAACGCCACATCTGACCAGACAGAATGCTCATCAACCCCGCCTCACCCAGCTACTCCCCCAAGTTGTGAAAACAAGGCACAATCACAAACAGAAAACACTTCATTATATAAAACAAAATCTACACAACACTTCCCCAAAATAATAGTATCACTTAACAATATTACGCTCAACGAACAAGCTTCAACAAGCCTAGCCTACTAAGACAACACTCAGGATGTTTTAGATTCTTGCTTTAACATACGGCACTTATATACTATCAAAAGAAAGAGTTTTTATGTGAGGTTTTTGTATTTTTTAATATTGTTTTTGGCAGCTTTGCACTACAGGGGCAAGCCTAATTTTTCTCCACTCTCAAACAAACACTGACTGAACGGCGAGGGTGCCCCTTAAGACATACCCTCCCGTGACAAACAATCAGCCAAAATATTATCAGTGCCCTTAACATGCCACACATCCAACTTGTGTACCGGCAGCAAAACAACACCTGACACTGATAAACTGCCCAGTTCATCACAAGACTGGCACTTCCCTTCGCTCTCTCCGGCAACGGGACCTGCCAATAACCTTTCACTAGTTCTACCTTAGTGATAAACGAGGCAGCCCCGATGCGGTCTATGGGGTCGTCAACTCTGGGTAAGGTATAGGCGTCTGTCAGGGATGATGCACCAACACTCTTGCAAACAATACAAACACGGATCTTGCCACTCAACTCATGTTGCAATGTCACTGGCAACGACCACTCCCGATATCCCTTATCCCTCAGACCCTTCTTCAACATGTAGTCCAGCTCTGCTTTCACGACAGGCTGTTGAGCAGGATTTATACGGTATGGAGCCAATTTGACCCTTGCACTGTCTCCAGCCTCCATGTCGGGGTCTACACCATACATCAGGCCTAGAGAATCAACAAACATGCGGACGTACTGCCACAGCCTAGTAAACAACTTCTCTTGGCGCTTAGGAACAAGAGGTTGCAACTTATCTCGAAGAACAACATGCTCATTGCCCTCCCATAACCCAGCCGAGACCGCAGTTTCTACACTATAGTCTCCCTCCTTCTCCACCTTTGTCCCTAGAACAGCCAGGTCATGAGAGGGACAATCTGTACCACCTGTGCAGTCACTCCCACAGTTCATAATTGCTAATGCTCCCCCGCCGATACCGTACATGCGCACCCCCACATTCCTTGCGACTACATCTGCCTGCACAGCATCACCGCCTTCAGCGACATGGCCATATACAGTCGGTCTATGGTAGGGCTGTTGCATTCTACTAGAGCAGCATTGGGAGGCTATGCGACGACCGGGCGCATCCACTCCACAGCCAACCTCACCAATCTGCTCAATGTCCTGATTCTGACCACCACCCTTAACAGCCATGGGTCGACCCTGACCTGACAACCATGCCAAAGCCTCGTCGCCCACCTTGAACCACTGAAACAACGAGGCCAACGGTTTACTAACACTTAAGTGACCTGCCAGCGGAACATCGTGCACCGCATGAGTTGTGAGGCCTGGGTGCTCGGCACAAACAGTGGGGTATGAACCGAGCAGGGGCTGGATCGCTGCACGCTGCTGCTCAGGCAGGTGCTCAAGCGCTTCCACAGCCACCTGACTCGTGTCCCCCGCCCACTGCTCCGCCGAGACATGACAATCACAACTTTCCTCCACCTGTGCCCCACTGCCCCCCTCTCCTTCTCCACCTTGGCCGCTGCAGACCAACACAGGGACAGTAGGCTGCTCAGATGGTTGCCTCACAAACTCCTTTAACAGGTTCACATGACATGCTTCCCCGTCCTCATCGAGTTCAATAGCCCCGTTACCACAACTCTCAAGACTAAGATCTTCTAGTTGCACCTGGGAACTACTCTGTCGCGGAGTGCCATCACGCCCTACCATGTCACTAGGGGGTACAGGTTCTGGGGCCACTCCGGAGCTCACATTTGGTGCAAGTACCAAGTCACCAAGGAGTGTCGCTGGGTCCAAACTCTCAACCCGACCAGCCTTGACTTTCTCCTTCCGACCCTTCCTCCGCTGGTCTGAAACTTGGGTACTAGGCTGTGACACCTGAGCGGACTGTGATCTCTCGAGCCCCTCTTGCCCCTCCCTACTCGTGTCGGCCGCCCTCTCGGCAACGACTAAGGGTGGAACCTCGGAAGTGAGCACCGCAAAGTCGTTACCGAGAAGGAGGTCGACCCCCTCAACTGGCAATTTCCCCACAACACCCACATCCAACTCCCCGTGTCACACCGTCCACCTCAAGCTCCACTCTGACCAGCGGGTAAGACCGCGTAGCATTGATACCTTGAACCACCACAACCCGAGCCGCGTTAATAGGGGTGCCAGTGAAGTTCTTAATAAGTGTCTGGGAAGCGCCCGTATCATGCAACAGCTCAAGCCTATGCTCCACACCAGCCCACCTCACAGTGCCGTGCCCCCTATGACCACAAAAAGCATCTCGGACGGGTGACGAGCCCTCCTGCTGCTTCTGCACCGACTGTGACTTCGCAACCGACAAATTACCCAGGGCAAACGCGGAAGACCTCAAAGACACACCGATGTTGCTCACTAGTGACACCACTGCTGTAGGCGGTGTGCTCGGACATGAGCGCGCAATATGCCCCTTCTCATGACACTTGATACACTCCACTTCGCTCTTGGACTTCCTCTGAGGTGAGGAAGGGCCCTGGCCTTTCTTTAACGGGAAGGGTTTCGACTTGGGATCAAAATTGGCACCAGTACTCTTAAATGGGTTAATTAGTTGTGTCCTTAATTCGGGGTGGTGGATGGTACGCCCCTGGTTACCTGCCTCAGCTCTCTGAGCAGACCCGCACCCACGAATCAATGACAACCTGAGGTCAGCCATCTTAGCCGCCTCCTGCAGAGTTTTAGGTTGCTTTTCTTTCAGGTTAAGAGTCAAGTCACTGACAGTAGATTTTAAAAATTGCTCTAACAACACTAATTGCTTCACTGCATCAAAAGTAGTTGCCTTCTCCGATCTTAACCAATTCTCAAATGCATCTGACAGCTCGCTAGCGTGTTCCTGGAAAGTACTCTCCTTTCTCTTCGGAACAGCCCTAAATGTCAGCCTATAGGTCTCTGGCTGCAACTCATACGCCCTCAGGACAGCCGCTTTCAACGCCTCACAATTCACGCAGGAATCTAGGGGCAAAGCATCATACTCCTTGAGTGCTTTCCCCGTCAATCGTGACAAAACAAGGGCTGCCCACTTCTCCTCGGGCCATTGGTGCTCCTGGCACTTTTTCTCGAACTGGAGACAAAATTTGGTAACTCCTAACTCATCAAACACTGGAACCAACTTTAGTAGATGTGACAGGGACTGGTCATGGGGTCGACCCCCCTGGGTGACCCGGTTCCTTGTCACCTCTACACAAGTTTTCTCTAGATCAATATCGGCACAATACCTTGCAGACTCAAACTTGAGCTCAGCCTCATGCTTTCGCTGCTCGAGCTCAGCCCTTCGCTGCTCAAGCTCAGCCTCATGCTTAGCCTGTCGCTCCTGCTGCTGAAGTTTGGCGAGCTCGAGCTGAAACAACATCTCGGAAGACAAATCCTGAGGAGGGGGTGCTACTATTGGGGACCCACCCCATGAATCACCTAGAGGCACACCCAACCGCCAGCGGGGATCGGCCTGCGGGAACGTACCCGCCTCCGGAATCCGAGGGGGCGCCATGATAGTAGTCGAGTGGAATGGGGGCTGGGCCGAAGGTGCCCCAGCTCCCGCTCCACCCGAAGCCCCATGCACCCCACCGAGCACATAGGTAACCAGCTCACCTCTCGACAAACCGCTAGTACCGGAAAACCCTAAGACCGTGGCTATACACTGCAGTCCGTACCGGTCCAGGCCCGACACCCGGTCCGCCGACACAGGCTCCTCCAAAAAAATCCGAGCATCCTCCTCATTGTTCACCACCCGAACGCCGTTTAACAACTCCACCTTCTCCACCTCCTTGCCTGTCTCTCGCACTGTGCCCTCACTATGTTCAGACCCGTCCAGTGACATGATGGAGTCAACAACAACAAATTCTCAAGTCAAGACAAAAGTAGCCAAACTCTCGTGTAGCTTTATTCACAACAAATATTCGAAGATGTTCTTGAGTGCAATACTAGGTCACCAATAAACTCCAACAAGTTCTATATATCCTCAAAACAATATCCTCTGCCAACACTGCGAGAAATAAATTCAACCCCAAATGGCAATAAGATTTCTCACAAAAAAAACTGCAATATTCAGTTCACTATATACTGGTCTAAGGTCACCATTTGTTACGACCGGCACTACGAAATAAACAAGGGCACTTAATATTGGACTAGATGATAGGCTATATCTGCAACAACGGTACGCTAATTCCAAACCCTCGGACTATTACGCCGGTGAACAAAACACTTAAACACTCCAGAGTTAATCTACTGGATAACGGGGTATCAATTATCTGGGTTTTAGTGCACTTCTACAAAGGCTTTCCGGTGACGGCAAAGCCTACTCACAACAGGAGTACTTTACGTTAATAAAATGCTCTCAAGTAATAACAATGCTTAAATTAAAATGTAAAACTTGCAAACTAAACAAACCAAAATTGGGACAAGGACAATATAAAGTCAAATTAAATTATCAAAATCGCTATGTGGAAACAACGTTTTCTAAAATGAAAATTATTAAATAAAAGAACACAATCCACCACATAGGGTGTACATTACTACATGAGCAAGTTAATCTGTTTCCCAAGCAAACTAATCGCACATATAACAACGCACTATCGTCACGTTAAAGGAAGTAGTCAAGTTTGGGAAGTCCGGGACGTTCTGGCAAATTTTACTAAACTCTGTATGAATAAAGAAACTATATGTTAAATGTCAAAATATTATTTAAAATCAAATTTGCAACATGACAAGACATTAAAATAGTACAAAATACAAATATTGATAAGATATCTATACTATTACAAAATAATATATAAAATACAGTACAGCACTCACTAACGATAGTGCTATCGGGTACGTACCTGTAAGCATAGCATGCCTCAAGTGACCCCTATCAATAACTACCCTACAAATAACCTACATTTATAGCACAAATAAACTAAGGAAATCGCAAAAGTAAGCAATTGATACTATCGACAATGAATACATATAATATAAAGACAAATAATTACAAAATATGAAGTAACAACAGATTTAAACAAAGAGTACTCTTTTAACAAGAACAATAAATTTAAAAAATCATCAATATTAATATTAATAATAATAATAATAGAAAAAGAAAAAGAAAAAGATAAATACAGACAAAAAGTAAGCAGAGGTTATACAAGAAACTTCAAGTTAAAAATGCTTGATTAAAATTGATGTCAAATTTTAGAATACAGTCACAATAATTGACCCTAAAAAGATTAAATTTATGGAACAATTTACTTGCCTCAAAACCTCTGTCCACTAAGAGTCTGTATAGTAACCTAGCTCTAGCCCAAAAGTCATCTACTTTAGTGCAGATTTTACAAAATCTTATTAATTGTGAATAAAAACAGTTATAAGTTATTTTACTATCGATATTACTACTAGGGAAAGGAAAGTTTATTACGTTAAAATTAAAATCATCAACTTTGTGATATACTTTAAGTATGCACTGTTCATTAACAATCTCTATATTATATCAAGACAATTTTCAACTTTATAATTTACGTTACATTGTGTGAGGGGAATAGAATTAGGGTAAATAAGTTTAGCAACTTGATTAAAATTTAACAAATTGCAAACAAGAATATCATCAATATATCTACTATTATTACTTAACAGTTTAGCAAGTGCTAATTTTTCTGGAATATTATTTTTCTTGCTACTGTCAACTAAGTCTTTTATATATTTAAATTCTAAAGCAAGCAAGAATAAGTCTGCAATTAAAGGGCTAGCATTTCCACCCATAGGAATTCCTAATATTTGTTTGAAAATGTACGGCCCGAATCTAACATAAGTATTGAAAAGGAGGAATTTAAGGGCATCTTTAACCCTTAATTAGCGGCTCACCACATAAGTCGAGTTAAATAAAGCTGGACTATGTGGCGGCGCTCGACATAACTCGAGTGGCAATTCATCACGTAATGTTGCTGAGAGAGAGACAAGTGGTGGCAGGAGAGTAGCGAGTGTATGACTGCTCCAGACCACCGCGGCGAACCTACTGACACGAATCTCACCTCCCTCCTACCTCTCTCACTCGCTATATAAGGAATTGTATGGGAAAGGGCCTAATTACATGCTTTTGCACTCGCGTTGCACGTTATGCAAAAAACTAGCCATCATAAAAGGATCGTTATGGTGTCATTCGAAAGCTCTGTTTATGCCCTTTCAGGGATAGATACTTGTTTTACGTTCTGGGTCTTATTTAGGCATGAAAATGATCACATAAACAGCCCTATTTTGGCTAAAAACACCGCTGGGCGGTACAATATAAACCGCATAGGCCGCTCTTAACACCTTACGAGCGGCCTATGCGTTTATTTATGTAGAGGGTGTTTTTAGCCAAATAGGGCTGTTACGTGATCATTTTCATGCCTATATAGACCCAGAACGTAAAACAAGTACCTATCCCTGAAAGGGCATAAACAGAGCTTTCGAATGACACCATAATCCTTTTATGATGGCTAGTTTTCTTGCAATAACCGTGCAACGCGAGTGCAAAAAGCATGTAATTAGCCACTTTCCCGATACAATTCCTTATATAGCGAGTGAGAGAGGGAGGAGGGAGCTGGGATTCGTGTCAGTATGTTCGCCGCGGTGGTCTGGAGCAGTCATACGCTCGCTACTCTCCTGCCACCACTTGTCTCTCTCTCTCAGCAACATTACGTGCTGAAATTGCCACTCGAGTTATGTCGAGCGCCGCCACATAGTCCAGCTTTATTTAACTCGACTTATGTGGTGAGCCGCTAATTAAGGGTTAAGGTGTTAAGTTTAGTTCTATCAAAATATACAGAACTAGTGGGAGTAGAGCTAAGTGATGCATTATTAAAATATGTATAAACATTTATGAAATAATTACCATTCCTAACGAACCTGTCAAAGTGCAAATCTATAATAAAGCAAAGCTCTGAATATACTAAATCTAAAGGCAAATTGGTATACAAAGTTGAAAAGTCGAAGCTATGTACCGAGGTAACTTTCGGCATGGTATTTATTTTATCAATAACTTCTAACGAATTGTCAACACTCCAATAATAGTTAATGCCAGTTCTTTTCATGATGGTATTACAATATCTTTTATGAGTACTTTTAATGTATTTTAAGCAATTTACGACTTGTTCTGATAGATTTTTAGTGGTAGCAAATTTTGCTCCGGCAATAAAGCGATATTTATAAGGTCTTTTATGAAATTTAGGTAACATGTATAATTTTGCAATGCACTTGTTCTTATCAGAAAGTTTAACACCTTACGAGCGGCCTATGCGGTTTATTTATGTGTACCGCACAGCGGGGTGTTTTTAGCCAAAATAGGGCTGTTTACGTGATCATTTTCATGCCTAAATAAGACCCAGAACGTAAAACAAGTACCTATCCCTGAAAGGGCATAAACAGAGCTTTCGAATGACACCATAACGATCCTTGTATGATGGATAGTTTTCTTGCAATAACCGTGCAACGCGAGTGCAAAAAGCAGGTAATTCGGTACTTTCAGTACATAATTGAGTATGTAGCGAGTGAGAGAGGGAGGAGGGAGCTGAGATTTGTGTCAGTAGGTTCGCCGCGGTGGTCTGGAGCAGTCATACGCTCGCTAGTCTCCTGCCACCACTTGTCTCTCTCTCTCAGCCACATTACGTGCTGAAATTGCCACTCGAGTTATGTCGAGCGCCGCCACATAGTCCAGCTTTTTTTAACTCGACTTATGTTGCTCGCCGCTAAATAAGGGTTAATATCAAATATTATATTTTTCTTGGTATGTTCATCAATTAAGTTATCAATATTCAGATTATTTTGAATTTCATAAACAGAATTACCGCAAATATTTTTACGTAATATGTTACCCTTAATACCTAATTCTTTTTTCATATTTTCAAGATAAAATTTCTTACATGTGAAGCTATAATTATTGCTGGCTTTATCTACTGTAGTGATTACAAAATGTTTATGTAAATTTATTAAATCAGCTTTAAGCTTATTATAATTATAGTCTATAAAATCTGAAAGATTAAATTCATTTTTAAGCGAGAACATTTATTTCTAATTAACTTAATTAATATTTAGACCATGCTTCTAGTTCTCTTGCATTGCAGCACGCAATTTTTAACAATTTATCTTTTAATTTATTGACTGAAAAAACAATATCTTTTAAAATTATGTCCCATGTTACTTTATTACTCCCTATTCTAAATTTAAACCCTTTACGACATAGCTCCGCTAATTTGTCGTTTGCAAAATGTTTAACTAGTTCTACATCACCTGTTAATATGTGACATATCGGACTATAAATGAACTTTGCTAGTGCATCACGTCTGCTAGCTGGCATATCCATGACTCTTTCACACACGCATTTATTATTATGAAAATATCATTATCTGAAAGATTTCCTAAAACTTTATTATAATTACAAATAATAGACCCAACAGGTCGTTCATATGAATACACTATTAATGGTTTGAAATCTTTACAACCATCTGGTAACATGGACTTAACTTTCTTTGAATTAATAACACTGTTAACATTAATTTTGTCTAAAATTTTAGAGGAATAATTTAAAGTGGACATGACTTTATCTTTAATACGGTTATCTTTGGATTTCTTAGAATTAGCTCTAATATATCCCATAAAAGCAAAGACTATATTCTTAAATTTATTTGTGAAATTATGTTTATTATTTAGAATATTTTCTATAAAAGGAGCAAAACTTTTCTTTTGTAGGCCTTTCAATGAGTCTTTTAATTTTTTAATTCCGAAATTTCGATATAATGAATATAAATTATTAACAATAATTTTAATATCAGACCTGTTTTTCTTTTTATTAAATGTATTTAGTCTTCTTTTACCGTGTCTACCAGGTCTTCTGTTTAAAACAGGGAAGTTAAAATATGGGTTATTAAAATCGTTTTTTAATAAATCTTTATACAAAATGTTGCCTACATTTTGTATTTGATTGTTAAGTCCAAATGGATAGATGGTCATTAATTTTCCAATCCAATAATTTTCTCTATCTAAAACATTTTGATTACTTTGAACAATTTCTATAATTTTGTATTTACAATCAAATTTAGTACAATCTGTGTTAAAATGCTTATATAGAAGAATCTTGGAGTCGATGCCGTTCTTAATTCCTGATCTATGCCCGTAGGCTCTTTCTCTTAAACATTGCTCCGTCTTTCCAACATATTGTATACCACATTTCTCACAGGTTATTAAATAGATAACATTCTTTACTTTACATGGAGATGTTACATTAACAGAAGAATTTAGAAACAAAAATTTTGTATTGGTAATGTAACTTTTAAAAAATGTTTGATGTTCAAAATCAAATTCATTCACACAGAGTTTACATTTACAGTTATCATCGAAAAGACGCCGGTTATTTTCAATAAACTATAACAAGATTTAAGAAAGGAGTATATGCTTACGGTAACTTTAGTGCGAGTCTGTACTCAACACTGAACTCTTCAATGCTCTATGAAAACACTGGAAGTCTAGTCCTACAGCAATCAGATATGGAATCTTCTGAAAACGTCTGATGCTCTAAGATGCTCGTCAAATATAGAATAAAAATAATGCAGGGGCATGACACCAAAGTGTGTATCTTAAATACACCAATAAGTCGGATACATATATATAAAACAAGGGAGTGCAACAACTCTGTGACAGCACTAATAATAGCCACTCAAAACAGTACTTCCTTAGCCAAAGTAACAGCCATACTGGGTTGTGCACCAAGCATCAACCTAGGCTAAAATAATATGTGAATAATTCCTAAAGCATACACAGTTAAAGTTAATAAACACAATGCTGTTTTTATTACTAATAAAGTCTAGCAGCGGCGGAAAAGGTACCAGGAGGCTAGGCAGAGCGCAAGCATGCTCGTAGCCTACTGTTTCTCCTTGAACAGATATCCCTTATGTTACATTAAGTGACTAGGAGGCTCTCTTGGTAAGTCCAGATCTCAAGTATCTGGTCTTACCCTGGCGCTCCACAAAGGTCAACAAAAATGAGGTAGCAAGCATACAAGTAAGTGTAGGCAAAAGCCCTTCGCTTGTATACTGCTACACTCGCAAAGGAAAAATATGCACAAGGGTTACAGGCTACCTAGCTTCGTCGAAGTCGTACAGGCTCTGACTTGCCATGTACATAACTCACACAACAACCAAATGTACCCTCTACTTTCTAGCATTAAATAGTAACAAAGAACAACTCAATAATTAGAAGCACCCAATGATAATATGACTCATGTGACTATGACTAATAATCCCTAAAGCTAGTGCAAAACATCTATGTGAGAACTGGTGCTGGTAATACGACTGGCCGACTATGGAAGTCGTATGCAGAACCAGAAGGGATAAGTAATTGAATAAAGATGAGAAGTAATGGAAAAGAAGAAGTTCAGAGAGAGAAACAGTAGTACAAGGGGTTAGATTGGGGACAGATTGCAAGGGACGTCTAGGACCAAGCACACCATGCCAAGCTCTAAGGAGACACACGGGTAGGAGCCCCCCAGCAACAACACTAGGACAGCGGCACCCAATCACAGACCCCTGCGTCATGAAGAGCAGGCGTCATGTGACGCGCCAGGCCCGCCGGCCAATCAAGAGCGTGGGAACCTCCGCCCGAGCGAGAAAGGCACTCGTACCTACACACGCACATAATACCACCTCGCTGCCTCCTTCGTTCTTTCTCTCCTTAACTTCACACTACACATCTTATACTCTATCACTGATATAAAATACTTCCAAGTGTCACAGACAAGAATAAAGACCACCACTGATCTGTCTGTGACAACATGAATACTAGGAAAGAAAGAACATCGTTCTACGATTATTATAGCCCATTTCACTGCCCTGGCGAGCGCTAACGAGTACGAGCACATTCTGGCAAGCTGGCCAGCGTAACACCCCGCCCAAGTTGTGAGACGTTTTAACCTCAGGTAAACGCCACATCTGACCAGACAGAATGCTCATCAACCCCGCCTCACCCAGCTACTCCCCCAAGTTGTGAAAACAAGGCACAATCACAAACAGAAAACACTTCATTATATACAAACAAAATCTACACAACACTTCCCCAAAAAAATAGTATCACTTAACAATATTATGCTCAATGAAGAAGCTTCAACAAGCCTAGCCTACTAAGACAACACTCAGGATGTTTTAGATTCTTGCTGTAACATACGGCACTTATATACTATCAAAAGAAAGAGTTTTTATGTGAGGTTTTTGTATTTTTTAATATTGTTTTTGGCAGCTTTGCACTACAGGGGCAAGCCTAATTTGTCTCCACTCTCAAACAAACACTGACTGAACGGCGAGGGTGCTCCTTAAGACATACCCTCCCGTGACAAACAATCAGCCAAAATATTATCAGTGCCCTTAACATGCCACACATCCAACTTGTGTTCCGGCAGCAAAACAACACCTGACACTGATAAACTGCCCAGTTCATCACAAGACTGGCACTTCTCTTCGCTCTCTCCGGCAACAGGACCTGCCAATAACCTTTCACTAGTTCTACCTTAGTGATAAACGAGGCAGCCCCGATGCGGTCTATGGGGTCGTCAACTCTGGGTAAGGTATAGGCGTCTGTCAGGGATGATGCACCAACACTCTTGCAAACAACACAAACACGGATCTTGCCACTCAACTCCTGTTGCAAAGTCACTGGCAACGACCACTCACGATATCCCTTATCCCTCAGACCCTTCTTCAACATGTAGTGCAGCTCTGCTTTCACGACAGGCTGTCGAGCAGGATTTATACGGTAGGGAGCCAATTTGAGCCTTGCACTGTCTCCAGCCTCCATGTCGGGTTCTACCCCGTACATCAGGCCTAGAGAATCAACAAACATGCGGACGTACTGTCACAGCCTAGTAAATAACTTCTCTTGGCGCTTAGGAACAAGAGGTTGCAACTTATCTCGAAGAACAACATGCTCATTGCCCTCCCATAACCCAGCCGAGACCGCAGTTTCTACACTATAGTCTCCCTCCTTCTCCACCTTTGTCCCTAGAACAGCCAGGTCATGAGAGGGACAATCTGTACCACCTGTGCAGTCACTCCCACAGTTCATAATTGCTAATGCTCCCCCGCCGATACCGTACATGCGCACCCCCGCATTCCTTGTGACTACATCTGCCTGCGCAGCATCACCGCCTTCAGCGACACGGCTATATACAGTCAGTCTATGGTAGGGCTGTTGCATTCTACTAGAGCAGCATTGGGAGGCTATGCGACAACCGGGAGCATCCACTCCACAGCCATCCTCACCAATCTGCTCAATGTCCTGATTCTGACCACCACCCTTAACAGCCATGGGTCGACCCTGACCTGACAACCATGCCAAAGCCTCGTCGCCCACCTTGAACCACTGAAACAACGAGGCCAACGGTTTACTAACACTTAAGTGACCTGCCAGCGGAACATCGTGCACCGCATGAGTTGTGAGGCCTGGGTGCTCGGCACAAACAGTGGGGTATGAACCGAGCAGGGTCTGGATCGCTGCACGCTGCTGCTCAGGCAGGTGCTCAAGCGCTTCCACAGCCACCTGACTCGTGTCCCCCGCCCACTGCTCCGCCGAGACATGACAATCACAACTTTCCTCCACCTGTGCTCCACTGCCCCCCTCTCCTTCTCCACCTTGGCCGCTGCAGACCAACACAGGGACAGTAGGCTGCTCAGGTGGTTGCCTCACAAACTCCTTTAACAGGTTCACATGACATGCTTCCCCGTCCTCATCGAGTACAATAGCCCCGTTCCCACAACTCTCAAGACTAAGGTCTTCTAGTTGCACCTGGGAACTACTCTGTCGCGGAGTGCCATCACGCCCTACCATGTCACTAGGGGGGACAGGTTCTGGGGTCACTCCGGTGCTCACATTTGGTGCAAGTACCAAGTCACCAAGGAGTGTCGCTGGGTCCAAACTCTCAACCCGACCAGCCTTGACTTTCTCCTTCCGACCCTTCCTCCGCTGGTCTGAAACTTGGGTACTAGGCCGTGACACCTGAGCAGACTGAGATCTCTCGAGCCCCTCTTGCCCCTCCCTACTCGTGTCGGCCGCCCTCTCGGCAACGACTAAGGGTGGAACCTCGGAAGTGAGCACCGCAAAGTCGTTACCGAGAAGGAGGTCGACCCCCTCAACTGGCAATTTCCCCACAACACCCACCTCCAACTCCCGTGTCACACCGTCCACCTCAAGCTCCACTCTGACCAGCGGGTAAGACCGCGTAGCATTGATACCTTGAACCACCACAAACCGAGCCGCGTTAATAGGGGTGCCAGTGAAGTTCTTAATAAGTGTCTGGGAAGCGCCCGTATCACACAACAACTCAAGCCTATGCTCCACACCAGCCCACCTCACAGTGCCGTGCCCCCTATGACCACAAAAAGCATCTCGGACGGGTGACGAGCCCTCCTGCTGCTTCTGCACCGACTGTGACTTCGCAACCGACAAATTACCCAGGGCAAACGCGGAAGACCTCAAAGACACACCGATGTTGCTCACTAGTGACACCACTGCTGTAGGAGGTGTGCTCGGACATGAGCGCGCAATATGCCCATGACACTTGGTAGTCTCATGACACTTGAAACACTCCACTTCGCTCTTGGACTTCCTCTGAGGTAAGGAAGGGCCCTGGCCTTTCTTTAACGGGAAGGTTTTCGACTTGGGATCAAAATTGGCACCAGTACTATTAAATGGGTTAATTAGTTGTGTCCTTAATTCGGGGGGGTGAATGGTACGCCCCTAGTTACCTGCCTCAGCTCTCTGTGCAGAGCCGCACCCACGAATCAATGACAACCTGAGGTCAGCCATCTTAGCCGCCTCCTGCAGAGTTTTAGGTTGCTTTTCTTTCAGGTTAAGAGTCAAGTCACTGACAGTAGATTTTAAAAATTGCTCTAACAACACTAATTGCTTCACTGCATCAAAAGTAGTTGCCTTCTCCGATCTTAACCAATTCTCAAATGCATCTGACAGCTCGCTAGCGTGTTCCTGGAAAGTACTCTCCTTTCTCTTCGGAACAGCCCTAAATATCAGCCTATAGGTCTCTGGCTACAACTCGTACGCCCTCAGGACAGCCGCTTTCAACGCCTCATAATTCACGCAGGAATCTAGGGGCAAAGCATCATACTCCTTGAGTGCTTTCCCCGTCAATCGTGACGAAACAAAGGCTGCCCACTTCTCCTCGGGCCATTGGTGCTCCTGGCACTTTTTCTCGAACTGGAGAAAACATTCGGTAACTCCTAACTCATCAAACACTGGAACCAACTTTAGTAGATGTGACAGGGACTGGTCATGGGGTCGACCCCCCTGGGCGACCCAGTTCCTTGTCACCTCTACACAAGTTTTCTCTAGATCAATATCGGCACAATACCTTGCAGACTCAAACTTGAGCTCAGCCTCATGCTTTCGCTGCTCGAGCTCAGCCCTTTGCTGCTCAAGCTCAGCCCTTCGGTGCTCAAGCTCAGCCTCATGCTTAGCCTGTCGCTCCTGCTGCTGAAGTTTGGCGAGCTCGAGCTGAAACAACATCTCGGAAGACAAACCCTGAGGAGGGGGTGCTACTATTGGGGACCCACCCCATGAATCACCTAGAGGCACACCCAACCGCCAGCAGGCACCGGCCTGCGGGAACGTACCCGCCTCCGGAATCCGAGGGGGCGCCATGATAGTAGTCGAGTGGAATGGGGGCTGGGCCGAAGGTGCCCCAGCTCCCGCTCCACCCGAAGCCCCATGCACCCCACCGAGCACATAGGTAACCAGCTCACCTCTCGACAAACCGCTAGTACCAGAAAACCCTAAGACCGTGGCTACACACTGCAGTCAGTACCGGTCGAGGCCCGACACCCGGTCCGCCGACACAGGCTCCTCCAAAAAAATCCAAGCATCCTCCTCATTGTTCACCACCCGAACGCCGTTTAACAACTCCACCTTCTCCACCTCCTTGCCTGTCTCTCGCACTGTGCCCTCACTATGTTCAGACCCGTCCAGTGACATGATGGAGTCAACAACAACAAATTCTCAAGTCAAGACAAAAGTAGCCAAACTCTCGCATAGCTTTATTCACAACAAATATTCGAAGATGTTCTTGAGTGCAATACTAGGTCACCAATAAACTCCAACAAGTTCTATATATCCTCAAAACAATATCCACTGCCAACACTGCGAGAAATAAATTCAACCCCAAATGGCAAAAAGATTTCTCAAAAAAAAAACTGCAATATTCAGTTCACTATATACTGGTCTAAGGTCGCCATTTGTTACGACCGGCACTACGAAATAAACAAGGGCACTTAATATTGGACTAGATGATAGGCTATATCTGCAACAACGGTACGCTAATTCCAAACCCTCGGACTATTACGCCTGTGAACAAAACACTTAAACCCTCCAGAGTTAATCTACTGGATAACGGGGTATCAATTAACTGGGTTTTAGTGCACTTCTACAAAGGCTTTCCGGTGACGGCAAAGCCTACTCACAACAGGAGTACTTTATGTTAAAAAAATGCTCTCAAGTAATAACAATGCTTAAGTAAACTATAACAAGATTTAATAAAGGAGTATATGCTTACGGTAACTTTAGTGTGAGTCTGTACTCAACACTGAACTCTTCAATGCTCAATGAAAACACTGGAAGTCTAGTCCTACAGCAATCAGATATGGAATCTTCTGAAAACGTCTGATGCTCTAAGATGCTCGTCAAATATAGAACAGAAATAATGCAGGGGCAGGACACCAAAGCGTGTATCTTAAATACACCAATAAGTAGGATACATATATAAAACAAGGGAGTGCAACAACTCTGTGACAGCACTAATAATAGCCACTCAAAACAGTACTTCCTTAGCCAAAGTAACAGCCATACTGGGTTGTGCACCAAGCATCAACCTAGGCTAAAATAATACGTGAATAATTCCTAAAGCATACACAGTTAAAGTTAATAAACACAATGCTGTCTTTATTACTAATAAAGTCTAGCAGCGGCATAAAAGGTACCAGGAGGCTAGGCAGAGCGCAAGCATGCTCGTAGCCTACTGTTTCTCCTTGAACAGATTTCCCTTATGTTACGTTAAGTGACTAGGAGGCTCTCTTGGTAAGTCCAGATCTCAAGTATCTGGTCTAAAGCAGAAATCATTCCATGGGAAATCAAAGAAGTACTGCCGGAGAGCCTCCCAGTCGGCAGCGCCAAAGTGCCACAAGCGCCGGCGGCTAGGAGGATCGGGTGGCCGTACTGGAGAGATAGGACGGGTGACAGATATAAGTTTATGGTCAGAGAAGCCCAAAGGAGAGAAAAGATCGACAGTATAAGAAGAAGGGTTAGAAGTTAGAAACAAGTCAAGAATGTTGGGCCGATCTCCGATGCGATCCGGGATAAACTGCTCTAGGTCATTTAGGATAGAAAAGACGTAGGCTTGTTCACCAGGTGGATCAGTAGTGTGAGAGGAGAGCCATTGGCGGTGGTGAACGTTGAAATTTCCTAAGATGGAGATTTCTGAGAAAGGAGAAATGGATAGAATGTGTTCCACTGTAGAGTTTAGATAGTCAAAGAATTTGGGAAAGTTGGTAGAGTTAGGGGAAAGATAGACAGCACAGAAACATTTAGTAAGAGAATGACAGGAAAGTTTGAGCCATAAAGTTGAGAATTCAGAGGAGTCGAAATCGGGAACACGAGAGCAAGTGAGTTTGTTGTGCACATATGCACAACATCCACCTTTGGCTTTGAAACTAGGATAGAGAAAGTAGGAGGATACAGAGAAGGGGCTGCTGGATGTTGCCACAGGTACCTGAGTTTCGGTGAGGAAGAGAAGATCAGGTTTGTAGGAGGAGAGATGGTGTTCAACAGAGTGAAAGTTAGAGGAAAGTCCGTGAATGTTGCAGAAATTAACTCCTTCAGACATATTATGTTCCAGTAAGTCCACGGAGGCGGGTGCCCGGTATCATTGCCACTGCACCACACAACTGTCAAAACCACACTGCTGGCCGTTAGAATTGTCGGAGGAACCGGGGGTAGCCACCAACCGACAGATCTTCATCTAACTTACCGGACTTATTGAGCTCCATATGACGCTACAGTGTCATTTGGACTTATTGGTGAGGCATGTAGATAATCCATATGACGCGACTGCGTCATATGAGTTTTTGGTCATAAGTTTCATATGACGCGATCGCGTCATATATGTCGCAAGGAGTTAATAGAAAGAGTAACAGGCCGAGGTCCAGGTAATTTTGTAGGGTCGTCACGGGATGGTCGGTCGGGTGTGGGGGCATGTATGGTCCCCCCCCCCCCCCTGGGGACTCCGAGGCTGGGCAAGAATTCATCATTTTGTTTTTTTATATTTTGGTGTGGAGGAATGAAGTGTGGTGTGCATGTTTAGTGTAGTGAAGTGGATAGGAGGAGGAAGTGTTTGTGAGAGCTAGCTGGATTGCTCTCAGTGTAAAGAAAGCCATGCAGAAATCCAGGTAACTTGTAAAATGTCTAATGTTTTTAGGTATTTTATATACAGTAATGCCTGAATGAAACAGGCAACTTATACGTTGCCTGATTTTTTTAGTAATGTCATAAATTGCCTTGTTTTACAAATTGCCTGTAATATATATATATATATATATATATATATATATATATATATATATATATATATATATATATATATATATATATATATATATATATATATATATATATATAATATATTTATATATATACAGGGTGTATTAAAACAACTGTTACACACTATGACGTACACAATGTAAAATGGAAATTGAACATAATATTATTGTCTCCCGTGATTAAATAATAAGGGAAAATAAACTAAGATATAATTGGTGCAACCACAGTAATATTTATCCACAAAGATAAATAAAGTAACGTGTATAAACAAAAAGGAACCAGCTGTCGTGAACCTGGGAAATTCAAACAACGGTAACTACGGTCCGGACGGTGTTCCTCCTGTTGTTCTCAAAAACTGTGCTTCCGTGCTGACTCCCTGCCTAGGCAAACTCTTTCGTCTCTGTCTATCCTCTAACGTCTTCCCTTCATGCTGGAAGTTTGCTCACATTCAACCTGTCCCAAAGAAGGGTGACCGCTCTCAACCCTCCAACTATCGTCCAATTGCTCTTATCTCTTGTCTTTCTAAAGTTTTTGAAACTATTCTTGCTTCCAAATTTCTTAAGCATTTCTCTTCTCATAATCTGCTCTCAGATCGCCAGTATGGCTTCCTTAAGGGTCGCTCTACTGGTGATCTTCTTTCATATCTTACTAACTCTTGGTCATCCTCCTTTCGGGACTTCGGTGAGACTTTTTCTATTGCACTAGACATATCGAAAGCCTTCGATAGAGTCTGGCATAAATCTTTAATTTCTAAACTACCCTCCTTCGGTTTCTATCCCTCCATCTGTGTCTTTGTCTCTAATTTCCTTTCCGGCCATTCCATAGCCGCGGTTGTGGACGGCCATTGTTCACTTCCTCACCCTATAAACTCCGGTGTTCCTCAGGGCTCTGTCCTATCTCCTATTCTCTTTCTAATTTTTATAAATTATCTCTTTAACTGTACCTTAATTCCCATCCATTCATACGCAGACGACTCAACCTTACACTACTCCATTAGTTTTTCAGAACGCCCCAGCCAGCAATCCCTCAACGACAAACGTAATGAAGCCATAGAACTCTTAAATTCTGATCTAAATACCATTTCCAATTGGGGCAGAGAAAACCTTGTTAACTTTAATGCTTCCAAAACCCAATTTCTCCATCTATCTACCCATCAGGATCTCCCAGCGGATTATCCCTTATTCTTCAACAATACAAAAATCAACCCTTTATCTTCTCTCAATATTCTTGGTGTATCTTTTTCTTCTGCTCTCATTTGGAAGGACCATATTACCAGTCTTGCTAAGGCAGCGTCCCAGAAGCTGGGTGTGCTCAACCGCCTTAGGGGGTTCTTTTCCCCTGCACAGCTTCTTGCTCTGTACAGGGGCATAGTGCGCCCTTGTATTGAGTATTGTTCACATGTGTGGGGAGGTTCCTCTCATACCGCTCTCCTAGACAAAGTTGAAAGGAAGGCCTTTCGTATCATTAACTCCCGTCCACTCACCAACTCTCTGCAATCTCTCTCTCTCTCTCCGCCGCAATGTTGCATCTCTCTCGCTATTCTATCGCTACTATGATAATCAGTGTTCCTCAGAGCTATCCCAGTGCATACCACCTCCTTTAGGTAGGGCACGTGGTACCCGTCTTGCAACTCAATCCCACCCCTACTCTGTGCAACTCTCCAACCCAAGAGTGAAACGTTACTCTCAAACTTTCTTCTACTCAACAGCTGAGCTCTGGAACTCTCTCCCAGAATCAGTCTTTCCCTCTTCCTATGACTTAAATTGCTTCAAACTCCGTGTGTCCAGGCATTTTGGCTCGAACGTCCCTTGATTTTGGCCCTGTCACTCTTTCAACTATGGGGGATGCACTCGCTAGAGGCAGTTATGCCTTTTGCCTCCCTCAATCACATAGAAAAAAATAAAAATAAATACCAGCTAGGATTCACGACACCAAGTGTGGATGCAAGTCGGAATGCTGCGGTCGGTCGATGTAAATGCTACTGCTTTGGTCTGACCTGCACGGCACTGTGCAGCTGCAGATGCGAGGTTTAGAAGCGTTGTAGTATACTCATCCAGGCAGCAAGACAATAAGTGACAAACAAGTATAGGCCTGCTGCCTACATGTACATCCAATAATATATCGGACTGATGGTGCCTATGATATGGGCACTTTTTACCCTAATTATGATTCCGGGACTGATATTATGGTACAAGGAAGCTAGTGAGTAAGTTCATGGTTCCAAATTCATATTCTACATAGTGAAAAATGTATGATTTGACACCAAGATCATTCAAATAGGACAAGTCTTTGCGATTTTATTGCGAAATGCAATGTTTCTGTATATTCAATGGCGGCCATATTGAAAAATGGCCGCCATCTTGAATTTTTAGGTGGCTAACGGGTTTTATCAAAAGAGCAATCCCCAAGGAGTATGTGTGCCAATTTTGGTGCTTGTTTCCAGAAATGAACGATTATTCCAGTTATCTGCCCCACTATTAGGAGAAAGAGGAGAACCAGGTAATCACAGACTACAAAGGTGTATTATTTGAGTAATGAAAGATAATTTCCTATTTTGTATTTTATATTTTGTTTTACTTGTTTTAGCTAATTGTTAGTTCATATTCCCCGAGCAACTTTGCATCAAATATATTGTTTAGTGTATTGAACTCTATTAACCCGGCAAGCGCGATAGGCCTCACGGAAGGCTTCCTATAGGGAACGCGATAGGCTTCACGGAAGCAGGACCATAAAAAAAGCCTTCCATAAAAAAAAAGGGCCTATCAAAACAAAGGAATTTGTCTCTAGGTGAGATAATTCCCCTCCAGTACTCATCCATGTAAATCTCACCCACCCCCCTCCCCTCCTTCCCCACCTTATTCCCCCCTCCCTCCCCTCCTCAATTATCACCTATTTTTCCTCTTATTATCATAATTTATCGGTTATTTTTCTCTCCCGCGATAATGTAGCACAAGTGGGTTGAATAAAAGATCGTTATGCAACACCCAGACACCGGCACACACACCGCCCCGCTCTTCTCAGTTGACTCCCAGACAGCGAGAGGGGAAGGCTGCCTGTCTCTCTCTCTCGCCTGAGATTATGACCGGGTGGCCAATATCTTCGTTTTTCACCACCCAAATGCTTTTCCCACTTATTTTAGCACTCTTGAAGGTTCATATATACATCATATATGTAAAATAAAAGCATACCGAAAACAAATAATGGTTTATATTGTAAATATAACGAATTCTGTCAGAATCCAGGGCTAGAAATGCACAAATAACTACCCTAGCACCTACGTCTATATTGCGCTTGTCAGGTTAAATAATATTTCATTGTTTAGTTTATATCTATCTATCTATTGTCTGACGCCGCGATCCCCAAAGGGGTGGCCACGAACGAACCGCCCCCTGCACCTCTGTCCCCAGTCAGTCGACGTCCTTCCTGCCAACTAGCACCGCCTTCATTCATATCCTTAACACCTAACCATCGGGGCCCGACTTAAGTCTGTATCGAAAAATCTGGACTATGTGGCGGGGCCCGACTTAAGTCTGTGTGCAATTTTGGCGCAATATTGGCTCTGAGAGAGAGATGAGCGACGGGAGGAGCGTATGTTACCTCATAACCGCTCGCCACGGCCGCCGTGGGTCTACTGACATGTACTCCACACTACTCCACCCTCCCTCCCTCGGTACACACGTAATTATGTAACAAAATTACCGTATTTTAGCGATTTTGCCCTTCGGTTGCACGATCGTTGCAAGACAACCATTGATCGTAGAAGCTTGGTTCTGGTGTCAATGGAAAGCTCAATTAACGCCCTTTCAGTGATACATAATTGTATTACGCTCTGGCTCTTGCTTATGCATGAAAAAGAGCACGGAAACAAGGCCATTTATGGTAAAACCACCCGCTGGGCAGTACATAGAAATTACCGCCTAGGCCGCTCGTTGAGTGTTAAACCTCTCTTTCGGTCTATCTCTCCCTCTCTGTCCTTTCACCTCGTTTCGTACACCTTTTTAGTCATTTTCTCGCTTCCCATACGTTCCATATGGCCGAACCATCTCAAGGTGTTTCTTTTCACACTTTCCAGCACATCTACTTCTACACCACACCGCCTTCTTACTTCCTCATTCGTCTGTCTATCCCTCCATATAACTCTGCACGCACTTCTCAAGTAACTCATTTCCACCCCTCTCACTCTTGGTCTGACTCTCTTCTCAAACGTCCATGCTTCGTGTCCGTATGTCAGTGTCGGGATTACCACACTGGCATGCAAGGACTTCTTCACTTCCATACTGACCACCCTATTTCTTGTTACTGCTTTCAGCATTCCTACAACCCTCTTCCCTTGTTGTACGCTCTCCCGCACTACTTCATCCATAGTCCCATCTTTACTCAACATACTGCCCAGATGCTTAAAAGAGCTGACAATCTTCATAGCCTGGCCGTTCAACTTCACCTCACACTCTGTGACTTCACCCCTTTTGAAGACCATAACCTTGCTA
The DNA here is from genome assembly GCA_032716605.1 of Paralithodes platypus. NCBI lineage: Eukaryota > Metazoa > Arthropoda > Malacostraca > Decapoda > Lithodidae > Paralithodes > Paralithodes platypus. The sequence continues at coordinate 29,304,811 of CM064501.1, read as the reverse complement.
TTCCCCGCATTTACTTTCAAATTTAGTTTTTCGCACACTGTTCCAAACTCATTTACCAGACCCTGCAACTCCCATTCATTATCGCTCATCAGAACTGTATCATCCACAAACAGCAGTATAGGCAGCTTCCACTCATTTCCCTCCCTTTTCAGCGATACACCAACATCCACTGCTCTTCCTAGTATTTCTTTCATGACTCCATCCATATTTACAGTAAACAGCCACAAGGACATCACACACCCCTGTTTCAACCCAACATTCAGGTCAAAGAACTTGCTCTGCTCATTCTCCACACGTACTGCCGCCTTTGCACCCTCATACATGCTCTTCGCACTGCTTTCAGCAACTTGCCATCTACTCCGTATATTCTAAGTACTTTCGATATACCTTCTCTATTGTTAAGTATTGTCATGATATGTCATTTAGTAGTCTCCCTGTTCAAATTGTTTCAGTATTCCATTTTCCATAATGATTCACTCAACCTGCGCACTCGCACTGATTGACTCAGTATGCTCAGACAGCATTAGCTGCCAGTTATAGCTCAGCTCTCGACCTGTAAACATCTATTGTAATATCTACCCAAGCTGATTAAACTACATTACAAGCCTGTGTGTATATCTACAATCCTGCAACAACATAGAATTATTATATGGTGGCAGCATGGACGACAACCCAAGCCTACAACAACACTGCGCCTACGATTTGTATTACGACGAGAGACACAGCAGCAGCAGCAGCTACATATGGTACCAAGTTTCCCGCTTTTTTCCTCGAGATCTTCCCGCCATTTTCACGACGAGCTACAGTAGATTCCAGCCTGCAGTCTTGTCACACATCAATCAATACGTGGCTAAAGACATTATTACTTCGTTTCCTGTGCGATGCTTAGGATTACAGGTGTGACCATCACCTATCTTCAACATTCATCAATAATTTATTTGCAACAATATAATTCATCGGTAAGCAACTGTACACTAGTTTGCTCGCCAATATGTCTGATTCGGTCATGCCACGAATGGATTGGTCGAATCCAGATCAAACCAACGAAATCAAGATCTTCAAGCAGTGCTGCAATCTATATTTTTCTATCAAGGACATCAAAAAGGAGAAGCAAGTGGACCATATTTTATTGTTCGCTGGTAAACAAGGACTGAAGCTATTCAACTCATAGGATTTAGCGGAAGAGGAGAAGAAGAACCCGGACGTCGTATGGAGGAACTTCATGACACAAATTGAGCGGAAAATTAACTTCAGAGTGGCCAGATTTTATTTACAAAAATACAAACAGAAGGAAGGAGAATCTATCGACGAGTTCGTATCGCGATGCAAACTACATGCCCAGAAATGTGAATTTACTGATGCAGAGTACCAAGAACGAGTAATAGAGCAGTTCATTGCAGGGACCAGACACACCGAACTTCAGAAAGACTTACTTGGAAAGCCGAAAACACTCACTATGGATCAAGCACTGGATTTAGGAAGAACATATGAGGCTTCAGTGGACTACATGAAACAGATGGCCGACGTTGACAGCAGTTCCACAACACAGGTACACATGATCAGCAACAGACACAGGAGTACAAACGTATGTCTTAAGTGTGGTCGAAACCACAACAAAAGTAGATGTCCAGCATACGGTGCAACCTGCCGGAAGTGTGGTAAGCAGAACCATTGGGAGAAAATGTGCTTATCGGACCAAACAAATCGAGAAAGACTGTTGAAAAATCGCCGACCAAGATCTACTTCAAGAGGACCAGGCTCTACTTCAAGAGGACCAAGACAACATGGCCAATATTCCAAAAATCCAGCATGCGACTCTTTTCACAAATCAAGACAGCAAGAAAATGCAAAATCAACAAAAGTACATTCTGTGCGGTATGAATCAGATGATAGTGAAGATTACAACTTTCTTTCCATTGACACAGTGCAAGTATCTGCCATTAGCAAACTCGGGAACGATACAAGAGACGAAGCTTTCACCTCCATTACCACAAAGATACCAGAAAAAAAAGTTATGGCAGATATAAGAGTGAAAATAGACACTGGTGCCCAAGGTAACACGATACCTGTTCGTATGTATCGTCGCCTGTTTCCTGAACGTCTCAATGCAGAGGGCAACCCACAAACAAACAAAGTACAGGGAAGGAGTGTGGTGCTTACAGCGTACAACGGGACAAATATTCCACATTATGGATCGATCAAGTTACCTTGTAAACACAACATAAGTGACTGGATTGAAACAGAATTCTACATAGTGGAGAGTGAAGGACCAGCGATACTCGGACTTCCAAGTTCAAGAGCTCTAAAATTGGTAACCTTACATTGTGAAATCAACACCAAAGCAAAATCTGAAAAGAATACAAGCTCTATCAGTTCTGTGGAGGATTTGAAGAACCTCTACCCGGACACTTTTGACCGCATAGGCAAGTTTCCAGGCCAGTATCATATCACACTCAGAGATGATGCACATTCAGTCGTGCATGCACCTCGTAAATTTCCCATCCAGGTGAAATACGAGCTGAAGAAGGAACTCGACGAAATGGAACAAAGTGGTGTTATTGTGAAGGTAACAGACCCGACTGACTGGGTGAGTAGTATTGTCTGCACAAGAAAAGCCAACGGAAAATTAAGGATATGCCTGGATCCAAAGGACCTGAACAAATGTATCAAGAGATGTCATCATAAAGTGCCAACGGTAGAAGAGATAACCTATAAGCTAGCAGGTGCCAAACACTTCAGCAAGCTTGATGCAAAAAATGGGTAATGGTCAGTCGAATTGGATGACCCTAGCACAAATCTTACAACTTTTAACACCCCATTTGGTCGCTACAAGTATCTTCGTATGCCATTTGGTCTTCTGATGTCGCAAGATGTGTTCCAAAGAAAGATGGACCAGATTTTGGAGAACTGTGAAGGTGTCATCAGTATTGCAGATGATGTGGTGGTATTCGGCAGAACTAAAGAAGAGCACGAGGAGAATATGCACAACCTATTTAAAGTAGCCAAACAGTATGGGTTAACATTCAACAGTGAGAAGTGTGCCATTGACGAGAAACAAATTAAGTTCTTTGGTACATTGTATGACAGTCACGGATCGCACCCCGACCCAGAGAAAGTGGAGGCTATCAAATCTCTTCCTGTGCCAAGTAGCCCAACTCAACTTCAGGAATTCTTGGGAGTTATAACATACATGGCTCCTTTCATCCCAAAACTGTCAACTGAAACGGCAAACCTCCGTGATCTTCTCAAGAAAGAAGCTGATTTCACATGGACTTCTTCCCACACCAAAGCATTTCAACGAGTCAAGGATATACTGTGTAAAGAAGTCACACTCTCATACTTCGACACCAACAAGTCAGTTACCATCCAAGTAGACGCATCACAGAGAGGACTAGGAGCAGCACTCGTCCAGGATGGCAAACCAGTCGCTTTTGCCTCAAAATCACTATCTGCTACAGAACAACGTTATGCCAACATCGAAAGGGAAATGTTAGCTGTTGTTTTTGGATGCGAGCGTTTTCACACGTATGTATATGGTCAACCATTCACAGTAGAGAGCGATCACAAACCCCTTGAAATGATACAACTCAAAAACCTGACTGCAGCTCCCCCTAGGCTCCAGAGGATGTTGTTAAGACTCCAAAACTACGACGTCAAGATAGTCTACAGGCCAGGCAAGGAAATGTTGTTAGCTGATGGATTATCCCGTCTACCTTCAACGATGGACAGCCACATCAACTTGGATGTTCAAATTAGTTTCGTGCAGTTTAGTAGCCAGAAAATTGATCAGTTGCGTGATGAAACAGTGAAAGATCATGAACTATCAGAACTAAAGGGATATATATTTGCAGGATGGCCAGAGAAAGTCAAAGAATTGCCAGCAACACTCCGTAAATATCACTCATTCAGAGACGAGTTGTCAATCGAAAATGGTTTAGTTCTCAAAGGTGAACGTGTTGTTATCCCAAGTTCAATGACAAAAGAAATCCTAAATAAGATTCACGAAGGTCATCAAGGAATCGAAAAGTGTAAATTACGAGCAAAGGACTGTGTATTTTGGCTAAACATCAACAACGACATAGAACAAATGATAAAAAACTTTGCAATATGTCAACAGTACCAGAAATCTCAGAGCAAAGAAACCTTGTTACAACATGAAATACCTTCACGGTCGTGGCAATTTGTAGGTACTGATTTGTTTCATTTTGATTCGGCTGAGTACTTGATCATAAGTGACTATTATTCGAAATTCCCTGTGATCAGGAAAATGCCTTCAGCAGTTACCAGCCAAGCAGTAATAAACGCCACTAAACAAGTTTTCTCTGAACAAGGTATACCAGAATATGTTATCAGTGATAATGGTAAACAGTTTGACTCGGAGTGCTACAGGAATTTTGCGGAATCCTGGGGTTTTGGTCATGTCACCAGCTCTCCTCATTATCCGCAATCCAATGGTTACATCGAGAGAACAATCCAAACTGTAAAGAACATTCTCACAAAAGCCAAAGCCAGTAATCAAGACCCATACATGGCCCTTCTCTCCCTACGTATAACACCGGTTGATAATACACTACCCAGCCCAGCGGAACTTCTGAACAACAGGAAGATGAAGGGGAACCTACCTGTTCGTATCTACAACCGGCAAGGACAGAAAGATCTAATTCACCAACATATGCGGCAGAAACAGGAATCGCAGAAGAAATATTATGACACACATGCCAGAGATCTCCCATCACTTGTACCAGGCCAGCAAGTCCGTATTCAAGACCACAAAACAGGACACTGGAATCCAGCTACTGTCAAGGATACCTGTCAAGAACCGAGATCATATGTGGTAGAGACACCAAGTGGATCAATCTTGAGACGAAACCGGCAACACATTCGAGAACAAAATCCATCAAGCACAAAAGCGGTAAAATTCAACATCCAGCAAGAACCATCGGAACCTACCACATCCAAACCACCTACAAGCCCGTCTCCTGAACAATACAACCATCACCATCACCCGTCTAAGACAGCAGGGAAGGATAATACCATTGGTGATAATAAACCACAATGTACGAGATCCGGAAGAGTTGTAAAAAAGCCGCAGAAGTATGGTTATATGTAAATTAATAAAATGTCTGGTGTTTATTAATCCTACAAAAGATGGTAGGATGTAAACAATGCAAATATTGTAAATACAATAGTTATCTTCTTTATCAGTTATGTTAAATATAAATAAAGTTAATTTAGTTTATATTAATGTTTGTTCAATGTTTTTTGGCGCAATGTTTATTGATTACAATACTCATTTAAATTATCTGTATGAGTCAGTAGATAATATCAAACTATTTGTCAATGCTAAAAAGTATAAAATAATTAATTGAGAGCTATTCAATATTTGTAAAATTAAATTACTTAAAGAAAGGGGGATGTCATGATATGTCATTTAGTAGTCTCCCTGTTCAAATTGTTTCAGTATTCCATTTTCCATAATGATTCACTCAACCTGCGCACTCGCACTGATTGACTCAGTATGCTCAGACAGCATTAGCTGCCAGTTATAGCTCAGCTCTCGACCTGTAAACATCTATTGTAATATCTACCCAAGCTGATTAAACTACATTACAAGCCTGTGTGTATATCTACAATCCTGCAACAACATAGAATTATTATAAGTATAATAATGGGTAAAATAATATGAGGCTTGTCTTTAATGTATACAAAACTAGGCTGATACTGAAATGTTGTATGTTGGTAACTTTACATGCTGATGATGACTTATAGAAGAGGATTCGAAATGTTGAAAACAATACTGATTACGTGAGTACCTGGGTCTTCTTTCGCCGTAAACATAATACTTATATATCATAGTAAGAGTAGCCTATACATATACTTCTTTATAATAATATTCATTAGAAATATGGTACAGATCATAGTATTCTGAACATATTTATAACTTCTGCCATTGATGGTTTAATTATTTTGAAATCGTCTAGGAATTATGTTTTGAGGAAAGGAGGAAAAGGCGCACACACAGCTTAGGTGGATCACGTTGACGTAATATTGTAATGCGACAGGATGAACAATAAAAGGCATAACAATATTCGTTTAAGTTAGAAGGTGTGGTCAATTAATTTTAATTCTGAATTATCCAAAAGCTAATTCGTTCGACCCCATGCATATGACAGCAACTGCACATGCCAGTGGGGTCCACTTCACAAGGTGTATTGAGTAATTAAAGAGGTAAGAAAGATATATTATGTATTTATACCAAATATATATAAAAATGCCTCTTACATGATTACGGTATCATTTCGATACTTGGTGTTACCAATCTTGCCAACCACAGAATTCCAAAACCCGTACAGTTGGTCACCCTGTCCTCCTCCGCACCAATTTGCGGGAGTCCTCAAACAATTTCCTCCGATTATTAACTGTAATGCTGCGTTACAGATTTAACAGCTCTAGCTTATCAGATAATATAAAACGGAACACTTTAAGTTTAACTCTCAAATAATTAATTCGAGGTAAAGTGGGCTGGCATCTATCTCTCTCTCCCCCCTTCTCCTCCACCGTATACTGTGTTGTCTGCTACCCCACCTCTCTTAGCCCAGCCACCTTCCTCTGTCTCCCTTCCTGCCATTTATATTCCCCCACCAGTCAAACTATTACCCCTCACCACACCTGACCCCGCTATCGCCTTCATCCCTCCCCTTCTGCCCCATCGTAACTCTTCAGCCAGAAACGATACACTGGGAATCCTCTGTGGCTGTGGAGACAGGCTGACCGGCGTCTCTGTTTCATGGGCTCGAAACTGTCCACGCTCTTACCATTACACTATCGAGAAAGTAATATATAATAATACCAATATTGATAATAATAATACCAAGGAAAATATGTATGCACATTTCTCCACCAATCTCCCTGTTCTCCTATACCATGCTAGACAGTGAGTGATGTGCTGTGTCACTCTATCGACGGGCTCGTAAAATTGTGTCCTTCTTATCAAGCCTTGATAAGTTGGGCAAAAAAACATGACTTTCTCATAAACTTAACCCTCTCCGACATATGACGCGATGTTGAGCGTATTGAGGATACTTTAAAACCTTTGTTACCGTCAGGGGTATTTTGAAACATTTAGTTTATTTACTTCAACCTCTACAGTTGTTCTTGAGTTAGCTGTGGGCAGAAAACTAATTTTTGGAGAGGTAATTATAAGAGTGATAGAACTCTATTTCTTATTGCTAATCTAGCAACCTCTGCGTCCTAAATGCGTGAAAGGGTTAACCCTTTGAGTACCAGCTACGTATGTAATATTTTATTTTAGCTATGTTTAGACGATATTATGCTGCTTAGGAAGGAGTTGTGGTAGTTGAAAGGGTTGGTCGAGATAGATTGAAGTTTTATTATTGCTAGAGGTCCTTCCCAAAGCTGAATAAAATCGTCTAATAGGTGACAGAATATGATGAAAAGGACGTCCCTGGTACTGAATGGGTTAAGGTCATCATAATACATGCATGGATTTACAGTAGTTGTACTTTCAAGTCAATTTTTTCTCACAAAAATCTATAATAGTGTTAAGAGTATTTTATCAACAATAATGTGTTTCATGGGACATATTCAAGAAAATGGCATGCAAATTTGGACTTTTGCATCTATTATGCAAAATAATATTGTGGTTCTTTCCCAGTTGGCTATGAAAAGGAAAACAAAATAAACAAAGTTTCTCTTGAAGGTTTTTTCAAGACTACGGGCAACAATATAGTTAACATTAAATATAAGCATACACCGCTTTTATCAAACACTTTAGAACACTTTGTACTGATAAAAATAAATGTAGATATAAAAAAGAAGAACAAAATAATATAGAAGATCCCACCCCTTTCCCATTCTTAAGCAAGCCATTGTATATTATTATTTACAAAAGAGCGACCAATACTTGCATGTCCACACAAAGTACAGTAATGTAAACATGTTTGCCTCTATTATTTTGCATCTTAATATATATGAAATTTACAAAAACCAGTCCTACTAACCGTATTTCAATTCCCTTAGATCTTATTATTTTCTACCTCTCTAAACTCAACCATGCTGCTCACCAATGCGGCCCTCTGCCACTGCCATCGCAAAATCAAGGTGTCCCACCATTGTCCTCTTCATTGGGGAGGACCTTGTGCCCATCAGTCACAGGAGTTCAGACCTGAGAAGAAAGGAGAGCCGGCATCTCCTGTATGCAGAGACTTGACCTCTCTGCTGGCACTGGTTTTGTGAGAGATGTTGAGGTAAACTACCATAGAAGACACTTGTTGTCGGTCCCAACACCAGTGGGGTGAAGCTCCCTTCATCCCAGTTCACAGTTATTTCTTCATAATCTTGTTTCTTTTAATTTTCGTTTCTCAAATATGCTGCCTTGAGTCATGTTCGCGATGTGCCTGTGCTCTTGGGTTGAAGATTCCGATGTTGAAATAATCATGTGTTTCCTTCGTCCAAAGCATTATGGTTATGATGATAACAAAACCCATTCACTTTTTCCCATCACTCACAGACTTCAACATTCCCTTCATTATAATCATTATCAGTTTCCTTCATCCTTACAACTCATAACATCCAATCCACATATCGTAAACTGTAATTCCATTCATCTATATATCACTGTTGGCCAGCATATTATAGGTAGTACGAATAATTATATATACTATATACCTGTATATATATATATATATATATACAGGTATATAATTATATATATATTTTTGTTTTCTTCTATATTCCAACTACTCCCTCTCGGGCATAGGCTGAGAGCCTGTACATTCCACCGCTCAACACGGTGAAGCCCGTGAGGTCTTGTTCTAGTCTGGGGAGTGAGACATGTGAAGCATCCATTATGGCTCGAAGCAGCTCCATCTCTGAAGCGGCTGGTTGCTTCGTTCAAGTGCTTCACCGTCTCACCCTCCAGACTCAGACCCTCACTCTCAGAACGGCACCTATTGAGCAGTGAACTCACTAGGCATTGTCCCCCTGTAACATATTTTGAATATGGGAATATTCATACAGTGTTATTTAATCAGGGAACAATGAGGATATATATATATATATATATATATAACTTTATTCAAGTATTTAGTTAAATTACTAATGCCACAACTAACTTGCTCCTCAAGCTCCCTCAAATGTAATAATTGCAGCGGACCCCACATTGCCATCAGTTCTGAATGCCCCTTCCGACTCAATGTTCTCAAACAAACTCGTAAAAATTCAAAGACCTCCCCAACATCCTCCAACAACCCTCGTCCTCTCTTCTCATCCCATCCAGTCACTAACATATCATTATGCCTCAGCTGCTACCCCATCACTCCCCCATCAATCCCCACCCATGCCTTCCTCCTCCTCCACCAGCTCCAACCCCCCAAGCCCTTTTTTCAATTGTGAAATGTTTGCCCAAACATCAGTGCTGGTAAATGTAGCTCTTCACTTAATTTAACAGACCACCAAGTTAACCCAACATTCAATAAACTTTTGAATGATGGCTTCACTGCTCACAACCTCCCTGCCGTTTCTATCAATTCAGCAAAGCCAGCAAAGCAAAACCCTCCAAAACCCCCACCCCTACCTACAACTCTACAGCCATATCCTCCCCCAATAACTCATCATCCTCTACCTCCCCCACCTTAGCCACCCCACTACCAACACCACCACATCCACCCCCAACTCCAAGACTCTTACTCCTCCTAATTCTCAAGAAACCACAACCCAAGAGACTCCTGCCCAGAACCCTTCCCTCCCCAATGATGACATGCCTATCAACACTCTTGCCCCCTCCCCTATCCCACCACCATCCTAGCCTCCCCCAACTACCCCCTCTACCTCTACCCCTATCCCCAAAACACCATCCATTCCACCTGAATCTCCCCTAAAACGCAAGAATAGCAGCCCTGCTGATACAACCTCTCCTAATTCCAACCGCTCTCGATCCAAATCCCGCAAGATAGTAAACCCCAAAAGACACGCTTCAGCCGGCTAAGCACCCCTGTCATTTGTAAGAAGCCTCTCCCGTCCTAGCCATCCTTCCTCTCCTCACACCTCACCCTCCCCATCCCACCACCAATCTCAACCCACCACCCAATTATCACCAATCTACCCAACTCACCCCACAATCATCCATCATGCTCAAAGTAATACAATTCTACATTAGATATTACAACCCGAACAGACACTTACTCACGCAATTAATACTAGATAATGACCCAGACATTATATTACTCAACAGCATTTGCATACACAACACACACAAAGTTAAATGTTTTGGCTACACAACATGACAATCTGACGACGATGCACACAACGGAGTTGCCATCATGATCAAAAGTATAATACAACATGGATTCATGACAGACTGGACATATAATCACTTCTTAGCAGTAAAAATACACTCAACGCTTAGTCCCCTCATAGTCGCCACTACATATGTCAGACCAAACACACACATTCCTATGAACACACTATTCAACAACAATGTACCCACACTCATCCTTGCAGACTTCAATGCTAAACATCACGCTTTTCAACACACTACAAACAACCCACACGGAACACAACTTCTAGCACACCCAACATTAAAAGACTACATTTTCTTGGCCCAGATTTCCACACAGTTTTCACACACAATGGGTCTGGCAAACCTGATCTCATCTTATCTAACCGTGCATTTAACCTTTTTCACCATCAAATTTCCCCTGGGCCTTTATCAGGATCCGATCACATCCCCATTTTCATGCAAATATCTTCTAATCCCATTTTAGTTCCATCTTCATCACATTACAACTACTCCCGGGCTAACTGAGAAGAATTTCAAGACATCTTATCACAACAAGATTACACAACTGACTATGAGGGACTACACTACACGAATCTAGATCAACAAATAAAACACTTACACAACACAATTATTATTGCTGCAAACACTACCATTCCCAAAACATCCTACAAAGTCAGGCACACATTCAGCCCCTCCATACGATCACAAAGACTCCTTGTGTGCTATCGCCGTCGATTTTAACAAAATAAACAAAACTACACCTTAGGCCGAGTACGACATGACCTCTCATACCTCAGAAACCATATCCTAGACAGCCTGCAATCTGACCATGACAGCCACTGGACACACCTCATACGCACTGCTGAACAACACAGAAAAACTAAACCCTGGACATTTTGGCAACATATAAAACATTTAAAAGGCTACAATAAACCAACGACATCTTTACTCATTGTAAACGGTAACACCATCACTGATCCCAGGGAAATCACAGACACCTTTAAAGACACATGGGCATAAGTATACTACCCACACCCTCCTGAAAGACCCGCCCAACAACACATTCGAAACAATGAACAACACGTCACTAATATTGCGGACATCTCTCACGATACACACATCAACACAGAATCACTTAACCCCGAAAACTATCTCACTGCTCCCATTGTGCCTGACGAAGTTAAGCTAATTCTCTCTAAATCACAGAGGAAAGCGCCTGGTATCTCGGGTATAAACCAGCACATTGTGAAGCACCTCCCAAACACATTTATTAATGCACTCACTTGCTTGTACAATACCATCCTGGAATCAGGCTACTTCGCCGTCTGCTCTACTCAGGCATGTTGGCCCCATATGGGCCAAAAAAATATGCGTAAAACAGGTTTTTCGCGAATATTTCACGGCCGGAGGCCGATGACAAGAAGTTTTGAAGATGAGCAGTCAGTCCGCATCGTCCTACGACTGAGAGAGGGTGTGAGCCGCCGCTCTCTCTCCTCCCCTTTCCTGTACCAACCTGTCCGGTCACCATATGGGGTCCATAATCCCAAATGTGTACTACAAATTTCCCCTTCCTATCGAACTTTTTTTTAGCCCCAGAGTTCTGCCTTGTTGTCACCCAAGACCCTCAGCCATCCCCTCCACAGACCTGCAACCAAATTAATCCAGCTTATGTAATGTATGAGATATGCCTCACTTTTGATGACCCTTTTTTTCACTATTTTGTGTTTTGTTTTTTATATATATAACTTAATATTTACAGTAGTATAATTTGCTCTTAACATAATATTAAGCATTAATTGTAGTTTCTATTGGTAACAAGAAATTTAAAATCTATCAATCAGTTTTCGGGTGAGAGCCGTTTATAATGCCGGTCCCCATATGGGGCCACATTGCTAATTTCGCCACACTTCTGTTACATTACCTGAGCAGGGTTAAGACTGCGATAAACATCCTCATCCCCAAGATAAATCAAAATGACAAAGACTCACTGAACTACAGACCCATTAGTCTACTTGAGACTGTTGGGAAGACTTTCGAAACAATCATAAATCGCCGATTCAGACTGTACCTCGATGACGAAGGACTTCTCACTGACAAACAGTTTGGTTTCAGACCTCACAGATCCACTCAGGAACCACTTAACATAATTACCAACTACATTCACATTAACAAACACTGTAGAAACAGAAACAAAACAGCACTCTTCACAAAAGGCATAAAACGTGCTTTTGACACTGTGTGGCACGTAGGCCTGAAGTATATTATCTGCGAGAATTTAAATTTCCCTCTACCAATTAACAAATTTCTTTGCAACTTTTTGGATAACAGATCAGCCAAAATTTAATTTTCAAATCTCTATTCAGACTCATTTCCACTCTATGTAGGCGTACCTCAGGGCTCCGTGCTCTCACCTACACTGTACATTCTCTACACTAATGACATGCCAAATCCCATCAATAATGACTCTCTCACAATAATGTACGCTGACGACGTGACACAACTTGTTAGGGCAAATACCATAGAAGGTTTGACAAACAAAGCCAAGAGAGAGCTTGACCGAGTAGCACAATGGGAACAGAAATGGTGGAATCAGGCTCTCCCTCGAAAATTCTTTATTATAGTAGGGTCATTTGCTTGGAATCCGTGACCATTTTGTTCCTACCTTTTTCTCTCGATGGATTTGACAACCTGAACCATTTTAAAGGAAAATTAGCTCCTATGCCCCTCTGAAAAATGACGGCTAACTCTGCTAGAGCCCAATATTCAAAATGGCCGCCAACGCCATCTTGAAAAACATGAAATGTAATATCTCTGGCATCAGATGAGCTACAAGGACGAATGAGGTGTCCTTTTTCACTAATTCTGGTATTACAAATCCACTGGAATGGTTATTGTATTGTATTGTATTGTATATTGTATTGTTATTGTATTGTTATTGTATTGTATTATACTAATTGTACATACTAATCTGCCACTTCACTGTCACTACATGATTCACTCTATGAGCCACTATCAGAATCACTGTCCTCACTTTCGCTGCTATCATCACTGTTGTTCTCTGCCTGCGGATTTGTAGGTAGTGGTATGGATGGGGGAAGTGGGGGCTGGGTTGAACGGACAGGCAGACATAGGCCATTTACAAGATGCCATCCATGGCCGATCGGTGAGGGGTGACTTTGGAGCTGGTAATGCTTTTGCAAATATGCAAGATAGTTTGCACGCTCCAAGTGTGGACGGAGACTGTCCAAGTCAGGCACAAGTCGGATAGTGCTTTTTTTCTTCTGAGCTCTCCACTTTGCTGCCCTCGCATCTCCCAGGGTCTTGCTTTTGGTATCACCATAGACATATCGAATGACAAACCGCTCCGAATCACTGATGACCTGTTCTGTGACTAAGAGCTGTGTACCACATGCTGCTAACAGGTCGTGTGCCTCTTTAGACTTCTCCAGACGATCTGCGATGAGCTTCTTGCTTGCTCCATAGAAGCCAGAGTTGTGGTCACACCCAGTGAGGACTGAAGTTGTATGATGGATGCAGCCATTGCCTCACTGCACAAACATCGGGCATCGATAAGCTGAAGTTTGCGTTTCACACACAGGATTCCTGTTGTCTTCTGAGCAACATAAGCCGCTTGCACGTAGTTGTCTGTGTCCTCTGTGTCAAGAACGACAGCTGCTGTGTAGCTGTCTGACCGGAGCACACTATATATGGTGAGCATTGCCGTATCTGCCTCTGCATGGGAGCTTGTGAGCTCTGGCACAAGCTTGCCTGTGGTGAGATTCTTTGCAGTGCTGCCAACTACACAGTAGATGATCTCGGTGCTAGTTGTTGCTGCTGTTCTCTGGAATTCCGTTTGAAGAAATGCCTGAAGGCGGATTTTGTTCTCAGGTTTACCCAGGAGAACATGGAAAACTTTACTAGAAGGAAATTGATCTTCTGTCTTCATGAAGACATTGCTGATTGGCAGTTTTTTTGGGCGCAGTATTCTCTCACTGTCCTTGATCGTGTAATTCTGATCATATGAATCATTGATGCAAATGATGCGCTCAGCATGCTTGTGTCTCGTTAGAATGAAGTGCACCAACTTCTCTGCATAATCTCCCCAGGTATACTTGGTACCGTCTCCCTTCTCTCTGTCTTCAATGGTAGGAGTTGTTAGGCACCAGATGAGGCCCATATCAATAATATAATTGTCTTACAGGGTGGGTTGGGATTGGTCATATGGTATATTGCTCGACTCTTCTCATCTGCATTTTACATGCTGGCGTGAAACCCTGAAAACCCAGGCACAGTCTGTTCTTCTGGCTTAGGTCTCGTTCGGTCATCTTGCGCCCTGGCCAATGCATGGATCGCACCACAAATTCTTTGCACCGATGTGTCAGGAGGAGGAGTACTTTGATCAGCTGGTGGCTTCCTGAGAGGTGGTTCCCCACGCTTCGCTGTCTTGTATGGGTTGACTTTTTGCATTTCACTTTCGAGCTCTTTGAGAGTTGTCGAGAGGTTTGATGCAAAGTTGGCACCGAGAACTGGTCTATCCTCGTGATTCTCAGATGGAAGTTCTGTATCAAATGATTCTGGCTGCACAAACATAACATTAGTGCGGTGTGACTGGCCAGCACCGGTCAGTGTGTCGCTCTTGAAATCATCGTTGTCGACTATAGCGATAGCAGGCTTACCCTCAGCTAGTTCGAAGGGACAAGCAGATGAGCACTTGAGGTCATTGACCACCCAAAAATCTCGCAGCATAAGTACGTCATTGTAACTATTGCCCAGTCCATCTTTGTGCATTATGTCGACTATCTCCCTACTCTTGGTCAGTCCATGTAGCAAGACAGAGAGATTTATCTCAATTGCAGTGCGTTTTCCAGTGATGTAGCTTGTGAGGATAGATGCAATCGATCGGACGGATGGACTGTCATCAATTGCAGACATATTTGGGTGTTTTAGCCATGTGAGCAGCTTCAGCAGGAGCTCACTGAGGTCTTCTTCTCTCTCCAACTCGTGTATATATGGGAGCCAGGGAATAGTATTTGTCCTGATTACTTGCTCTTTGAGTCGCGCCGCAACATTCATCACCAACTGATCATTGCTGACACCCAATGAAGATATTGCCGCCTCGATGTATGTACCTGCTGCTGTTGTATCATATACCAGTTCACTCACATTCTTTTGAATGCGTTCATGAAATCCGATGTCTTCCCCAAATTCATTGACGAGAATTTCCTTTAAGTAGCAGGATTTTACTACTGAGTTATGTCCGTGATTTGAGATTATGCGCTTATATTCTTGCAGCAGGCCTTGCAGTGTGCGAATTTCATGGTCTTTGAAGATGACTTGACGAATATGATGAAAGAAGAGAACTTGGGCCTCTCGGAAGTTTACACGCTGCAGATGTTGAGTGCTTTCATCTGAAAGGGGCTTGTGGTCACTTACATATTTGCGCCAGCATGCACGATGGTAGCGGATTTCCAACCCAAATGCTGTTTAACTATTTGGGCTGGATGCAATCAGAGGGTAGTCGCCTCTCTGGGCGGAGCGACCAGGTAGTCTCTCCTAAAATTTTGTGGGTGAGTCGCCGCATCTCTCTCTACTGTCGGTGGAGCAGCCCGGCCAGGTAGTCGCCTCTCTGGGCGGAGCGACCAGGTAGTCTCTCCTAAATTTTGGGGGTGAGTCGCCGCATCTCTCTCTACTGTCGGTGGAGCAGCCCGGCCAGGTAGTCGCCTCTCTGGGCGGAGCAGCCCGACCAGGTAGTCTCTCTCTGGGTATCTTTGACAACGGCCGACTAAGCACCTCTCCATCCCTTCCCATCAGATCATCCTGTGTTGGCACAGGTGCACCAACACAGGCAACACGGTGCAGCAAGCACACAGAATACGGCTGTGCTCCGACGAGGTACACCCTCTCCCTCTCGCTGTCACGTTTCGTATAATGTGTCGTATAGCTAGGTCATGCTTCGTTTAATCATGCGTCGTCTACTGTCCTAGGTCATGCTTCGTATAATGTGTCGCACCCGCAGTCAGACGCCTCACCAAAAATATTCCCACCAAAATCTCTCTGGGTGGGAGCAGCCCGACCAGGTAGTCTCTCTCCTAAATTTTGTCTCTCCTAAATTTTTGTGGGTGAGTCGCCGCATCTCTCTCTACTGTCGGTGGAGCAGCCCGGCCAGGTAGTCGCCTCTCTGGGCGGAGCGACCAGGTAGTCTCTCCTAAATTTTGTCTCTCCTAAATTTTTGTGGGTGAGTCGCCGCATCTCTCTCTACTGTCGGTGGAGCAGCCCGGCCAGGTAGTCGCCTCTCTGGGCGGAGCGACCAGGTAGTCTCTCCTAAATTTTTGTGGGTGAGTCGCCGCATCTCTCTCTACTGTCGGTGGAGCAGCCCGGCCAGGTAGTCGCCTCTCTGGGCGGAGCAGCCCGACCAGGTAGTCTCTCTCTGGGTATCTTTGACAACGGCCGACTAAGCACCTCTCCATCCCTTCCCATCAGATCTTCCTGTGTTGGCACAGGTGCACCAACACAGGCAACACGGTGCAGCAAGCACACAGAATACGGCTGTGCTCCGACGAGGTACACCCTCTCCCTCTCGCTGTCACGTTTCGTATAATGTGTCGTATAGCTAGGTCATGCTTCGTTTAATCATGCGTCGTCTACTGTCCTAGGTCATGCTTCGTATAATGTGTCGCACCCGCAGTCAGACGCCTCACCAAAAATATTCCCACCAAAATCTCTCTGGGTGGGAGCAGCCCGACCAGGTAGTCTCTCTCCTAAATTTTGTCTCTCCTAAATTTTTGTGGGTGAGTCGCCGCATCTCTCTCTACTGTCGGTGGAGCAGCCCGGCCAGGTAGTCGCCTCTCTGGGCGGAGCGACCAGGTAGTCTCTCCTAAATTTTGTCTCTCCTAAATTTTGTGGGTGAGTCGCCGCATCTCTCTCTACTGTCGGTGGAGCAGCCCGGCCAGGTAGTCGCCTCTCTGGGCGGAGCGACCAGGTAGTCTCTCCTAAATTTTTGTGGGTGAGTCGCCGCATCTCTCTCTACTGTCGGTGGAGCAGCCCGGCCAGGTAGTCGCCTCTCTGGGCGGAGCGCCAGGTAGTGGGCGGAGCAGCCAGGTAGTCTCTCAAATAGTCTCTGTCTCTCCTAAATTTTTGTGGGTGAGTCGCCGCATCTCTCTCTACTGTCGGTGGAGCAGCCCGGCCAGGTAGTCGCCTCTCTGGGCGGAGCGACCAGGTAGTCTCTCCTAAATTTTTGTCTCTCCTAAATTTTTGTGGGTGAGTCGCCGCATCTCTCTCTACTGTCGGTGGAGCAGCCCGGCCAGGTAGTCGCCTCTCTGGGCGGAGCAGCCCGACCAGGTAGTCTCTCTCTGGGTATCTTTGACAACGGCCGACTAAGCACCTCTCCATCCCTTCCCATCAGATCTTCCTGTGTTGGCACAGGTGCACCAACACAGGCAACACGGTGCAGCAAGCACACAGAATACGGCTGTGCTCCGACGAGGTACACCCTCTCCCTCTCGCTGTCACGTTTCGTATAATGTGTCGTATAGCTAGGTCATGCTTCGTTTAATCATGCGTCGTCTACTGTCCTAGGTCATGCTTCGTATAATGTGTCGCACCCGCAGTCAGACGCCTCACCAAAAATATTCCCACCAAAATCTCTCTGGGTGGGAGCAGCCCGACCAGGTAGTCTCTCTCCTAAATTTTGTCTCTCCTAAATTTTTGTGGGTGAGTCGCCGCATCTCTCTCTACTGTCGGTGGAGCAGCCCGGCCAGGTAGTCGCCTCTCTGGGCGGAGCGACCAGGTAGTCTCTCCTAAATTTTGTCTCTCCTAAATTTTTGTGGGTGAGTCGCCGCATCTCTCTCTACTGTCGGTGGAGCAGCCCGGCCAGGTAGTCGCCTCTCTGGGCGGAGCGACCAGGTAGTCTCTCCTAAATTTTTGTGGGTGAGTCGCCGCATCTCTCTCTACTGTCGGTGGAGCAGCCCGGCCAGGTAGTCGCCTCTCTGGGCGGAGCAGCCCGACCAGGTAGTCTCTCTCTGGGTATCTTTGACAACGGCCGACTAAGCACCTCTCCATCCCTTCCCATCAGATCTTCCTGTGTTGGCACAGGTGCACCAACACAGGCAACACGGTGCAGCAAGCACACAGAATACGGCTGTGCTCCGACGAGGTACACCCTCTCCCTCTCGCTGTCACGTTTCGTATAATGTGTCGTATAGCTAGGTCATGCTTCGTTTAATCATGCGTCGTCTACTGTCCTAGGTCATGCTTCGTATAATGTGTCGCACCCGCAGTCAGACGCCTCACCAAAAATATTCCCACCAAAATCTCTCTGGGTGGGAGCAGCCCGACCAGGTAGTCTCTCTCCTAAATTTTGTCTCTCCTAAATTTTTGTGGGTGAGTCGCCGCATCTCTCTCTACTGTCGGTGGAGCAGCCCGGCCAGGTAGTCGCCTCTCTGGGCGGAGCGACCAGGTAGTCTCTCCTAAATTTTTGTGGGTGAGTCGCCGCATCTCTCTCTACTGTCGGTGGAGCAGCCCGGCCAGGTAGTCGCCTCTCTGGGCGGAGCAGCCCGACCAGGTAGTCTCTCTCTGGGTATCTTTGACAACGGCCGACTAAGCACCTCTCCATCCCTTCCCATCAGATCTTCCTGTGTTGGCACAGGTGCACCAACACAGGCAACACGGTGCAGCAAGCACACAGAATACGGCTGTGCTCCGACGAGGTACACCCTCTCCCTCTCGCTGTCACGTTTCGTATAATGTGTCGTATAGCTAGGTCATGCTTCGTTTAATCATGCGTCGTCTACTGTCCTAGGTCATGCTTCGTATAATGTGTCGCACCCGCAGTCAGACGCCTCACCAAAAATATTCCCACCAAAATCTCTCTGGGTGGGAGCAGCCCGACCAGGTAGTCTCTCTCCTAAATTTTGTCTCTCCTAAATTTTTGTGGGTGAGTCGCCGCATCTCTCTCTACTGTCGGTGGAGCAGCCCGGCCAGGTAGTCGCCTCTCTGGGCGGAGCGACCAGGTAGTCTCTCCTAAATTTTGTCTCTCCTAAATTTTTGTGGGTGAGTCGCCGCATCTCTCTCTACTGTCGGTGGAGCAGCCCGGCCAGGTAGTCGCCTCTCTGGGCGGAGCAGCCCGACCAGGTAGTCTCTCTCTGGGTATCTTTGACAACGGCCGACTAAGCACCTCTCCATCCCTTCCCATCAGATTCTCCTGTGTTGGCACAGGTGCACCAACACAGGCAACACGGTGCAGCAAGCACACAGAATACGGCTGTGCTCCGACGAGGTACACCCTCTCCCTCTCGCTGTCACGTTTCGTATAATGTGTCGTATAGCTAGGTCATGCTTCGTTTACTGTCCTAGGTCATGCTTCGTATAATGTGTCGCACCCGCAGTCAGACGCCTCACCAAAAATATTCCCACCAAAATCTCTCTGGGTGGGAGCAGCCCGACCAGGTAGTCTCTCTCCTAAATTTTGTCTCTCCTAAATTTTTGTGGGTGAGTCGCCGCATCTCTCTCTACTGTCGGTGGAGCAGCCCGGCCAGGTAGTCGCCTCTCTGGGCGGAGCGACCAGGTAGTTTCTCCTAAATTTTTGTGGGTGAGTCGCCGCATCTCTCTCTACTGTCGGTGGAGCAGCCCGGCCAGGTAGTCGCCTCTCTGGGCGGAGCGACCAGGTAGTCTCTCCTAAATTTTGTCTCTCCTAAATTTTTGTGGGTGAGTCGCCGCATCTCTCTCTACTGTCGGTGGAGCAGCCCGGCCAGGTAGTCGCCTCTCTGGGCGGAGCGACCAGGTAGTCTCTCCTAAATTTTTGTGGGTGAGTCGCCGCATCTCTCTCTACTGTCGGTGGAGCAGCCCGGCCAGGTAGTCGCCTCTCTGGGCGGAGCAGCCCGACCAGGTAGTCTCTCTCTGGGTATCTTTGACAACGGCCGACTAAGCACCTCTCCATCCCTTCCCATCAGATCTTCCTGTGTTGGCACAGGTGCACCAACACAGGCAACACGGTGCAGCAAGCACACAGAATACGGCTGTGCTCCGACGAGGTACACCCTCTCCCTCTCGCTGTCACGTTTCGTATAATGTGTCGTATAGCTAGGTCATGCTTCGTTTAATCATGCGTCGTCTACTGTCCTAGGTCATGCTTCGTATAATGTGTCGCACCCGCAGTCAGACGCCTCACCAAAAATATTCCCACCAAAATCTCTCTGGGTGGGAGCAGCCCGACCAGGTAGTCTCTCTCCTAAATTTTGTCTCTCCTAAATTTTTGTGGGTGAGTCGCCGCATCTCTCTCTACTGTCGGTGGAGCAGCCCGGCCAGGTAGTCGCCTCTCTGGGCGGAGCGACCAGGTAGTCTCTCCTAAATTTTGTCTCTCCTAAATTTTTGTGGGTGAGTCGCCGCATCTCTCTCTACTGTCGGTGGAGCAGCCCGGCCAGGTAGTCGCCTCTCTGGGCGGAGCGACCAGGTAGTCTCTCCTAAATTTTTGTGGGTGAGTCGCCGCATCTCTCTCTACTGTCGGTGGAGCAGCCCGGCCAGGTAGTCGCCTCTCTGGGCGGAGCGACCAGGTAGTCTCTCCTAAATTTTTGTGGGTGAGTCGCCGCATCTCTCTCTACTGTCGGTGGAGCAGCCCGGCCAGGTAGTCGCCTCTCTGGGCGGAGCAGCCCGACCAGGTAGTCTCTCTGGGTATCTTTGACAACGGCCGACTAAGCACCTCTCCATCCCTTCCCATCAGATCCTCCTGTGTTGGCACAGGTGCACCAACACAGGCAACACGGTGCAGCAAGCACACAGAATACGGCTGTGCTCCGACGAGGTACACCCTCTCCCTCTCGCTGTCACGTTTCGTATAATGTGTCGTATAGCTAGGTCATGCTTCGTTTAATCATGCGTCGTCTACTGTCCTAGGTCATGCTTCGTATAATGTGTCGCACCCGCAGTCAGACGCCTCACCAAAAATATTCCCACCAAAATCTCTCTGGGTGGGAGCAGCCCGACCAGGTAGTCTCTCTCCTAAATTTTGTCTCTCCTAAATTTTTGTGGGTGAGTCGCCGCATCTCTCTCTACTGTCGGTGGAGCAGCCCGGCCAGGTAGTCGCCTCTCTGGGCGGAGCGACCAGGTAGTCTCTCCTAAATTTTGTCTCTCCTAAATTTTTGTGGGTGAGTCGCCGCATCTCTCTCTACTGTCGGTGGAGCAGCCCGGCCAGGTAGTCGCCTCTCTGGGCGGAGCGACCAGGTAGTCTCTCCTAAATTTTTGTGGGTGAGTCGCCGCATCTCTCTCTACTGTCGGTGGAGCAGCCCGGCCAGGTAGTCGCCTCTCTGGGCGGAGCGACCAGGTAGTCTCTCCTAAATTTTGTCTCTCCTAAATTTTTGTGGGTGAGTCGCCGCATCTCTCTCTCTACTGTCGGTGGAGCAGCCCGGCCAGGTAGTCGCCTCTCTGGGCGGAGCGACCAGGTAGTCTCTCCTAAATTTTTGTGGGTGAGTCGCCGCATCTCTCTCTACTGTCGGTGGAGCAGCCCGGCCAGGTAGTCGCCTCTCTTGGCGGAGCGACCAGGTAGTCTCTCTCCTAAAAATTGTCTCTCCTAAATGTTTTTGGGTGAGTCGCCGCATCTCTCTCTACTGTCGGTGGAGCAGCCCGGCCAGGTAGTCGCCTCTCTGGGCGGAGCGACCAGGTAGTCTCTCCTAAATTTTGTCTCTCCTAAATTTTTGTGGGTGAGTCGCCGCATCTCTCTCTACTGTCGGTGGAGCAGCCCGGCCAGGTAGTCGCCTCTCTGGGCGGAGCGACCAGGTAGTCTCTCCTAAATTTTGTCTCTCCTAAATTTTTGTGGGTGAGTCGCCGCATCTCTCTCTACTGTCGGTGGAGCAGCCCGGCCAGGTAGTCGCCTCTCTGGGCGGAGCGACCAGGTAGTCTCTCCTAAATTTTGTCTCTCCTAAATTTTTGTGGGTGAGTCGCCGCATCTCTCTCTACTGTCGGTGGAGCAGCCCGGCCAGGTAGTCGCCTCTCTGGGCGGAGCGACCAGGTAGTCTCTCCTAAATTTTTGTGGGTGAGTCGCCGCATCTCTCTCTACTGTCGGTGGAGCAGCCCGGCCAGGTAGTCGCCTCTCTGGGCGGAGCCCGACCAGGTAGTCTCTCTCTGGGTATCTTTGACAACGGCCGACTAAGCACCTCTCCATCCCTTCCCATCAGATCTTCCTGTGTTGGCACAGGTGCACCAACACAGGCAACACGGTGCAGCAAGCACACAGAATACGGCTGTGCTCCGACGAGGTACACCCTCTCCCTCTCGCTGTCACGTTTCGTATAATGTGTCGTATAGCTAGGTCATGCTTCGTTTAATCATGCGTCGTCTACTGTCCTAGGTCATGCTTCGTATAATGTGTCGCACCCGCAGTCAGACGCCTCACCAAAAATATTCCCACCAAAATCTCTCTGGGTGGGAGCAGCCCGACCAGGTAGTCTCTCTCCTAAATTTTGTCTCCTAATTTTTGTGGGTGAGTCGCCGCATCTCTCTCTACTGTCGGTGGAGCAGCCCGGCCAGGTAGTCGCCTCTCTGGGCGGAGCGACCAGGTAGTCTCTCCTAAATTTTGTCTCTCCTAAATTTTTGTGGGTGAGTCGCCGCATCTCTCTCTACTGTCGGTGGAGCAGCCCGGCCAGGTAGTCGCCTCTCTGGGCGGAGCGACCAGGTAGTCTCTCCTAAATTTTTGTGGGTGAGTCGCCGCATCTCTCTCTACTGTCGGTGGAGCAGCCCGGCCAGGTAGTCGCCTCTCTGGGGGCTAAATTTTTGTGGGTGAGTCGCCGCATCTCTCTAGCCCGACCAGGTAGTCTCTCTCTGGGTATCTTTGACAACGGCCGACTAAGCACCTCTCCATCCCTTCCCATCAGATCTTCCTGTGTTGGCACAGGTGCACCAACACAGGCAACACGGTGCAGCAAGCACACAGAATACGGCTGTGCTCCGACGAGGTACACCCTCTCCCTCTCGCTGTCACGTTTCGTATAATGTGTCGTATAGCTAGGTCATGCTTCGTTTAATCATGCGTCGTCTACTGTCCTAGGTCATGCTTCGTATAATGTGTCGCACCCGCAGTCAGACGGCTCAAACAAAATATTCCCACCAAAATCTCTCTGGGTGGGAGCAGCCCGACCAGGTAGTCTCTCTCCTAAATTTTGTCTCTCCTAAATTTTTGTGGGTGAGTCGCCGCATCTCTCTCTACTGTCGGTGGAGCAGCCCGGCCAGGTAGTCGCCTCTCTGGGCGGAGCGACCAGGTAGTCTCTCCTAAATTTTGTCTCTCCTAAATTTTTGTGGGTGAGTCGCCGCATCTCTCTCTACTGTCGGTGGAGCAGCCCGGCCAGGTAGTCGCCTCTCTGGGCGGAGCGACCAGGTAGTCTCTCCTAAATTTTTGTGGGTGAGTCGCCGCATCTCTCTCTACTGTCGGTGGAGCAGCCCGGCCAGGTAGTCGCCTCTCTGGGCGGAGCAGCCCGACCAGGTAGTCTCTCTCTGGGTATCTTTGACAACGGCCGACTAAGCACCTCTCCATCCCTTCCCATCAGATCCTCCTGTGTTGGCACAGGTGCACCAACACAGGCAACACGGTGCAGCAAGCACACAGAATACGGCTGTGCTCCGACGAGGTACACCCTCTCCCTCTCGCTGTCACGTTTCGTATAATGTGTCGTATAGCTAGGTCATGCTTCGTTTAATCATGCGTCGTCTACTGTCCTAGGTCATGCTTCGTATAATGTGTCGCACCCGCAGTCAGACGCCTCACCAAAAATATTCCCACCAAAATCTCTCTGGGTGGGAGCAGCCCGACCAGGTAGTCTCTCTCCTAAATTTTGTCTCTCCTAAATTTTTGTGGGTGAGTCGCCGCATCTCTCTCTACTGTCGGTGGAGCAGCCCGGCCAGGTAGTCGCCTCTCTGGGCGGAGCGACCAGGTAGTCTCTCCTAAATTTTGTCTCTCCTAAATTTTTGTGGGTGAGTCGCCGCATCTCTCTCTACTGTCGGTGGAGCAGCCCGGCCAGGTAGTCGCCTCTCTGGGCGGAGCGACCAGGTAGTCTCTCCTAAATTTTTGTGGGTGAGTCGCCGCATCTCTCTCTACTGTCGGTGGAGCAGCCCGGCCAGGTAGTCGCCTCTCTGGGCGGAGCGACCAGGTAGTCTCTCCTAAATTTTTGTGGGTGAGTCGCCGCATCTCTCTCTACTGTCGGTGGAGCAGCCCGGCCAGGTAGTCGCCTCTCTGGGCGGAGCAGCCCGACCAGGTAGTCTCTCTCTGGGTATCTTTGACAACGGCCGACTAAGCACCTCTCCATCCCTTCCCATCAGATCTTCCTGTGTTGGCACAGGTGCACCAACACAGGCAACACGGTGCAGCAAGCACACAGAATACGGCTGTGCTCCGACGAGGTACACCCTCTCCCTCTCGCTGTCACGTTTCGTATAATGTGTCGTATAGCTAGGTCATGCTTCGTTTAATCATGCGTCGTCTACTGTCCTAGGTCATGCTTCGTATAATGTGTCGCACCCGCAGTCAGACGCCTCACCAAAAATATTCCCACCAAAATCTCTCTGGGTGGGAGCAGCCCGACCAGGTAGTCTCTCTCCTAAATTTTGTCTCTCCTAAATTTTTGTGGGTGAGTCGCCGCATCTCTCTCTACTGTCGGTGGAGCAGCCCGGCCAGGTAGTCGCCTCTCTGGGCGGAGCGACCAGGTAGTCTCTCCTAAATTTTGTCTCTCCTAAATTTTTGTGGGTGAGTCGCCGCATCTCTCTCTACTGTCGGTGGAGCAGCCCGGCCAGGTAGTCGCCTCTCTGGGCGGAGCGACCAGGTAGTCTCTCCTAAATTTTTGTGGGTGAGTCGCCGCATCTCTCTCTACTGTCGGTGGAGCAGCCCGGCCAGGTAGTCGCCTCTCTGGGCGGTGCGGCCGACCAGGTAGTCTCTCTCTCTGGGTATCTTTGACAACGGCCGACTAAGCACCTCTCCATCCCTTCCCATCAGATCTTCCTGTGTTGGCACAGGTGCACCAACACAGGCAACACGGTGCAGCAAGCACACAGAATACGGCTGTGCTCCGACGAGGTACACCCTCTCCCTCTCGCTGTCACGTTTCGTATAATGTGTCGTATAGCTAGGTCATGCTTCGTTTAATCATGCGTCGTCTACTGTCCTAGGTCATGCTTCGTATAATGTGTCGCACCCGCAGTCAGACGCCTCACCAAAAATATTCCCACCAAAATCTCTCTGGGTGGGAGCAGCCCGACCAGGTAGTCTCTCTCCTAAATTTTGTCTCTCCTAAATTTTTGTGGGTGAGTCGCCGCATCTCTCTCTACTGTCGGTGGAGCAGCCCGGCCAGGTAGTCGCCTCTCTGGGCGGAGCGACCAGGTAGTCTCTCCTAAATTTTGCCTCTCCTAAATTTTTTATGGGTGAGTCGCCGCATCTCTCTCTACTGTCGGTGGAGCAGCCCGGCCAGGTAGTCGCCTCTCTGGGCGGAGCGACCAGGTAGTCTCTCCTAAATTTTTGTGGGTGAGTCGCCGCATCTCTCTCTACTGTCGGTGGAGCAGCCCGGCCAGGTAGTCGCCTCTCTGGGCGGAGCGACCAGGTAGTCTCTCCTAAATTTTGTCTCTCCTAAATTTTTGTGGGTGAGTCGCCGCATCTCTCTCTACTGTCGGTGGAGCAGCCCGGCCAGGTAGTCGCCTCTCTGGGCGGAGCAGCCCGACCAGGTAGTCTCTCTCTGGGTATCTTTGACAACGGCCGACTAAGCACCTCTCCATCCCTTCCCATCAGATCCTCCTGTGTTGGCACAGGTGCACCAACACAGGCAACACGGTGCAGCAAGCACACAGAATACGGCTGTGCTCCGACGAGGTACACCCTCTCCCTCTCGCTGTCACGTTTCGTATAATGTGTCGTATAGCTAGGTCATGCTTCGTTTAATCATGCGTCGTCTACTGTCCTAGGTCATGCTTCGTATAATGTGTCGCACCCGCAGTCAGACGCCTCACCAAAAATATTCCCACCAAAATCTCTCTGGGTGGGAGCAGCCCGACCAGGTAGTCTCTCTCCTAAATTTTGTCTCTCCTAAATTTTTGTGGGTGAGTCGCCGCATCTCTCTCTACTGTCGGTGGAGCAGCCCGGCCAGGTAGTCGCCTCTCTGGGCGGAGCGACCAGGTAGTCTCTCCTAAATTTTGTCTCTCCTAAATTTTTGTGGGTGAGTCGCCGCATCTCTCTCTACTGTCGGTGGAGCAGCCCGGCCAGGTAGTCGCCTCTCTGGGCGGAGCGACCAGGTAGTCTCTCCTAAATTTTTGTGGGTGAGTCGCCGCATCTCTCTCTACTGTCGGTGGAGCAGCCCGGCCAGGTAGTCGCCTCTCTGGGCGGAGCGACCAGGTAGTCTCTCCTAAATTTTGTCTCTCCTAATTTTTGTGGGTGAGTCGCCGCATCTCTCTCTACTGTCGGTGGAGCAGCCCGGCCAGGTAGTCGCCTCTCTGGGCGGAGCGACCAGGTAGTCTCTCCTAAATTTTGTCTCTCCTAAATTTTTGTGGGTGAGTCGCCGCATCTCTCTCTACTGTCGGTGGAGCAGCCCGGCCAGGTAGTCGCCTCTCTGGGCGGAGCGACCAGGTAGTCTCTCCTAAATTTTGTCTCTCCTAAATTTTGTGGGTGAGTCGCCGCATCTCTCTCTACTGTCGGTGGAGCAGCCCGGCCAGGTAGTCGCCTCTCTGGGCGGAGCGACCAGGTAGTCTCTCTCCTAAATTTTGTCTCTCCTAAATTTTTGTGGGTGAGTCGCCGCATCTCTCTCTACTGTCGGTGGAGCAGCCCGGCCAGGTAGTCGCCTCTCTGGGCGGAGCGACCAGGTAGTCTCTCCTAAATTTTGTCTCTCCTAAATTTTTGTGGGTGAGTCGCCGCATCTCTCTCTACTGTCGGTGGAGCAGCCCGGCCAGGTAGTCGCCTCTCTGGGCGGAGCGACCAGGTAGTCTCTCCTAAATTTTTGTGGGTGAGTCGCCGCATCTCTCTCTACTGTCGGTGGAGCAGCCCGGCCAGGTAGTCGCCTCTCTGGGCGGAGCAGCCCGACCAGGTAGTCTCTCTCTGGGTATCTTTGACAACGGCCGACTAAGCACCTCTCCATCCCTTCCCATCAGATCTTCCTGTGTTGGCACAGGTGCACCAACACAGGCAACACGGTGCAGCAAGCACACAGAATACGGCTGTGCTCCGACGAGGTACACCCTCTCCCTCTCGCTGTCACGTTTCGTATAATGTGTCGTATAGCTAGGTCATGCTTCGTTTAATCATGCGTCGTCTACTGTCCTAGGTCATGCTTCGTATAATGTGTCGCACCCGCAGTCAGACGCCTCACCAAAAATATTCCCACCAAAATCTCTCTGGGTGGGAGCAGCCCGACCAGGTAGTCTCTCTCCTAAATTTTGTCTCTCCTAAATTTTTGTGGGTGAGTCGCCGCATCTCTCTCTACTGTCGGTGGAGCAGCCCGGCCAGGTAGTCGCCTCTCTGGGCGGAGCGACCAGGTAGTCTCTCCTAAATTTTTGTGGGTGAGTCGCCGCATCTCTCTCTACTGTCGGTGGAGCAGCCCGGCCAGGTAGTCGCCTCTCTGGGCGGAGCGACCAGGTAGTCTCTCCTAAATTTTTGTGGGTGAGTCGCCGCATCTCTCTCTACTGTCGGTGGAGCAGCCCGGCCAGGTAGTCGCCTCTCTGGGCGGAGCGACCAGGTAGTCTCTCCTAAATTTTTGTGGGTGAGTCGCCGCATCTCTCTCTACTGTCGGTGGAGCAGCCCGGCCAGGTAGTCGCCTCTCTGGGCGGAGCAGCCCGACCAGGTAGTCTCTCTCTGGGTATCTTTGACAACGGCCGACTAAGCACCTCTCCATCCCTTCCCATCAGATCTTCCTGTGTTGGCACAGGTGCACCAACACAGGCAACACGGTGCAGCAAGCACACAGAATACGGCTGTGCTCCGACGAGGTACACCCTCTCCCTCTCGCTGTCACGTTTCGTATAATGTGTCGTATAGCTAGGTCATGCTTCGTTTAATCATGCGTCGTCTACTGTCCTAGGTCATGCTTCGTATAATGTGTCGCACCCGCAGTCAGACGCCTCACCAAAAATATTCCCACCAAAATCTCTCTGGGTGGGAGCAGCCCGACCAGGTAGTCTCTCTCCTAAATTTTGTCTCTCCTAAATTTTTGTGGGTGAGTCGCCGCATCTCTCTCTACTGTCGGTGGAGCAGCCCGGCCAGGTAGTCGCCTCTCTGGGCGGAGCGACCAGGTAGTCTCTCCTAAATTTTGTCTCTCCTAAATTTTTGTGGGTGAGTCGCCGCATCTCTCTCTACTGTCGGTGGAGCAGCCCGGCCAGGTAGTCGCCTCTCTGGGCGGAGCGACCAGGTAGTCTCTCCTAAATTTTTGTGGGTGAGTCGCCGCATCTCTCTCTACTGTCGGTGGAGCAGCCCGGCCAGGTAGTCGCCTCTCTGGGCGGAGCAGCCCGACCAGGTAGTCTCTCTCTGGGTATCTTTGACAACGGCCGACTAAGCACCTCTCCATCCCTTCCCATCAGATCTTCCTGTGTTGGCACAGGTGCACCAACACAGGCAACACGGTGCAGCAAGCACACAGAATACGGCTGTGCTCCGACGAGGTACACCCTCTCCCTCTCGCTGTCACGTTTCGTATAATGTGTCGTATAGCTAGGTCATGCTTCGTTTAATCATGCGTCGTCTACTGTCCTAGGTCATGCTTCGTATAATGTGTCGCACCCGCAGTCAGACGCCTCACCAAAATAGTC
The DNA here is from genome assembly GCA_032716605.1 of Paralithodes platypus. Classification (NCBI taxonomy): domain Eukaryota; kingdom Metazoa; phylum Arthropoda; class Malacostraca; order Decapoda; family Lithodidae; genus Paralithodes; species Paralithodes platypus. Next base: position 29,275,758 of record CM064501.1, on the reverse strand, counting down.
CCACCAAAATCTCTCTGGGTGGGAGCAGCCCGACCAGGTAGTCTCTCTCCTAAATTTTGTCTCTCCTAAATTTTTGTGGGTGAGTCGCCGCATCTCTCTCTACTGTCGGTGGAGCAGCCCGGCCAGGTAGTCGCCTCTCTGGGCGGAGCGACCAGGTAGTCTCTCCTACAATTTGTCTCTCCTAAATTTTTGTGGGTGAGTCGCCGCATCTCTCTCTACTGTCGGTGGAGCAGCCCGGCCAGGTAGTCGCCTCTCTGGGCGGAGCGACCAGGTAGTCTCTCTCCTAAATTTTTGTGGGTGAGTCGCCGCATCTCTCTCTACTGTCGGTGGAGCAGCCCGGCCAGGTAGTCGCCTCTCTGGGCGGAGCGACCAGGTAGTCTCTCCTAAATTTTTGTGGGTGAGTCGCCGCATCTCTCTCTACTGTCGGTGGAGCAGCCCGGCCAGGTAGTCGCCTCTCTGGGCGGAGCAGCCCGACCAGGTAGTCTCTCTCTGGGTATCTTTGACAACGGCCGACTAAGCACCTCTCCATCCCTTCCCATCAGATCTTCCTGTGTTGGCACAGGTGCACCAACACAGGCAACACGGTGCAGCAAGCACACAGAATACGGCTGTGCTCCGACGAGGTACACCCTCTCCCTCTCGCTGTCACGTTTCGTATAATGTGTCGTATAGCTAGGTCATGCTTCGTTTAATCATGCGTCGTCTACTGTCCTAGGTCATGCTTCGTATAATGTGTCGCACCCGCAGTCAGACGCCTCACCAAAAATATTCCCACCAAAATCTCTCTGGGTGGGAGCCCGACCAGGTAGTCTCTCTCCTAAATTTTGTCTCTCCTAAATTTTTGTGGGTGAGTCGCCGCATCTCTCTCTACTGTCGGTGGAGCAGCCCGGCCAGGTAGTCGCCTCTCTGGGCGGAGCGACCAGGTAGTCTCTCCTAAATTTTGTCTCTCCTAAATTTTTGTGGGTGAGTCGCCGCATCTCTCTCTACTGTCGGTGGAGCAGCCCGGCCAGGTAGTCGCCTCTCTGGGCGGAGCGACCAGGTAGTCTCTCCTAAATTTTTGTGGGTGAGTCGCCGCATCTCTCTCTACTGTCGGTGGAGCAGCCCGGCCAGGTAGTCGCCTCTCTGGGCGGAGCAGCCCGACCAGGTAGTCTCTCTCTGGGTATCTTTGACAACGGCCGACTAAGCACCTCTCCATCCCTTCCCATCAGATCTTCCTGTGTTGGCACAGGTGCACCAACACAGGCAACACGGTGCAGCAAGCACACAGAATACGGCTGTGCTCCGACGAGGTACACCCTCTCCCTCTCGCTGTCACGTTTCGTATAATGTGTCGTATAGCTAGGTCATGCTTCGTTTAATCATGCGTCGTCTACTGTCCTAGGTCATGCTTCGTATAATGTGTCGCACCCGCAGTCAGACGCCTCACCAAAAAATATTCCCACCAAAATCTCTCTGGGTGGGAGCAGCCCGACCAGGTAGTCTCTCTCCTAAATTTTGTCTCTCCTAAATTTTTGTGGGTGAGTCGCCGCATCTCTCTCTACTGTCGGTGGAGCAGCCCGGCCAGGTAGTCGCCTCTCTGGGCGGAGCGACCAGGTAGTCTCTCCTAAATTTTGTCTCTCCTAAATTTTTGTGGGTGAGTCGCCGCATCTCTCTCTACTGTCGGTGGAGCAGCCCGGCCAGGTAGTCGCCTCTCTGGGCGGAGCGACCAGGTAGTCTCTATCCTAAATTTTTGTGGGTGAGTCGCCGCATCTCTCTCTACTGTCGGTGGAGCAGCCCGGCCAGGTAGTCGCCTCTCTGGGCGGAGCAGCCCGACCAGGTAGTCTCTCTCCAAAATTTTGTCTCTCCTAAATTTTGTGGGTGAGTCGGCGCATCTCTCTCTACTGTCGGTGGAGCAGCCCGGCCAGGTAGTCGCCTCTCTGGGCGGAGCGACCAGGTAGTCTCTCCTAAATTTTGTCTCTCCTAAATTTTTGTGGGTGAGTCGCCGCATCTCTCTCTACTGTCGGTGGAGCAGCCCGGCCAGGTAGTCGCCTCTCTGGGCGGAGCGACCAGGTAGTCTCTCCTAAATTTTGTCTCTCCTAAATTTTTGTGGGTGAGTCGCCGCATCTCTCTCTACTGTCGGTGGAGCAGCCCGGCCAGGTAGTCGCCTCTCTGGGCGGAGCGACCAGGTAGTCTCTCCTAAATTTTTGTGGGTGAGTCGCCGCATCTCTCTCTACTGTCGGTGGAGCAGCCCGGCCAGGTAGTCGCCTCTCTGGGCGGAGCGACCAGGTAGTCTCTCCTAAATTTTGTCTCTCCTAAATTTTTGTGGGTGAGTCGCCGCATCTCTCTCTACTGTCGGTGGAGCAGCCCGGCCAGGTAGTCGCCTCTCTGGGCGGAGCGACCAGGTAGTCTCTCCTAAATTTTTGTGGGTGAGTCGCCGCATCTCTCTCTACTGTCGGTGGAGCAGCCCGGCCAGGTAGTCGCCTCTCTGGGCGGAGCAGCCCGACCAGGTAGTCTCTCTCTGGGTATCTTTGACAACGGCCGACTAAGCACCTCTCCATCCCTTCCCATCAGATCTTCCTGTGTTGGCACAGGTGCACCAACACAGGCAACACGGTGCAGCAAGCACACAGAATACGGCTGTGCTCCGACGAGGTACACCCTCTCCCTCTCGCTGTCACGTTTCGTATAATGTGTCGTATAGCTAGGTCATGCTTCGTTTAATCATGCGTCGTCTACTGTCCTAGGTCATGCTTCGTATAATGTGTCGCACCCGCAGTCAGACGCCTCACCAAAAATATTCCCACCAAAATCTCTCTGGGTGGGAGCAGCCCGACCAGGTAGTCTCTCTCCTAAATTTTGTCTCTCCTAAATTTTTGTGGGTGAGTCGCCGCATCTCTCTCTACTGTCGGTGGAGCAGCCCGGCCAGGTAGTCGCCTCTCTGGGCGGAGCGACCAGGTAGTCTCTCTCCTAAATTTTTGTGGGTGAGTCGCCGCATCTCTCTCTACTGTCGGTGGAGCAGCCCGGCCAGGTAGTCGCCTCTCTGGGCGGAGCGACCAGGTAGTCTCTCCTAAATTTTTGTGGGTGAGTCGCCGCATCTCTCTCTACTGTCGGTGGAGCAGCCCGGCCAGGTAGTCGCCTCTCTGGGCGGAGCGACCAGGTAGTCTCTCCTAAATTTTGTGGGTGAGTCGCCGCATCTCTCTCTACTGTCGGTGGAGCAGCCCGGCCAGGTAGTCGCCTCTCTGGGCGGAGCAGCCCGACCAGGTAGTCTCTCTCTGGGTATCTTTGACAACGGCCGACTAAGCACCTCTCCATCCCTTCCCATCAGATCTTCCTGTGTTGGCACAGGTGCACCAACACAGGCAACACGGTGCAGCAAGCACACAGAATACGGCTGTGCTCCGACGAGGTACACCCTCTCCCTCTCGCTGTCACGTTTCGTATAATGTGTCGTATAGCTAGGTCATGCTTCGTTTAATCATGCGTCGTCTACTGTCCTAGGTCATGCTTCGTATAATGTGTCGCACCCGCAGTCAGACGCCTCACCAAAAATATTCCCACCAAAATCTCTCTGGGTGGGAGCAGCCCGACCAGGTAGTCTCTCTCCTAAATTTTGTCTCTCCTAAATTTTTGGGGTGAGTCGCCGCATCTCTCTCTACTGTCGGTGGAGCAGCCCGGCCAGGTAGTCGCCTCTCTGGGCGGAGCGACCAGGTAGTCTCTCCTAAATTTTGTCTCTCCTAAATTTTTGTGGGTGAGTCGCCGCATCTCTCTCTACTGTCGGTGGAGCAGCCCGGCCAGGTAGTCGCCTCTCTGGGCGGAGCGACCAGGTAGTCTCTCCTAAATTTTTGTGGGTGAGTCGCCGCATCTCTCTCTACTGTCGGTGGAGCAGCCCGGCCAGGTAGTCGCCTCTCTGGGCGGAGCGACCAGGTAGTCTCTCCTAAATTTTTGTGGGTGAGTCGCCGCATCTCTCTCTACTGTCGGTGGAGCAGCCCGGCCAGGTAGTCGCCTCTCTGGGCGGAGCAGCCCGACCAGGTAGTCTCTCTCTGGGTATCTTTGACAACGGCCGACTAAGCACCTCTCCATCCCTTCCCATCAGATCTTCCTGTGTTGGCACAGGTGCACCAACACAGGCAACACGGTGCAGCAAGCACACAGAATACGGCTGTGCTCCGACGAGGTACACCCTCTCCCTCTCGCTGTCACGTTTCGTATAATGTGTCGTATAGCTAGGTCATGCTTCGTTTAATCATGCGTCGTCTACTGTCCTAGGTCATGCTTCGTATAATGTGTCGCACCCGCAGTCAGACGCCTCACCAAAAATATTCCCACCAAAATCTCTCTGGGTGGGAGCAGCCCGACCAGGTAGTCTCTCTCCTAAATTTTGTCTCTCCTAAATTTTTGTGGGTGAGTCGCCGCATCTCTCTCTACTGTCGGTGGAGCAGCCCGGCCAGGTAGTCGCCTCTCTGGGCGGAGCGACCAGGTAGTCTCTCCTAAATTTGTCTCTCCTAAATTTTTGTGGGTGAGTCGCCGCATCTCTCTCTACTGTCGGTGGAGCAGCCCGGCCAGGTAGTCGCCTCTCTGGGCGGAGCGACCAGGTAGTCTCTCCTAAATTTTGTCTCTCCTAAATTTTTGTGGGTGAGTCGCCGCATCTCTCTCTACTGTCGGTGGAGCAGCCCGGCCAGGTAGTCGCCTCTCTGGGCGGAGCGACCAGGTAGTCTCTCCTAATTATGTCTCTCCTAAATTTTTGTGGGTGAGTCGCCGCATCTCTCTCTACTGTCGGTGGAGCAGCCCGGCCAGGTAGTCGCCTCTCTGGGCGGAGCAGCCCGACCAGGTAGTCTCTCTCTGGGTATCTTTGACAACGGCCGACTAAGCACCTCTCCATCCCTTCCCATCAGATCTTCCTGTGTTGGCACAGGTGCACCAACACAGGCAACACGGTGCAGCAAGCACACAGAATACGGCTGTGCTCCGACGAGGTACACCCTCTCCCTCTCGCTGTCACGTTTCGTATAATGTGTCGTATAGCTAGGTCATGCTTCGTTTAATCATGCGTCGTCTACTGTCCTAGGTCATGCTTCGTATAATGTGTCGCACCCGCAGTCAGACGCCTCACCAAAAATATTCCCACCAAAATCTCTCTGGGTGGGAGCAGCCCGACCAGGTAGTCTCTCTCCTAAATTTTGTCTCTCCTAAATTTTTGTGGGTGAGTCGCCGCATCTCTCTCTACTGTCGGTGGAGCAGCCCGGCCAGGTAGTCGCCTCTCTGGGCGGAGCGACCAGGTAGTCTCTCCTAAATTTTGTCTCTCCTAAATTTTTGTGGGTGAGTCGCCGCATCTCTCTCTACTGTCGGTGGAGCAGCCCGGCCAGGTAGTCGCCTCTCTGGGCGGAGCGACCAGGTAGTCTCTCCTAAATTTTTGTGGGTGAGTCGCCGCATCTCTCTCTACTGTCGGTGGAGCAGCCCGGCCAGGTAGTCGCCTCTCTGGGCGGAGCAGCCCGACCAGGTAGTCTCTCTCTGGGTATCTTTGACAACGGCCGACTAAGCACCTCTCCATCCCTTCCCATCAGATCCTCCTGTGTTGGCACAGGTGCACCAACACAGGCAACACGGTGCAGCAAGCACACAGAATACGGCTGTGCTCCGACGAGGTACACCCTCTCCCTCTCGCTGTCACGTTTCGTATAATGTGTCGTATAGCTAGGTCATGCTTCGTTTAATCATGCGTCGTCTACTGTCCTAGGTCATGCTTCGTATAATGTGTCGCACCCGCAGTCAGACGCCTCACCAAAAATATTCCCACCAAAATCTCTCTGGGTGGGAGCAGCCCGACCAGGTAGTCTCTCTCCTAAATTTTGTCTCTCCTAAATTTTTGTGGGTGAGTCGCCGCATCTCTCTCTACTGTCGGTGGAGCAGCCCGGCCAGGTAGTCGCCTCTCTGGGCGGAGCGACCAGGTAGTCTCTCCTAAATTTTGTCTCTCCTAAATTTTTGTGGGTGAGTCGCCGCATCTCTCTCTACTGTCGGTGGAGCAGCCCGGCCAGGTAGTCGCCTCTCTGGGCGGAGCGACCAGGTAGTCTCTCCTAAATTTTGTGGGTGAGTCGCCGCATCTCTCTCTACTGTCGGTGGAGCAGCCCGGCCAGGTAGTCGCCTCTCTGGGCGGAGCAGCCCGACCAGGTAGTCTCTCTCTGGGTATCTTTGACAACGGCCGACTAAGCACCTCTCCATCCCTTCCCATCAGATCTTCCTGTGTTGGCACAGGTGCACCAACACAGGCAACACGGTGCAGCAAGCACACAGAATACGGCTGTGCTCCGACGAGGTACACCCTCTCCCTCTCGCTGTCACGTTTCGTATAATGTGTCGTATAGCTAGGTCATGCTTCGTTTAATCATGCGTCGTCTACTGTCCTAGGTCATGCTTCGTATAATGTGTCGCACCCGCAGTCAGACGCCTCACCAAAAATATTCCCACCAAAATCTCTCTGGGTGGGAGCAGCCCGACCAGGTAGTCTCTCTCCTAAATTTTGTCTCTCCTAAATTTTTGTGGGTGAGTCGCCGCATCTCTCTCTACTGTCGGTGGAGCAGCCCGGCCAGGTAGTCGCCTCTCTGGGCGGAGCGACCAGGTAGTCTCTCCTAAATTTTGTCTCTCCTAAATTTTGTGGGTGAGTCGCCGCATCTCTCTCTACTGTCGGTGGAGCAGCCCGGCCAGGTAGTCGCCTCTCTGGGCGGAGCGACCAGGTAGTCTCTCCTAAATTTTTGTGGGTGAGTCGCCGCATCTCTCTCTACTGTCGGTGGAGCAGCCCGGCCAGGTAGTCGCCTCTCTGGGCGGAGCAGCCCGACCAGGTAGTCTCTCTCTGGGTATCTTTGACAACGGCCGACTAAGCACCTCTCCATCCCTTCCCATCAGATCTTCCTGTGTTGGCACAGGTGCACCAACACAGGCAACACGGTGCAGCAAGCACACAGAATACGGCTGTGCTCCGACGAGGTACACCCTCTCCCTCTCGCTGTCACGTTTCGTATAATGTGTCGTATAGCTAGGTCATGCTTCGTTTAATCATGCGTCGTCTACTGTCCTAGGTCATGCTTCGTATAATGTGTCGCACCCGCAGTCAGACGCCTCACCAAAAATATTCCCACCAAAATCTCTCTGGGTGGGAGCAGCCCGACCAGGTAGTCTCTCTCCTAAATTTTGTCTCTCCTAAATTTTTGTGGGTGAGTCGCCGCATCTCTCTCTACTGTCGGTGGAGCAGCCCGGCCAGGTAGTCGCCTCTCTGGGCGGAGCGACCAGGTAGTCTCTCCTAAATTTTGTCTCTCCTAAATTTTTGTGGGTGAGTCGCCGCATCTCTCTCTACTGTCGGTGGAGCAGCCCGGCCAGGTAGTCGCCTCTCTGGGCGGAGCGACCAGGTAGTCTCTCCTAAATTTTGTGGGTGAGTCGCCGCATCTCTCTCTACTGTCGGTGGAGCAGCCCGGCCAGGTAGTCGCCTCTCTGGGCGGAGCGACCAGGTAGTCTCTCCTAAATTTTTGTGGGTGAGTCGCCGCATCTCTCTCTACTGTCGGTGGAGGAGCCCGGCCAGGTAGTCGCCTCTCTGGGCGGAGCAGCCCGACCAGGTAGTCTCTCTCTGGGTATCTTTGACAACGGCCGACTAAGCACCTCTCCATCCCTTCCCATCAGATCTTCCTGTGTTGGCACAGGTGCACCAACACAGGCAACACGGTGCAGCAAGCACACAGAATACGGCTGTGCTCCGACGAGGTACACCCTCTCCCTCTCGCTGTCACGTTTCGTATAATGTGTCGTATAGCTAGGTCATGCTTCGTTTAATCATGCGTCGTCTACTGTCCTAGGTCATGCTTCGTATAATGTGTCGCACCCGCAGTCAGACGCCTCACCAAAAATATTCCCACCAAAATCTCTCTGGGTGGGAGCAGCCCGACCAGGTAGTCTCTCTCCTAAATTTTGTCTCTCCTAAATTTTTGTGGGTGAGTCGCCGCATCTCTCTCTACTGTCGGTGGAGCAGCCCGGCCAGGTAGTCGCCTCTCTGGGCGGAGCGACCAGGTAGTCTCTCCTAAATTTTGTCTCTCCTAAATTTTTGTGGGTGAGTCGCCGCATCTCTCTCTACTGTCGGTGGAGCAGCCCGGCCAGGTAGTCGCCTCTCTGGGCGGAGCGACCAGGTAGTCTCTCCTATCTCTCCTAAATTTTTGTGGGTGAGTCGCCGCATCTCTCTCTACTGTCGGTGGAGCAGCCCGGCCAGGTAGTCGCCTCTCTGGGCGGAGCGACCAGGTAGTCTCTCCTAAATTTTGTCTCTCCTAAATTTTTGTGGGTGAGTCGCCGCATCTCTCTCTACTGTCGGTGGAGCAGCCCGGCCAGGTAGTCGCCTCTCTGGGCGGAGCGACCAGGTAGTCTCTCCTAAATTTTGTCTCTCCTAATTTTTGTGGGTGAGTCGCCGCATCTCTCTCTACTGTCGGTGGAGCAGCCCGGCCAGGTAGTCGCCTCTCTGGGCGGAGCGACCAGGTAGTCTCTCCTAAATTTTTGTCTCTCCTAATTTTTGTGGGTGAGTCGCCGCATCTCTCTCTACTGTCGGTGGAGCAGCCCGGCCAGGTAGTCGCCTCTCTGGGCGGAGCGACCAGGTAGTCTCTCCCTAAATTGTTGTGGGTGAGTCGCCGCATCTCTCTCTACTGTCGGTGGAGCAGCCCGGCCAGGTAGTCGCCTCTCTGGGCGGAGCAGCCCGACCAGGTAGTCTCTCTCTGGGTATCTTTGACAACGGCCGACTAAGCACCTCTCCATCCCTTCCCATCAGATCTTCCTGTGTTGGCACAGGTGCACCAACACAGGCAACACGGTGCAGCAAGCACACAGAATACGGCTGTGCTCCGACGAGGTACACCCTCTCCCTCTCGCTGTCACGTTTCGTATAATGTGTCGTATAGCTAGGTCATGCTTCGTTTAATCATGCGTCGTCTACTGTCCTAGGTCATGCTTCGTATAATGTGTCGCACCCGCAGTCAGACGGCTCAAACAAAATATTCCCACCAAAATCTCTCTGGGTGGGAGCAGCCCGACCAGGTAGTCTCTCTCCTAAATTTTGTCTCTCCTAAATTTTTGTGGGTGAGTCGCCGCATCTCTCTCTACTGTCGGTGGAGCAGCCCGGCCAGGTAGTCGCCTCTCTGGGCGGAGCGACCAGGTAGTCTCTCCTAAATTTGTCTCTCCTAAATTTTTGTGGGTGAGTCGCCGCATCTCTCTCTACTGTCGGTGGAGCAGCCCGGCCAGGTAGTCGCCTCTCTGGGCGGAGCGACCAGGTAGTCTCTCCTAAATTTTTGTGGGTGAGTCGCCGCATCTCTCTCTACTGTCGGTGGAGCAGCCCGGCCAGGTAGTCGCCTCTCTGGGCGGAGCGACCAGGTAGTCTCTCCTAAATTTTTGTGGGTGAGTCGCCGCATCTCTCTCTACTGTCGGTGGAGCAGCCCGGCCAGGTAGTCGCCTCTCTGGGCGGAGCAGCCCGACCAGGTAGTCTCTCTCTGGGTATCTTTGACAACGGCCGACTAAGCACCTCTCCATCCCTTCCCATCAGATCTTCCTGTGTTGGCACAGGTGCACCAACACAGGCAACACGGTGCAGCAAGCACACAGAATACGGCTGTGCTCCGACGAGGTACACCCTCTCCCTCTCGCTGTCACGTTTCGTATAATGTGTCGTATAGCTAGGTCATGCTTCGTTTAATCATGCGTCGTCTACTGTCCTAGGTCATGCTTCGTATAATGTGTCGCACCCGCAGTCAGACGCCTCACCAAAAATATTCCCACCAAAATCTCTCTGGGTGGGAGCAGCCCGACCAGGTAGTCTCTCTCCTAAATTTTTGTGTTGAGTCGCCGCATCTCTCTCTACTGTCGGTGGAGCAGCCCGGCCAGGTAGTCGCCTCTCTGGGCGGAGCGTCCAGGTAGTCTCTCCTAAATTTTGTCTCTCCTAAATTTTTGTGGGTGAGTCGCCGCATCTCTCTCTACTGTCGGTGGAGCAGCCCGGCCAGGTAGTCGCCTCTCTGGGCGGAGCGACCAGGTAGTCTCTCTCCTAAATTTTGTCTCTCCTAAATTTTTGTGGGTGAGTCGCCGCATCTCTCTCTACTGTCGGTGGAGCAGCCCGGCCAGGTAGTCGCCTCTCTGGGCGGAGCGACCAGGTAGTCTCTCCTAAATTTTGTCTCTCCTAAATTTTTGTGGGTGAGTCGCCGCATCTCTCTCTACTGTCGGTGGAGCAGCCCGGCCAGGTAGTCGCCTCTGTGACGCATGTCCACGTGTGCGCATGCTGTACAGAACGCCTAGGTCATAGCCCCACTCTCGTCTAGGAATCGTCAGGGCAGGAACTTTGCTGTAGTCTATGGTAGAGTTTCCCTAACTTAGTTCAATGTGAGCCCTTTGTACTATAAGTATTATGCAATATGTATTTTTGTTTTCATCTGAGTCAACGAGTTTCTATTTTATATCATTAGTTATAAGTATTGTGTGTAAAACTTATTTGTAATGATGGGAAGAGAAACAGCCACAGTTGGGGGTCAGTTGGTTGTGCCAGGCGAGGAGGTGGGCCCTAAATCAGTACACTCGCATTCCTCCACTCCCTCAGTGCTAGGGGAGCCCTTTTGGTGTATCCCAGAGGAGAGGAGAGAAATTACGTAATGGGTTGTCAGTGGGCGGTCCCTTAGTAGTTCACGTTGGGCTCACTAGAGGGCCCTGGTATAAAATGGGAAGTCTAGCCATTTTTTCATCAGAACTCATTAGGCCAGAGGCGACTTCTCATTTCCCTTGCTAACTATGCTATAATTCTTCTGACTGATGAGGAAACTTTCTCTACTACCTTTACATTCTTATCTCCTCTTTTCTTTCCCTCCCCTGTTTACCTTCCATGGTCCCCCGTTGGTGCAGAGCTATTCAGCCAACGTATTAATCGCTTTGAGTTCTCACGAGATACTTGCCTATTAGATAGCCTCTTTTGGATGGTTTGACTTAGAATATGGATTGATTTATGTTTGTTTGCACTGTATATGCATTTCCCTGCGTGTTATTATTATTATTCCTGTTTTTTCTGCGTAGTCTAGGTAATGCTAGACTGGGGTAAGGCTTTTCTGTGTTACGAGTTGTTGTTTGGAATGCAGTGGTTAGAAGCGATAAACCTGCATACTCGTTTCGGTTCAGTGAAGCCTAGGTTGTCTTCGCGGCTGACTTGTGTTGAGTTAATAATTTACAGTGCGTGAGGGCAAGAGCCTAACGCACCCTGTATTTTATTAACAAGTCTTGTTTTTACTTTGTCAACGGGAAGCCGGGAGAAAACCCAGATACAAGGGATCTGGGATTTCTCACAGTGCACTTGTTAGTTTTTAATGTAATTAACTTTAAAACAGTCGTGCAAGGGGACATTCGGCTAATAGGCTACAAGCCGTTTTTTGCTCAGTCACTGCTTACCTGTTTGCCACCGTAAACCCCCAGCTACGACTTACTTCGATTAGTAGATAACCAGAAGAGTATTGAAGCTTTCCTCCGTATGTATGAAATATTGTTTTATGCACTATTGATTTCATGTGTTGCAAGCTTTGGCTACTTTAGATGATTAGTGGCCCACGAGCACAATCCGACGTATGGCTTATTGCCAGTTGCATTTGCGGAGTACTTCTTTTTGAATGTTTTGCCATTTACTCTTGCATCTTCTTTTAATTATTCTTATGCCAATTTAAGCCTTGTACCACACTTACGAGCGGCCTAAAAAAAATGCGTTTATTTATGTGTACCGCACGCGGGTCGCGGGGTGTTTTAGGCCACAATAGGGCTGTAGGGCTGTTTACAGTGATCATTTTCATGCTCAAGCATGAGACCCAGACGTAAAGACGTAACACCAAGTCCTAATCCCTGAAAGGGGCAAAACAGCTAAACAGCTTTCGGGAATGACCACCATAACGATCCTTGTATGAATGGATAGTTTTTCTTGTACAATAACCACGGCAACGCGATGTGCAAAAAAGCAGGTAATTCGGTACTTGCATACAATAATTGAGTATTTAGCGTAGTGAGAGAGCGGAGGAGGGAGCTGAGATTTGTGTCAGTAGGTTTCGTCGACCGCGGTGGTCTGGCGGCAGTCCATACGCTACGCTCGGCTGTCTCCTGCCACCACTTGTCTCTCTCTCTCAGCCACATTAGTGCTGACATTCCACCGACCTATTTCGCGCGCCGGCACGTGCTGAATGCCACTCGACCTATTTCGAGCCGCCGCAATAGTCCGCTTTATTTAACATCGACTTATGTTGCTCGCCGCCGCTAAAATAAAATAAGGTTAATAGTATTTAATTGCCAGTGTTTTTGCTTTATTGAATTACTGTTCAAATCCGATACGTACTTCTTACGAGCATCCGAGGAGCATCTAACTTTTTTCAAGATTCCTTGCTCGATGCTTAAGGACTATAATTAACGTAACGTAATAGTGCCGATCTTAAGTAGAGGTGGACTTCTTAAGTTCATAGTCCAAGGTGGATTACTTCGGCTTCGGCCAACACTATGCTTTGTGTTGTTGTTTTCTTACTTCATTGTTTGATTGTTGACCAGACTAGATAATTCCTGTCTCTTTATTAGTCTGTTGTTGAACACTAGTACCGAGTTCTTGTATACCCCGTTATAGCAGATTGAACTCTGGAGGGTATTGGTGTTTTTTGTTCGCCTGGCAGTACTCAGGGGTTGGGATCGTGTGTTTCCGTTGTGGCAGCGAGCCGTATTCGAGTCCTGATTGAGAGCCCTTGTGTACCCGAGTGCCCGTTCGTAACAAATGGCGACCTTGCTTAGGATTTTGTGAACAGTATACATTTTTGCAGAGTTGTACAACATTTGTTTGTTTGTATTTTAGCGTGCATATTGAAGATTTTTTTTTTTTTGGATGGCAATTAGTAAAGCATTTAAGAGACTCCAGTTAATTTAGTAATTAGTGCTTGCATAGGAAGTTTAACACTTTTGTCTAGAGAATTTTTTTGTGGACTTCAGTATGTCGTGCATTAGCACTGACGATGAGCGAGAGATGTCATTTGACGGTGTGCCGTTAGTAACCAGTGAGGAGGATGCTAGAGTTTTTGTGAGTAAGCGGTACCACGTGACGGAGGAGAGGCTGACTTGGGTGGATGTTTGTGGCTTGCACCTGATAGCCAAGGTTTTGGGCATTTCCAATGTAGCAGGGATGTCCAAGGGGGAGCTGATTTCCTGGGTGTTGCGTGGGCGACATGGGGTTTCGGAGGAGAGGGCGTTTGGGGGGGTTCCTCCCCAGATCCCCTCTCACTCGACTCCCACAGTGCCGTCCACTCAGTTACCGGAGGTTAGCACTCTCCCACAGAGGGATGAGAATTGGCAGATTGGAGTGCCCTCGGGTGGTGCACGTGGTGGTTCCCCAGTTTTTGCCCCCCCTCCTTCAGTAGTGGCAGCTCCCTCTTCCTGCCTGTCTCCAGAGATGGTATTTAGACTTGAGCTTTCTAAGATGAGGCTAGGAAGCAGGAGGATGAGACCAGGAGGCAGGAGGATGAGACGAGGAGGCATGAGATTGAGGTTAGGAGGCACATGAGGCTGAGCTTAGGTACGACTCGGAGAAATATTGTGCTAAATTAGATTTAGATAAGTCTCGTGCAGAGTCGACAGGGACTCGGATGGGCCGTGAGGGCCAAGTAAGAGACCCTTGGCCCACTTAGTCAAATTGGTGCCGGTATTTAGTGAAACTGAAGTCACAGAATTTTTTAATCGTTTTGAGAAGAAGTTTAGGGAGCATAATTGGCCTGAAGAGAAGTGGGCAGCTCTAGTCTCCTCAAGACTTACGGGTAAGGGTCTGAAGGCTTATGATGCACTGCCTTTAGAGTCTTGCATTGACTACCCAGAATTGAAGAGAGCTGTCCTACGGGCATACGAGTTGCAACCGGAAACATATCGATTGAAGTTTCGGGGTGTTACAAAGACTAGGGAGGCGACCTTTCTTGAACATGCCCGGGACTTAAAAGATGCACTTAAAAACAGGACACGTTCTGAGAAAGCTGAGACGGCAGAACAGTTGACTGAGCTGTTTCTGCTCGAGCAGTTTTATAAGTGTACTGGTGCAGAAATGACTTTAACTATTAAAGAAAAGAACCCAAGAACTCTTCAAGAGGCAGCTGAGATGGCTGACCTCAGGTTTGTCGCTAATCAGGGGATGTGAATCTGTAAAGCGTGTTGATGCAGTTCCCAAGGGACGCGATACTCCAAAACCCTCGAGCTCAGGACAATCACTATAGCTATAAACCTCAGTTTAAAAGCCAAGATACCAGGACTGAACCAAAGACTACAGCCGTCCCATTACAGAAGGGTCAGAAGTCCGCCCCTTATCAGAAGAGACCGGATAGGGGAAGTGTATGTTTTCATTGTAGAAAGAAGGGGCATTATGCAAAATCTTGATCTAGTAAGCCGCTAGCTGCAGCCGTGTCTTTGGTGCGCAGCATAGGTGTGGCTGAAATGTCTTCTGGATTTACCCAGGGTAGTTTGCCAGCGGCAGGGTCACAGGCTATGTATAAAGACTCAGGAAGGCTCGTCCCCTGTCCGTGATGTCTTTTGCGCCCATAGAGGGACCGGTAGGGTAAGTTGGGCGGGTTGCCAGCATAAGGTGGAAGTTTTGCGTGATACTGGAGCTTCACAGACACTTTTGAAGAATTTCACGGGGCGACCAATTAATGCGGCACGGGTGGTTGTTGTTCAGGGTATTAATGCGACCAGGTCATACCCGTTGGTTCGTGTGGAGCTGGAAGTTGATGGAGTGATTAAGGACTTAGATGTTGGGATCGTTGAGAAATTGCCAGTGGAGGGCGTCGACCTTCTTCTCGGCAACGACTTTGCGGTGCCTACTTTAGCCGTCCCACCCTTAGTCGTTGCCGAGAGGCCGGCCGACGTGAGTAGGGAGGAACAAGAGTGGGTAGTGAGTTGTCAACACCAACCGATGGCATGTGTGTAACTCGTTCCCAAGCATTTAAGGTATTACAGTCTATTTCCCAGGCCACAGAACAGCGGAGGAAGGGAATTAAGGAGAAGCGAAGGCTGGGAAAAGTTTGAAGAGTTTAGAACCAGTGGCTCTCCCAAAAGACCCAATAGCAGGACCTTTGACCGAGTCTGTTGTAACTCCAGTGCCTAAGACAGTTGATAAGGTAGTGGAGGAGGCAGAGACTCGAGACGGCACCGTTACCTGCAGCGAGAAAACCGGATGTCTAAGTTGGATGTTGGGGGAGGGCATGAGTTGTTGACCAAGCAGTTAGACATGTTGGCTCCCACAGACATTCGAAAGTTGCAATTAGAGGATCCAGAGGTTTTTGCAGTGTACCAATGGGGCTGTGGAGTTAGAAGAAGATAGGGATGCAAAGGCAGGGGATTTTCTTTTTCGTTAATGGAATTTTATACCACCGATATTAGGATCCTAAAAGGAACTGGGAGGGCGGATCAGGTACAGTTGACCAGCTGGTCGTGCCAGAGGGTTGCAGGGAAAGTTTGCTTAGGTTGGCTCATGATTCTCCATTATCAGGACATTTGGGTGCCAAGAAAACGGTGGCGGCTTTGGGGAAATTGTTTAGGGGGCCGGGGATGAAGGGTGATGTGCAGGCATGGATAAACTCATGTGATATTTGTCAAGATGTCGGAAAACCGAACCAGTTATTCCTAAGGCTCCGTTACACCCTATTCCTGTGATTGGGCCACCCTTTAGTAAAATTATTGTTGACATGGTTGGTCCACTCCCTCCCACTAAGGCTGGAAATACATTTTTGTTAACCATAATGGATGTTGCCACTAGATACCCCGATGAAAAATGGAATGGCTAAGACGGTAGTCAGTAACTTGTTGTGGTACTTCTCAAGGTACGGGTACCCGGAGGAGATTCAGTCTGATCAGGGATCTAATTTGACCTCCAACATGTTCAAGCAAACAATGCAACAGCATGGGATACGAGCAGTAGTATCGTCAGCGTATCACCCTGAGAGTCAAGGGGTGCTTGAGCGGTGGCATGCTACACTTAAAAGCATGCTCAGGTGTTATTGTGCTGACAACGGTATGGATTGGGATCTTGGATTGCCTTATTTGCTGTTTGCTGCTCGGGAGGTACCTGGTGAGAGCCTGGGATTTAGTCCAAACGAGCTGATTTTTGGACACCGTGTCAGGGGCCCCCTTAACATGCTGAAAGAAATTTGGGAGGGGACTGTGCAGCCTTGTCCATTATTAAAGTATGTGCTTGAAAGCCGTGAGCGCATGCTTAAGAATCTGGAGATGGCAGGTAGAAATTTGAGAGAATCTGCAGCTTTGATGAAGGACAGGTATGATCGCAAAGTGAGGCTCCGGAAGTTCACTGTAGGACAAGAGGTATTAATTTTGTTGCCTTTGGTTGGTAACCCCCTCTCTGCGAAGTACACTGGACCTTATAAAATGGTAGAACACATTCCAGACTTAGATTACCTTGTTGCCACGCCAGACAGGAGGAAAAAGAACGAGTTTTGTGACGTGAACCTTATTACAGATTATGTGAGGCGCCCCTCTGAGCCTATCACTGTCCCTGTGTTGGCTTGTTGCGGCCGTGGTGGAGAAGGTGAGGGGGACAGTCAAGCTTCAGAGGAGGATAGCTGGGATCAACATGGTTCAGCAGATCAGTGGGCGGGGAGGTCGAGCCTTCGGGCTGACGAGGCTATAGCTCATTTGCCTGAGCCGCAGTTTGATGCTATCCGTCAGTTGTTCGGTACATACCCCACTGTATTTGCTGAACACCCATGCCTCACTACTCAGGCTATGCATGATGTTGACGTGGGGACCATATACCCTTTAAGTCAATCCCGTACCGTGTGCCCCCCATAAAACTACCAGCTCTGAGTATGAGTTGGAGTATATGCTCGGTAGAGGGTTGATAGAGAAAGGCACAGTTAAGTGGACTTCTCCCCGTAACACTGCAGCCTAAGCCAGATGGCAAGGTACGCTTTTGTATTGATTTCCGTAGGTTAAACGGTTTGACTCCAACTAACCCATATCCTCTTCCTCGGTGTGATGATAGTGTTGACAAAAGTGGTAATGCTCGTTTTTTGTCTAACATAGATTTAGTAAAAGGTTACTGGCAAGTACCTTTGTCCGAGCGTGCTAAAGAGGTATGTGGTTTTGTTGTGGACGGGAGTACCTACCGGTGCAATGTTATGGCTTACGGACTTAAGAATGCACCAGCAACGTTTCAGAACCTGATGAATGAAATTGTAAAGGACATTCCGAATTGCACCGTATATTTGGACGATGTAATCATTTATGATGACGAATTTGAGAGCCATTGTGAGCACCTTGAGACCTTGTTCCGGAAACTTAGTGAAGCAGGTCTGGTAGTAAATTTGGCAAAGTGTGACTTCGTAAAAGCCACTGTGCAGTACCTTGGGTTTGTAGTGGGAAGGGGACAGGTGTGCCCTCCTCAGAACAAGGTACAGGTTATCAATAAATTTCCGCACCCAACAACCAAGAAGCAGATTATGAGATTCTTGGGTATGATAGGCTACTACAGACGCTTCATAAAAGGTTACTCAACGGCATTGGCACCTCTCACAGATTTGTTATCTAAAGACAAAAAGTTTTTGTGGGCACCAGAGTGTGAAAAGGCTTTCACTTTGGTGAAACATTTGCTATGTACTCACCCGATACTCAGGGCCCCAGACTTTAACAGGCCTTTTCAGCTGGCAACAGATGCTAGTGGTGTAGGGGCTGGTGCCGTCTTGCTACAGACAGACAATGAAGGTGTGGAACACCCAGTACGTTTCTTTTCTAAGAAGTTCAATGCTGCACAAAAGAACTATTCTACAATAGAAAAGGAATTACTGGCGATTGTGCTGTCGCTCAGGCACTTCGAGGTGTATGTTCCAGCCTATGGACCAGTCGTGATTATCTACACTGATCATCACCCTTTGAGATTCCTGAATCAATTTCGCAATCGCAATATGAAACTGACCCGGTGGTCTTTGATGTTGCAGGAGTATAACCTGGACATCCGTCATATTGCTGGATGTGACAATGTGATCGCGGATTGTTTATCAAGGGTGGATGATCAGTCGTAGGGTATCACAGGTGTGTGGGTTTGAGTGGAGGAAAATAGGCTGCCCTTATAGTGCAGCCGGGAAAAACATATTAAAATATAAAAATCATATAAAAACTTTCTTTTGATATAGGTAATCGTATAAGTTTGTCATAGCCTATAGAGTTTGAGTAGTCCACGAACTATCAAACGGCTGAGCTGCTGTAAGCTCGCTCTGGGAGCATGATATTGTGTCTATTTGCTATTGTTGGGAGGAGTTATAAAATGTGATTTTTTGTTTAATTAATTAGCTTTGGTAATAAGTCTATTTAGTGATGCGGTTTGGCGGGGCTCCGACATAGGTCGAGTTGTCAGATGTAAGCACGTAATGTTGTGAGAGAGAGAGACAGTGGTGGCAGAGTGCGAGCGTATGTCCAGCGGCGCTGACACGAATCCCCGCTCCTCCCTCCCTCTCACCTCGCTATAAGAATTGTATCGGGCAGGCTAATTATTTTTCACTGTAAAAGCTGATCGTTGGTGTCATTCGAAAGCCTGTTTATTCAGGATAGGTACTTGTTTTACGTCTGGGTCGTATTGAATCACGTAAACCGCTATTTTCATAGTTTATGTGTGTAAAAGAAGATTGTTTTGGTGATAAACTCAGCTTTGTTTTAGTGCCATGCGGTCGCTGGTGTGAGGCTGATGGGTGTCAGGGCTCAGGGGGTTCTTGAAGGGTGACGCATGTCACGTGTGAGCATGGACAGAAGCCTAGTCATGCCCACCTCTCGCTAGGATCGTCAGGGCTGTAGTCTATGTAGTTCCTAACTTAGTTCACTGTGAGCCGGGTACCATAAGTATTCTAATTGTATTTTTGTTTTCATCTGAGTCAATAGAGTTCTATTTTATCTTAGTAAGTTTTGTGTCTTATTTGTAATGATGGAGGGTTTTCTAACACTCATTCTCCTCCTAGTGCTAGGGGAGCCTTTTTGCAGAGGAGAGAGAGACTTACGTAATGGTTGTCAGTGGGCTCCTAGTATACTGGGCTCACTAGAGGGGGGTATAAAGAACGCCTAGCCTTTATTCATCAGAACTCATTAGGAGCGACTTCTCATTTTCCCTTGCACTATATATATCTTCTGACTGATGTGTTACATTACCTTATCTCCTCTGTTTAAAACTTCATGGTCCCATTGGTGCAGAGCTAGTAGCCCAACGTATTATCGCTTGAGTTCACGAGGTACTTGCCTATTAGATAGCCTATGGAATGGTTGCTTAGAATAGGATTGATTTATGTTTTGAACTTGTATATGCATTCCCTGTGTGTTATTATTATTATTCCTGTTTTCTGCTAGTCTAGGATCCTAGACTGGGTAAGGCTTTTCTGTGTTACGAGTTGTTGTTTGATGCAGTGGTTAAGCGATAAACCTGCATACTCGTTTCGGTTCAGTGAAGCCTAGGTTGTCTTCGCGGCTGACTGTGTTGAGTTAATAATTTACAGTGCGTGAGGCAAGAGCCTACCACCTGTTTTATTAACAGTTTGTTTTACTTTGTCAAGGACCTGGAGAAAACCAGATACAAGGGATCTGGATTTCTCAAAGTGCACTTGTTAGTTTTAATGTAAGACTTTAAACAGCGTGAGGACTTCGCTAGGCTAAGCCGTTTTTGCTCAGTCACTGCTACCTTTTGCCCACAGTACCCCCGCTAGACTGTACTCTATTAGTAGATACAGAATAGTATGAAGCTTTCCTTATGTATGATATTGTTTATGCATTATTGATTTCATGTGTTGCAACTTGGCTACTTAGTGATTAGTGCCCCTGAGCACAATCCGAGTAGGCTATTGCCGTTGCATTTGCGGAGTACTTCTTTTTAATGTTTGCCATTTACTATTGCATATTCTTTTAATTATTCTTATGCCAATTTAAGCCTTTAATAGTATTTAATTGCTAGTGTTTTTGCTTATTGAATTACTGTTCAAAATCCGATACGTACTTCTTACGAGCATCCGAGAAGCATCTAACTTTTTTCATAAGATTCCTTCTCAACGCTTAAGGACTATTAATTAACGTAACGTAATAGTGCCGATCCGAAGTAAAGGGTGGAGGACTTCTTAAGTTCATAGTCAAGGGTGGATTACTTCGGCTTCGGCCAACACTATTCTTTGGTGTTGTTGTTTCTTACTTCATTGTTTGATTGTTGACCAGACTAGATAATTCCTGTCTCTTTATTAGTCTGTTGTTGAACACTAGTACCGAGTTCTTGTATACCCCGTTATAGCAGATTGAACTCTGGAGGGTATTGGTGTTTTTTGTTCGGCTGGCAGTACTCAGGGGTTGGGATCGTGTGTTTCCGTTGTGGCAGCGAGCCGTATTCGAGTCCTGATTGAGAGCCCTTGTGTACCCGAGTGCCAGTTCGTAACACCTCTCTGGGCGGAGCGACCAGGTAGTCTCCTAAATGTTGTCTCTCCTAAGTTTTTGTGGGTGAGTCGCCGCATCTCTCTCTACTGTCGGTGGAGCAGCCCGACCAGGTAGTCGCCTCTCTGGGCGGATCGACCAGGTAGTCTCTCCTCAATTTGTGTGGGTGAGTCGCCGGATCTCTCTCTACTGTCGGTGGAGCAGCCCGGCCAGGTAGTCGCCTCTCTGGGCGGAGCAACCAGGAACTCTCTCCTAAATTTTTGTGGGTGAGTCGCCGCATCTCTCTCTACTGTCTGTGGAGCAGCCCGGCCAGGTAGTCGCCTCTCTGGGCGGAGCGACCAGGTAGTCTCTCCTAAATTTTTGTGGGTGAGTCGCCGCATCTCTCTCTACTGTCGGTGGAGCAGCCCGGCCAGGTAGTCGCCTCTCTGGGCGGAGCAGCCCGACCATGTAGTCTCTCTCTGGGTATCTTTGACAATAGCCGACTAAGCACCTCTCCATCCCTTCCCATCAGATCATCCTGTGTTGGCACAGGTGCACCAACACTGGCAACACGGTGCAGCAAGCACACAGAATATGGCTGAGCTCCGACGAGGTACACCCTCTCCCTCTCGCTGTCACGTTTCGTATAATGTGTCGTATATCTAAGTCATGCTTCGTTTAATCATGCGTCGTCTACTGTCCTAGGTCATGCTTTGTATAATGTGTCGCACCCGCAGTCAGACGCCTCACCAAAAATATTCCCACTAAAATCTCTTTGGGTGGGAGCAGCCCGACCAGGTAGTCTCTCTCCTAAATTTTGTCTCTCCTAAATGTTTGTGGGTGAGTCGCCGCATCTCTCTCCACTGTCGGTTGAGCAGCCCGGCCAGGTAGTCGCCTCTCTGGGCGGAGCGACCAGGTAGTCTCTCCTAAATTTTGTCTCTCCTAAATTTTTGTGGGTGAGTCGCCACATCTCTCTCTACGGTCGGTGGAGCAGCCCGGCCAGGTAGTCGCCTCTCTGGGCGGAGCGACCAGGTAGTCTCTCCTAAATTTTGTCTCTCCTAAGTTTTTGTGGGTGAGTCGCCGCATCTCTCTCTACTGTCGGTGGAGCAGCCCGGCCAGGTAGTCGCCTCTCTGGGCGGAGCGACCAGGTAGTCTCTCCTAAATGTTGTCTCTCCTAAATTTTTGTGGGTGAGTCGCCGCATCTCTCTCTACTGTCGGTGGAGCAGCCCGGCCAGGTAGACTTCTCTCTGGGCGGAGCGACCAGGTAGTCTCTCCTAAATTTTGTCTCTCCCAAATTTTTGTGGGTGAGTCGCCGTATCTCTCTCTACTGTCGGTGGAGCAGCCCGGCCAGGTAGTCGCCTCTCTGGGCGGAGCGACCAGGTAGTCTCTCCTAAATTTTTGTGGGTGAGTCGCCGCACCACCAACTCACGTTGGACAGCATGTCCATTCACACATACATCGTTTCTCTAACAACGCAATATAGAAAACGTCATTGCTGGAGTGTAGGCTACATATATAAGCACTATGGAGCACCCACAACGTCTAGAGCTCCGCTACTCCTGTGTGCTCCGGCCTTCTGCCTTGTGTTTCTATAATCTATAATAATATAATATAATATAATATATATAATTTAACACCTTACGAGCGGCCTATGCGGTTTATTTATGTGTCAGCGGGGGTGTTTTTAGATGGCTTTTACGTGATCATTTCATGCCTAAAAGACCAGAACGTAAACAATTACCTATTTGAAGGGCTAAACAGAGCTTTCGCATGACACCATAAACGATCCTTGTGATGGATGTTTTTTTTCTTGCATAACCGGTGCAACGCGAGTGCAAAAATCAGGTATTTCAGTACATAATGAGTATGTAGCGAGTGAGAGAGGGAGGAGGGAGCTACAGTAGTTCGCCGCGGTGGAGCAGTCATACGCTCGCTAGTCTCCTGCCACTTGTCTCTCTCTCTCAGCCACATTACGTGTGTGAAATTGCCATATGATGTATAGTCCACTTTATTTAATTATGTTGCTCGCCGCTAATTAAGGTATTTTTTGTAAGACAAAGAAGTCGTGCCAGTTTGTAAAGACGTGCCAGTGTTTTGCAGAATTGGTAATGTGGTCACATCTCGATTTTTCGAAAAAGTGTCATCACGGTCCAATGGTTAGTGTGTAAGGTGATATATGCCGATCCGATGGGACAACCGAAATGAGGACCACACTAGACGCTGAAGACGATGAATGGATCAAGGTCTATCAACTACGAACTCATCGCCACTTCTGGACTTGGGTGTCTACGATCGGGAAGATGAAACGGAAGGATGTTGTGACAGACATTTACTTGAAGCGCTGCTTAAAGGCAGAACACCAATGACTATATCCAAACCTTGGTCCCTTAATGGGGCCCGACAATAAGAGAGAATTACCGCTAGAAAAGTACTCATCGCATGATGTGGTATTCATCTACTACTTTAATGAGCAGTGTGACCTGGAAGATGGTGAATGCGAACTAACGGCCTAAAAGAAATTTGTCGAGGGTAGAGCGGAAGAAATTGAGGTGTTCAGGAAGCATTATTGGGCCCAATTAAGAGACTATGCCAAAGCTAATCACAATGGAGGGGCCATAACCGCTGACGTTCACACAGACTTCCAGATCTATTTTAGCGATAGCCGGCAGAGCATAACCTCCCGAGACTGT
The DNA here is from genome assembly GCA_032716605.1 of Paralithodes platypus. NCBI lineage: Eukaryota > Metazoa > Arthropoda > Malacostraca > Decapoda > Lithodidae > Paralithodes > Paralithodes platypus. The sequence continues at coordinate 29,252,662 of CM064501.1, read as the reverse complement.
CAACATCGAATGAATGTTGAATGTATTACATTCAAAGGGCCAAACTCAAGAAATTGGAAGATGTGAAGCCAAAAGATAAAAGGGTTGTGTCTTTTGAGCAAGAAGATGGAGCTGTTGCCGGGCCTTCGGGTGTAGCGAGAGGACAGTCCTTCGCAGACGCACCAGCGGTTGTGTTGTCTACCGAATCTCTGCTACTCTCAGCCACCAAGCTAAGGAACGGCTGAACAGAAACGTGTCACCAAGGCCACTAAGAAGCTACAACGGGAGGCCATGGCACAAGAACAGGCGGAAAGAAGGGCAGAAAAGCAAAGGTTGAGAGAACTAAAGGCAGCCACCATTGAAGGCAACCAACTCAGTCGCTTGGAAAGAAGGCAAACGAAATTGAACGAGATCGCCTCCAAAAGATCCCAAAGACAACAAAAGAAGTTACAGAAAAAAAATGAAACTTGCAGTTAAAGCTGGAGCCACCAACGAACGTACAAGGAGACGGCAGGCCAAGGGAGCGGAAAAGTTAGCAGCTAAAGAAGCTACCGTAAAAGCCCAAATAACTCAAGAACTGAGCCTTGAGCTAAAGAGCTCTAAACAGTGCCTACCGCCAATAAGAGACACTTTAGGTTGCATAACCGACGAAAACAAGGTCCCCCACCACAACATTGGTCCCAGGGATGTTGTATGTCCGATGTGCAACGCGAAGCGATGGAAGGGAGAAGCAGTATCCCTGTGTTGCAGCAGTGGCCGATCCATAAAACCCCCTCTCAGTTCACTCTCTCCCGAGATGAAGGAGCTATACGAAGGCAAAACGCGTCTTTCGAAGATATTCCTGTCTAACATCTTCAACTATAACAACGTGTTCAGCTTCACGTCTTTTGCCACGTCCGGGAAGCTCGAGAATATGGCCGAGTCGGCAATGTGCTTCAAGATCAAGGGTCAGATCTATCACCTGATGGACACACTGAAACCCAGATACATGAGAGAGGGTACGAGCGTTGAATATTTCCTCTAGAACGACGGAAAAGACATCTACGTAAAGAAGACACCAGATTATACAACCCCCCAGCTCAAGTTTTTAGATCTGTACTTTTACTGTGATGCTGAAAAGCAGCTGAAGATACGAGCGGATACCGTAAAACTCAGTGCACTATGCCATCAAACCCTCTTCAACCCTTCGGAGACGAAAGGCCGTATAGAAAAAGTATACCGATAACCTGAGCATCGTAACCATTTTGCAAAAGTATTTGAGCGCCAACAATGTAGCGTTGAAGCCTTTACTGTCCGAGTTCGTGGATGCCATTGATTTGGTGGAATCAAAGACCCAACAGTTTGGGCAATTACCCGACGTCAGAATCACACTTCGTCAAGCCGAAGGCAAACAGCTCCAACAACACAAAGAGACATACAATCTGCCAACGGCCCATGGCGAGGTTGGTGCTAACGTTGATTTCGCTGACGCCTCCAGCGCACCTCGCCACCTGGAAAGTGGTCTTATCTTCATCCAAAGAAGACTCCAAGTACTCCTGCGGGATCATCAACTCTTTGAACTATTTCTAACGATCTCATGCAATATCCCCTCTTGATTCCCAATGGAGACACAGGGCGTATCGTGACTCAAAAGAAAGCGAAGAAGATTACGGGCACTTATGGCCGGAAGTCGTGCCGGGTCCCTCCCCATCTGATCAGAGCTGTTCCGTGGACGAACCCCGAGGAGTCGGACCCACAGGTCTCACAGGCTGCATGTCCTACAGTCAACTGTACATGGACAAGGTAGGGATGATTCAACTACGTTCACCGGGGTCGGAGACTCTTCCAAAAGTTTGTGGTGGACAATTACGTCAAGATCCCGAAAACGAACCGTCTCAAGTTCTTAGAATATAAACAGAATACACTCAGAAGAGAGCAATTCGATGTGCTAAAGAGTGATGCTACCCACACACCTAATGTAGTGGGGCAGAGAAGTCCACATACCTCCTTCGTTCGTTGGTGGCCCGAGATACATGAAGCAGAAGCACCAGGAGGCTCTCCACAGTTCATAGGACGGTATGGGAGTCCCTGACCGTTTCGTGACATTCACAATGAACCCGGACTTGGCCTGAGTTGGTGCCCATTGTGGGAGGAGGGGGGTTTAGGGTGTCGCTCATCGGACTGGCCCGATATAGTTTAGTTCGCGTTTTTTCGGTTGAAAGTTAACAGCTCTAAATTGATGACTTGACGAAGGGCGTGCATTTTTTTGGGCGCACGAAGGCGTAGCCTGTACAGTATTGAATGGCAAAAGATAGGTCTACCTCACGTCCCCATTCTCCTTTGGTTGGAGACGAAAATGACGAAGACTGAATTCGATAAGAACATTTCGTCCTGAAATAACTAATCCATAGACCCAGCCACGACTCTATGAGATCATTAAAACGAACATGATAACACAACCCCTGTGTCGGGTACTATGATCCCATTCCCTGTATCCGTAACGGTCCGGTGGCGCCAAGAACTTTCCCAAGCAATATAAGGACGAGACCTTTGTTGGGAACAACGGTTTATATCTATATACCGTAGACGCGCTCGCGGGCGAGGCAGGTGGTAGGCTCTTCACACACAACGGACTCCCCAGTGAAAGAAAGATGATGGTGCGCGGTCGACAATGCCTTGGTGGTCCAACATAACCCTTTACCTCTGCCTCAAATAAAACGCTCACATCAACGTTGACTGCTGCAATTCCATCACTTGTATTGCATATGTGACCAAGTACGTCAACAAGGGTGCCGACAGGATCCTGTATACGAAGAATGATAATAAGGATAAGCCCGTGAACTAGATCAAAAACTATCGCGAAGCCCGCGATGTCACGGCCAACCGAAGCTACCTGGCGCATTTTTCAATTTCCCCATCCACAAGCACTACCCCCCCGGTCACGCACTCTCAACATTCACTTGGAGGATCAACAGATTATATTTTACTCGAATCGGGATGCAGATGCGTAACTACAGGAGAAAATGGATAAAGACACGCCACTACTACCTTCTTTAAGCTCTGTCAGACCAACGGAGTTTGGCCTGGTCTCCTTTATCCCGACGTGCCCATGCCACTACACCTTTTGTAGCAAGAACGGAGTGTTGCTCACCGAGGAGTAACAGTTCCTATCTGCCTTAGGTCGCATGCAGACCACCAGCACTAAAAACCCTGAACTCTTATACCTGATACTGCTCACTAGCGCACTTTAAGGGAGCAACGCTCCAATTTGCCGCTCTGAAGTGTTTTGACGTGGAGACATATCGAAACGTAAAGGGACTACCGTCAAGGCTATGGGTCTGATGAAGGCCAAGGCACCATTGGGAGAACCCCCTAATTGGAAACTTCAATCACATAAACACACACACCACCAACAACAGGGAACTCAGAATAACATCTGCTACCATGGTTGGTCTTTTTGCGCACCTGGAAGAGCGCAATCGGATGTTTGGTGTAGAGCTTACGCGACTACTTTGCTAGCGACTGTCCTACAGGACAGTGGCTTGAATATACAACGCCGAGATATACAAGTATGCATTGGATGACATACCAGAGCCACGTGTACAACTTTGATGGTATTGACATTACAGCCTATGGGTTGCCACCTTCGGAGAGGCAACACCAAGAGCTTCAATGCTTCCTAAGAAGGCGAGAACGGAGCTACTACACTTCCCAACTGTTGGAAAGTACTCGCTTCCACCTACCTTTGTTGAACAATGAACAGCGCCAAGTCTTTGACGCCGTTATTGGCATTATAGGGTCGAAGCAGGAACCGCACACAGCGGCGTGTCCTCGTAATTAAGACACGTTTTCTTCCATCGACGCTGATCCCGGTGGTACAGGAAAGCCCTTTTCTGCTCAACTTGTGCTTCTGAATGCCGTTTATGGCCACAGGTGGTATTGCCTTGGCTGTGGCTCCCTCTGGCATTGCTGCCACCATCTGACATGGAGGCCGAACAGCCCATAACACCTGCAAGATCCCTCTCATGGAATCACATTAGTTCAGGTCCTGGTCAATCAAGAAGATCAGCCAATGGTCTAGACTGTTAGAGTTATGTTCCCTGATAGTCTGGGACGAGGTGATGATTGGCCAACAAAAATATGCTGGCGGTCCGTTGACGTCCACCTTCGGGATCTCCTGGACAGTGACAGGTTCATGGGAGGGGTTCCCCTTTGTTGTGCGCTTGGGGATTTCAGGCAGATTCTTCGCGTTTGTGAGGGGTGGAGGGTAAACCCAGGAAATTGCAGCTACCAGCAAGACGACTTACTTCTGGCCCCAGTTACGGAAATATGCACTGTCCGAGAACATCCGACTAAGGAGGCCCGTATCCGACACGAAAAAAACCGCGACCTTTGCCCCCAGCTATTAGAGATAGGTCAGAGTCACTCTTCACATCTTCTTTATTCCCCCCCACGTTAGGTTTCTCTACCACAACGAAAAAGAGTTCATCGGGAGTGTTACACCCCGATCTCGCCGATCACCTTGGGGATCATCGCTCTTTTTTCCCGGGCGTATCATCGTATCGCCTCTCAATGTGGACCGTTCCGACGTCAACGTTACGATCTTAGACATGTTGGCCCAGGGACGAGAAGATCTAGCTGAATGAAGACAAACTTGAATTCGGAAGACGATATGGAGTATCAGGTTTCCACACTCAACGAACTGAACGCCTTCTTCGTTAACCGAACACCAGCTCAAACTGAAAGTGGGTGCTGTGGTCATAGATACTAAGGAATCTTGCTCCACCCAGACTCGGTAACGGCACCCGAATTATCGTCGATAACGCTGAAGAAGACCGTCCATTGTGGATATGCATTCTGGGTGGCACAGAACGACGGGGAGCACGGATGCATTCCCAGGCTAAAGTTGGTGGCCAATGCCTCCCCGGTGGAGTTTTCCCTTTCCAATTCCCTGTAAAGTTAAGTTTTTGTAGAACTATACATACCGCACAGGGTCAAACTATCCAACATTGCGGTCTGTATCTTAATCACACCCGTGTGTTCTCTTCATGGGCAGCTGTAACGGTTGCCTGCTCTCCGCCGCGTTAAATAACAAGGTGGGATGCACTGAGTAATTTCACCCACGAGAAGGAAAAGGGTTTCATGTGCGTTAGACCCGTTGTGTACCCTGAAGTGTTTTTGGAGCAAGAGTCTTTAGCGGAGGAGTGTACGCGGTTCGTATCACCACCAAGATCATCATGCGAGAAGAAGACCCTGAGGCCGGCCGGGAGCTCCAGCGAAAGTAATATAGATTTGGGACAGTGGTTACTCTAAACGTTGAGGCTCTATTCGCTCCCTAAGAGATGACGGCCATACTCAAGATATCGGTTGAAGACTTTCATATGGCGGTGGAAAACCTGTACGAGCAACTAGAAGGAGACTGAGCCAGGTACGAATCAAAATCGATAAGAGT
>CM064501.1:29146077-29247152 GCA_032716605.1 Paralithodes platypus | reverse complement strand
ACCTGGTCAGGCTGCTCCGCCCGAGAGGTGGGACTACCTGGCCCGGGCTGCTCCACTGACAGTAGAGAGAGATGCGGCGACTCCACCCACAATTTAGGGGAGGGACTACCTGGTCGCTCCGCCCAGAGAGGCGACTACCTGGCCGGGCTGCTCCACCGACAGTAGAGAGAGATGCGGCGACTCACCCACATCAATTTAGGAGAGACCAAATTTAGGAGAGACTACCTGGTCGCTCCGCCCAGAGAGGCGACTACCTGGCCGGGCTGCTCCACCGACAGTAGAGAGAGATGCGGCGACTCACCCCCAAAAATTTAGGAGAGACTACCTGGTCGCTCCGCCCAGAGAGGCGACTACCTGGCCGGGCTGCTCCACCGACAGTAGAGAGAGATGTGGCGACTCACCCCCAAAAATTTAGGAGAGACAACATTTAGGAGAGAGACTACCTGGTCGGGCTGCTCCCACCCAGAGAGATTTTGGTGGGACTATTTTTGGTGAGGCGTCTGACTGCGGGTGCGACACATTATACGAAGCATGACCTAGGACAGTAGACGACGCATGATTAAACGAAGCATGACCTAGCTATACGACACATTATACGAAACGTGACAGCGAGAGGGAGAGGGTGTACCTCGTCGGAGCACAGCCGTATTCTGTGTGCTTGCTGCACCGTGTTGCCTGTGTTGGTGCACCTGTGCCAACACAGGAAGATCTGATGGGAAGGGATGGAGAGGTGCTTAGTCGGCCGTTGTCAAAGATACCCAGAGAGAGACTACCTGGTCGGGCTGCTCTGCCCAGAGAGACGACTACCTGGCCGGGCTGCTCCACCGACAGTAGAGAGAGATGCGGCGACTCACCCACAAAAATTTAGGAGAGACTACCTGGCCGCTCCGCCCAGAGAGGCGACTACCTGGCCGGGCTGCTCCACCGACAGTAGAGAGAGATGCGGCGACTCACCCACAAAAATTTTATGAGAGACAAAATTTAGGAGAGAAACTACCTGGTCGGGCTGCTCCCACCCAGAGAGATTTTGGTGGGAATTTTTTTTGGTGCGGCGTCTGACTGCGGGTGCGACACATTATACGAAGCATGACCTAGGACAGTAGACGACGCATGATTAAACGAAGCATGAACTAGCTATACGACACATTATACGAAACGTGACAGCGAGAGGGAGAGGGTGTACCTCGTCGGAGCACAGCCGTATTCTGTGTGCTTGCTGCACCGTGTTGCCTGTGTTGGTGCACCTGTGCCAACACAGGATGATCTGATGGGAAGGGATGGAGAGGTGCTTAGTCGGCCGTTGTCAAAGATACCCAGGGAGAGACTACCTGGTTGGGCTGCTCCGCCGAGAGAGGCGACTACCTGGCCGGGCTGCTCCACCGACAGTAGAGAGAGATGCGGCGACTCACCCACAAATATTTAGGAGAGACTACCTGGTCGCTCCGCCCAGAGAGGCGACTACCTGGCCGGGCTGCTCCACCGACAGTAGAGAGAGATGCGGCGACTCACCCACAAAAATTTAGGAGAGATAAAATTTAGGAGAGAGACTACCTGGTCGGGCTGCTCCCACCCAAAGAGATTTTGGTGGGAATATTTTTGGTGCGGCGTCTGACTGCGGGTGCGACACATTATACGAAGCATGACCTAGGACAGTAGACGACGCATGATTAAACGAAGCATGACCTAGCTATACGACACATTATACGAAACATGACAGCGAGAGGGAGAGGGTGTACCTCGTCGGAGCACAGCCGTATTCTGTGTGCTTGCTGCACCGTGTTGCCTGTGTTGGTGCACCTGTGCCAACACAGGAAGATCTGATGGGAAGGGATGGAGAGGTGCTTAGTCGGCCGTTGTCAAAGATACCCAGAGAGAGACTACCTGGTCGGGCTGCTCCGCCCAGCGAGGCGACTACCGGCGGGGCTGCTCCACCGACAGTAGAGAGAGATGCGGCGACTCACCACAAAAAAGGAATTAGGAGAGACTACCTGGTCGCTCCGCCCAGAGAGGCGACTACCTGGCCGGGCTGCTGCTCCAACGACAGTAGAGAGAGATGCGGCGACTCACCCACAAAAACTTAGGAGAGACAAAAATTTAGGAGTAGGAGACTACCTGGTCGCTCCGCCCAGAGAGGCGACTACCTGGCCGGGCTGCTCCACCGACACTAGAGAGAGATGCGGCGACTCACCCACAAAAATTTAGGAGAGACTACCTGGTCGCTCCGCCCAGAGAGGCAACTACCTGGCCGGGCTGCTCCACCGACAGTAGAGAGAGATGCGGCGACTCACCCACAAACATTTAGAAGAGACATAATTTAGGAGAGAGACTACCTGGTCGGGCTGCTCCCTCCCAGAGAGATTTTGGTGGGACTATTTTTGGTGAGGCGTCTGACTGCGGGTGCGACACATTATACGAAGCATGACCTAGGACAGTAGACGACGCAAGATTAAACGAAGCATGACCTAGCTATACGACACATTATACGAAACGTGACAGCGAGAGGGAGAGGGTGTACCTCGTCGGAGCACAGCTGTATTCTGTGTGCTTGCTGCACCGTGTTGCCTGTGTTGGTGCACCTGTGCCAACACAGGAAGATCTGATGGGAAGGGATGGAGAGGTGCTTAGTCGGCCGTTGTCAAATATACCCAGAGAGAGACTACCTGGTCGGGCTGCTCCGCCCAGAGAGGTGACTACCTGGCCGGGCTGCTCCACCGACAGTAGAGAGATATGCGGCGACTCACCCACAAAAATTTAGGAGAGACTACCTGGTCGCTCCGCCCAGAGAGGCGACTACCTGGCCGGGCTGCTCCACCGACAGTAGAGAGAGATGCGGCGACTCACCCACATAAATTTAGGAGAGACCAAATTTAGGAGAGACTACCTGGTCGCTCTGCCCAGAGAGGCGACTACCTGGCCGGGCTGCTCCACCGACACTAGAGAGAGATGCGGCGACTCACCCACAAAAATTTAGGAGAGACAAAATTTAGGAGAGACTACATGGTCGCTCCGCCCAGAGAGGCGACTACCTGGCCGGGCTGCTCCACCGACAGTAGAGAGAGATGCGGCGACTCACCCACAAACATTTAGGAGAGACATCATTTAGGAGAGAGACTACCTGGTCGGGCTGCTCCCTCCCAGAGAGATTTTGGTGGGACTATTTTTGGTGAGGCGTCTGACTGCGGGTGCGACACATTATACGAAGCATGACCTAGGACAGTAGACGACGCAAGATTAAACGAAGCATGACCTAGCTATACGACACATTATACGAAACGTGACAGCGAGAGGGAGAGGGTGTACCTCATCGGAGCACAGCCGTATTCTGTGTGCTTGCTGCACCGTGTTGCCTGTGTTGGTGCACCTGTGCCAACACAGGAAGATCTGATGGGAAGGGATGGAGAGGTGCTTAGTCGGCCGTTGGCAAAGATACCCAGAGAGAGACTACCTGGTCGGGCTGCTCTGCCCAGAGAGGTGACTACCTGGCCGGGCTGCTCCACTGACAGTAGAGAGAGATGCGGCGACTCACCCACAAACATTTAGGAGAGACTACCTGGTCGCTCCGCCCAGAGAGGCGACTACCTGGCCGGGCTGCTCCACCGACAGTAGAGAGAGATGCGGCGACTCACCCACAAAAATTTAGGAGAGACAAAATTTAGGAGAAAGACTACCTGGTCGGGCTGTTCCCACCCAGAGAGATTTTGGTGGGAATAATTTTGGTGCGGCGTCTGACTGCGGGTGCGACACATTATACGAAGCATGACCTAGGACAGTAGACGACGCATGATTAAACGAAGCATGACCAAGCTATACGACACATTATACGAAACGTGACAGCGAGAGAGAGAGGGTGTACCTCGTCGGAGCACAGCTGTATTCTGTGTGCTTGCTGCACCGTGTTGCCTGTGTTGGTGCACCTGTGCCAACACAGGATGATCTGATGGGAAGGGATGGAGAGGTGCTTAGTCGGCCGTTGTCAAAGATACCCAGGGAGAGACTACCTGGTTGGGCTGCTCCGCCGAGAGAGGCGACTACCTGGCCGGGCTGCTCCACCGACAGTAGAGAGAGATGCGGCGACTCACCCACAAATATTTAGGAGAGACTACCTGGTCGCTCCGCCCAGAGAGGCGACTACCTGGCCGGGCTGCTCCACCGACAGTAGAGAGAGATGCGGCGACTCACCCCCAAAAAGTTAGGAGAGATAAAATTTAGGAGAGAGACTACCTGGTCGGGCTGTTCCCACCCAGAGAGATTTTGGTGGGAATATTTTTGGTGCGGCGTCTGACTGCGGGTGCGACACATTATACGAAGCATGACCTAGGACAGTAGACGACGCATGATTAAACGAAGCATGACCTAGCTATACGACACATTATACGAAACGTGACAGCGAGAGGGAGAGGGTGTACCTCGTCGGAGCACAGCCGTATTCTGTGTGCTTGCTGCACCGTGTTGCCTGTGTTGGTGCGCCTGTGGCAACACTGGAGGATCTGATGGGAAGGGATGGAGAGGTGCTTAGTCGGCCGTTGTCAAAGATACCCAGAGAGAGACTACCTGGTCGGGCTGCTCCGCCGAGAGAGGCGACTACCTGGCCGGGCTGCTCCACCGACAGTAGAGAGAGATGCGGCGACTCACCCACAAAAATTTAGGAGAGACTACCTGGTCGCTCCGCCGAGAGAGGCGACTACCTGGCCGGGCTGCTTCACCGACAGTAGAGAGAGATGCGGCGACTCACCCACAAAAATTTAGGAGAGACAAAATTTAGGAGAGACTACCTGGTCGCTCCGCCCAGAGAGGCGACTACCTGGCCGGGCTGCTCCACCGACAGTAGAGAGAGATGTGGCGACTCACCCACAAAAATTTAGGAGAGACAAAATTTAGGAGAGAGACTACCTGGTCGGGCTGCTCCCACCCAGAGAGATTTTGGTGGGACTATTTTTGGTGCGGCGTCTGACTGCGGGTGCGACACATTATACGAAGCATGACCTAGGACAGTAGACGACGCATGATTGAACGAAGCATGACCTAGCTATACGACACATTATACGAAACATGACAGCGAGAGGGAGAGGGTGTACCTCGTCGGAGCACAGCCGTATTCTGTGTGCTTGCTGCACCGTGTTGCCTGTGTTAGTGCACCTGTGCCAACACAGGAAGATCTGATGGGAAGGGATGGAGAGGTGCTTAGTCGGCCGTTGTCAAAGATACCCAGAGAGAGACTACCTGGTCGGGTTGCTCCGCCCAGAGAGGTGACTACCTGGCCGGGCTGCTCCACCGACAGTAGAGAGAGATGCGGCGACTCACCCACAAAAATTTAGGAGAGACTACCTGGTCGCTCCGCCCAGAGAGGCGACCTGGCCGGGCTGCTCCACCGACAGTAGAGAGAGATGCGGCGACTCACCCACAAAAATTTAGGAGAGACAAAATTTAGGAGAGACTACCTGGTCGCTCCGCCCAGAGAGGCGACTACCTGGCCGGGCTGCTCCACCGACACTAGAGAGAGATGCGGCGACTCACCCACAAAAATTTAGGAGAGACTACCTGGTCGCTCCGCCCAGAGAGGCGACTACCTGGCCGGGCTGCTCCACCGACAGTAGAGAGAGATGCGGCGACTCACCCACAAACATTTAGAAGAGACAAAATTTAGGAGAGAGACTACCTGGTCGGGCTGCTCCCTCCCAGAGAGATTTTGGTGGGACTATTTTGGTGAGGCGTCTGACTGCGGGTGCGACACATTATACGAAGCATGACCTAGGACAGTAGACGACGCAAGATTAAATGAAGCATGACCTAGCTATACGACACATTATACGAAACGTGACAGCGAGAGGGAGAGGGTGTACCTCGTCGGAGCACAGCTGTATTCTGTGTGCTTGCTGCACCGTGTTGCCTGTGTTGGTGCACCTGTGCCAACACAGGATGATCTGATGGGAAGGGATGGAGAGGTGCTTAGTCGGCCGTTGTCAAAGATACCCAGAGAGAGACTACCTGGTTGGGCTGCTCCGCCGAGAGAGGCGACTACCTGGCCGGGCTGCTCCACCGACAGTAGAGAGAGATGCGGCGACTCACCCACAAATATTTAGGAGAGACTACCTGGTCGCTCCGCCCAGAGAGGCGACTACCTGGCCGGGCTGCTCCACCGACAGTAGAGAGAGATGCGGCGACTCACCCACAAAAATTTAGGAGAGACAAAATTTAGGAGAGAGACTACCTGGTCGGGCTGTTCCCACCCAGAGAGATTTTGGTGGGAATAATTTTGGTGCGGCGTCTGACTGCGGGTGCGACACATTATACGAAGCATGACCTAGGACAGTAGACGACGAATGATTAAACGAAGCATGACCTAGGTATACGACACATTATACGAAACGTGACAGCGAGAGGGAGAGGGTGTACCTCGTCGAAGCACAGCCGTATTCTGTGTGCTTGCTGCACCGTGTTGCCTGTGTTGGTGCACCTGTGCCAACACAGGATGATCTGATGGGAAGGGATGGAGAGGTGCTTAGTCGGCCGTTGTCAAAGATACCCAGAGAGAGACTACCTGGTTGGGCTGCTCCGCCCAGAGAGGCGACTACCTGGCCGGGCTGCTCCACCGACAGTAGAGAGAGATGCGGCGACTCACCCCCAAAAATTTAGGAGAGACTACCTGGTCGCTCCGCCCAGAGAGGCGACTACCTGGCCGGGCTGCTCCACCGACAGTAGAGAGAGATGCGGCGACTCACCCACAAAAATTTAGGAGAGACAAAATTTAGGAGAGACTACCTGGTCGCTCCGCCCAGAGAGGCGACTTCCCTCTGATTGCATCCAGCCCAGATAGTTAAACAGCATTTGGGTTAGAAATCCGCTACCGTCGTGCATGCTGGCGCAAATATGTAAGCGACCACAAGCCCCTTTCAGATGAAAGCACTCAACATCTGCAGCGTGTAAACTTCCGAGAGGCCCAAGTTCTCTTCTTTCATCATATTCGTCAAGTCATCTTCAAAGACCATGAAATTCGCATACTGCAAGGCCTGCTGCAGGACTATAAGCGCATTATCTCAAATCACGGACATAACTCAGTAGTAAAATCCAGCTACTTAAAGGAAATTCTCGTCATGAATTTGGGGAAGACATCGGATTTCATGAACGCATTCAAAATAATGTGAGTGAACTGGTATATGATACAACAGCAGCAGGTACATACATCGAGGCGGCAATATCTTCATTGGGTGTCAGCAATGATCAGTTGGTGATGAATGTTGCGGCGCGACTCAAAGAGCAAGTCATCAGGACAAATACTATTCCCTGGCTCCCATATATACACGAGTTGGAGAGAGAAGAAGACCTCAGTGAGCTCCTGCTGAAGCTGCTCACATGGCTAAAACACCCAAATATGTCTGCAATTGATGACAGTCCATCCGTCCGATCGATTGCATCTATCCTCACAAGCTACATCACTGGAAAACGCACTGCAATTGAGATAAATCTCTCTGTCTTGCTACATGGACTGACCAAGAGTAGGGAGATAGTCGACATAATGCACAAAGATGGACTGGGCAATAGTTACAATGACGTACTTATGCTGCGAGATTTTTGGGTGGTCAATGACCTCAAGTGCTCATCTGCTTGTCCCTTCGAACTAGCTGAGGGTAAGCCTGCTATCGCTATAGTCGACAACGATGATTTCAAGAGCGACACACTGACCGGTGCTGGCCAGTCACACCGCACTAATGTTATGTTTGTGCAGCCAGAATCATTTGATACAGAACTTCCTTCTGAGAATCACGAGGATAGACCAGTTCTCGGTGCCAACTTTGCATCAAACCTCTCGACAACTCTCAAAGAGCTCGGAAGTTAAATGCAAAAAGTCAACCCATACAAGACAGCGAAGCGTGGGGAACCACCTCTCAGGAAGCCACCAGCTGATCAAAGTACTCCTCCTCCTGACACATCGGTGCAAAGAATTTGTGGTGTGATCCATACATTGGCCAGGGCGCAAGATGACCGAACGAGACCTAAGCCAGAAGAACAGACTGTGCCTGGGTTTTCAGGGTTTCACACCGAGTCATGCAGATGAGAAGAGTCGAGCAATATACCATATGACCTATCCCAACCCACCCTGTAAGACAATTCTATTATTGATATGGGCCTCATCTGGTGCCTAACAACTCCTACCATTGAACACAGAGAGAAGGGAGACGGTACCAAGTATACCTGGGGAGATTATGCAGAGAAGTTGGTGCACTTCATTCTAACGAGACACAAGCATGCTGAGCGCATCATTTGCTTCAATGATTCATATGATCAGAATTACACGATCAAGGACAGTGAGAGAATACTGCGCCCAAAAAAACTGCCAATCAGCAATGTCTTCATGAAGACAGAAGATCAATTTCCTTCTAGTAAAGTTTTCCATGTTCTCCTGGGAACAAAATCCGCCTTCAGGCATTTCTTCAAACGGAATTCCAGAGAACAGCAGCAACAACTAGCACCGAGATCATCTACTGTGTAGTTGGCAGCACTGCAAAGAATCTCACCACAGGCAAGCTTGTGCCAGAGCTCACATGCTCCCATGCAGAGGCAGATACGGCAATGCTCACCATATATAGTGTGCTCCGGTCAGACAGCTACACAGCAGCTGTCGTTCTTGACACAGAGGACACAGACAACTACGTGCAAGCGGCTTATGTTGCTCAGAAGACAACAGGAATCCTGTGTGTGAAACGCAAACTTCAGCTTATCGATGCCCGATGTTTGTGCAGTGAGGCAATGGCTGCATCCATCATACAACTTCAGTCCTCACTGGGTGTGACCACAACTCTGGCTTCTATGGAGCAAGCAAGAAGCTCATCGCAGATCGTCTGGAGAAGTCTAAAGAGGCACACAACCTGCTAGCAGCATGTGGTACACAGCTCTTAGTCACAGAACAGGTCATCAGTGATTCGGAGCGGTTTGTCATTCGATATGTCTATGGTGATACCAAAAGCAAGACCCTGGGAGATGCGAGGGCAGCAAAGTGGAGAGCTCAGAAGAAAAAAAGCACTATCCGACTTGTGCCTGACTTGGACAGTCTCCGTCCACACTTGGAGCGTGCAAACTATCTTGCATATTTGCAAAAGCATTACCAGCTCCAAAGTCACCCTCACCGATCGGCCATGGATGGCATCTTGTAAATGGCCTATGTCTGCCTGTCCGTTCAACCCAGCCCCCACTTCCCCCATCCATACCACTACCTACAAATCCGCAGGCAGAGAACAACAGTGATGATAGCAGCGAAAGTGAGGACAGTGATTCTGATAGTGGCTCATAGAGTGAATCATGTAGTGACAGTGAAGTGGCAGATTAGTATGTACAATTAGTATAATACAATACAATAACAATACAATAACAATACAATATACAATACAATACAATACAATAACCATTCCAGTGGATTTGTAATACCAGAATTAGTGAAAAAGGACACCTCATTCGTCCTTGTAGCTCATCTGATGCCAGAGATATTACATTTCATGTTTTTCAAGATGGCGTTGGCGGCCATTTTGAATATTGGGCTCTAGCAGAGTTAGCCGTCATTCTTCAGAGGGGCATAGGAGCTAATTTTCCTTTAAAATGGTTCAGGTTGTCAAATCCATCGAGAGAAAAAGGTAGGAACAAAATGGTCACGGATTCCAAGCAAATGACCCTACTATAATAAAGGATTTTCGAGGGAGAGCCTGATTCCACCATTTCTGTTCCCATTGTGCTACTCGGTCAAGCTCTCTCTTGGCTTTGTTTGTCAAACCTTCTATGGTATTTGCCCTAACAAGTTGTGTCACGTCGTCAGCGTACATTATTGTGAGAGAGTCATTATTGATGGGATTTGGCATGTCATTAGTGTAGAGAATGTACAGTGTAGGTGCGAGCACGGAGCCCTGAGGTACACCTGCATAGAGTGGAAATGAGTCTGAATAGAGATTTGAAAATTAAATTTTGGCTGATCTGTTATCCAAAAAGTTGCAAAGAAGTTTTTTAATTGGTAGAGGGAAATTTAAATTCTCGCAGATAATGTACTTCAGGCCTACGAGCCACACAGTGTCAAAAACGCGTTTTATGCCTTTTGTGAAGAGTGCTGTTTGTTTCTGTTTCTACAGTGTTTGTTAATGTGAATGTAGTTGGTAATTATGTTAAGTGGTTCCTGAGTGGATCTGTGAGGTCTGAAACCAAACTGTTTGTCAGTGAGAAGTCCTTCGTCATCGAGGTACAGTCTGAATCGGCGATTTATGATTGTTTCGAAAGTCTTCCCAACAGTCTCAAGTAGACTAATGGGTCTGTAGTTCAGTGAGTCTTTGTCATTTTGATTTATCTTGGGGATGAGGGTTTATCGCAGTCTTAACCCTGCTCAGGTAATGTAACAGAAGTGTGGCGAAATTAGCAATGTGGCCCCATATGGGGACCGGCATTATAAACGGCTCTCACCCGAAAACTGATTGATAGATTTTAAATTTCTTGTTACCAATAGAAACTACAATTAATGCTTAATATTATGTTAAGAGCAAATTATACTACTGTAAATATTAAGTTATATATATAAAAAACAAACACAAAATAGTGAAAAAAAGGGTCATCAAAAGTGAGGCATATCTCATACATTACATAAGCTGGATTAATTTGGTTGCAGGTCTGTGGAGGGGATGGCTGAGGGTCTTGGGTGACAACAAGGCAGAACTTTGGGGCTAAAAAAAAGTTCGATAGGAAGGGGAAATTTGTAGTACACATTTGGGATTATGGACCCCATATGGTGACCGGACAGGTTGGTACAGGAAAGGGGAGGAGAGAGAGCGGCGGCTCACACCCTCTCTCAGTCGTAGGACGATGCGGACTGACTGCTCATCTTCAAAACTTCTTGTCATCGGCCTCCGGCCGTGAAATATTCGCGAAAAACCTGTTTTACGCATATTTTTTGGCCCATATAGGGCCAACATGCCTGAGTAGAGCAGACGGCGAAGTAGCCTGATGCCAGGATGGTATTGTACAAGCAAGTGAGTGCATTAATAAATGTGTTTGGGAGGTGCTTCACAATGTGCTGGTTTATACCCGAGATACCAGGCGCTTTCCTCTGTGATTTAGAGAGAATTAGCTTAACTTCGTCAGGCACAATGGGAGCAGTGAGATAGTTTTCGGGGTTAAGTGATTCTGTGTTGATGTGTGTATCGTGAGAGATGTCCGCAATATTAGTGACGTGTTGTTCATTGTTTCGAATGTGTTGTTGGGCGGGTCTTTCAGGAGGGTGTGGGTAGTATACTTATGCCCATGTGTCTTTAAGGGTGTCTGTGATTTCCCTGGGATCAGTGATGGTGTTACCGTTTACAATGAGTAAAGATGTCGTTGGTTTATTGTAGCCTTTTAAATGTTTTATATGTTGCCAAAATGTCCAGGGTTTAGTTTTTCTGTGTTGTTCAGCAGTGCGTATGAGGTGTGTCCAGTGGCTGTCATGGTCAGATTGCAGGCTGTCTAGGATATGGTTTCTGAGGTATGAGAGGTCATGTCATACTCGGCCTAAGGTGTAGTTTTGTTTATTTTGTTAAAATCGACGGCGATAGCACACAAGGACTCTTTGTGATCGTATGGAGGGGCTGAATGTGTGCCTGACTTTGTAGGATGTTTTGGGAATGGTAGTGTTTGCAGCAATAATAATTGTGTTGTGTAAGTGTTTTATTTGTTGATCTAGATTCGTGTAGTGTAGTCCCTCATAGTCAGTTGTGTAATCTTGTTGTGATAAGATGTCTTGAAATTCTTCCCAGTTAGCCCGGGAGTAGTTGTAATGTGATGAAGATGGAACTAAAATGGGATTAGAAGATATTTGCATGAAAATGGGGATGTGATCGGATCCTGATAAAGGCCCAGGGGAAATTTGATGGTGAAAATGGTTAAATGCACGGTTAGATAAGATGAGATCAGGTTTGCCAGACCCATTGTGTGTGAAAACTGTGTGGAAATCTGGGCCAAGAAAATGTAGTCTTTTAATGTTGGGTGTGCTAGAAGTTGTGTTCCGTGTGGGTTGTTGTAGTGTGTTGAAAAGCGTGATGTTTAGCATTGAAGTCTGCAAGGATGAGTGTGGGTACATTGTTGTTGAATAGTGTGTCATAGGAATGTGTGTTTGGTCTGACATATGTAGTGGCGACTATGAGGGGACTAAGCGTTGAGTGTATTTTTACTGCTAAGAAGTGATTATATGTCCAGTCTGTCATGAATCCATGTTGTATTATACTTTTGATCATGATGGCAACTCCGTTGTGTGCATCTTCGTCAGATTGTCATGTTGTGTAGCCAAAACATTTAACTTTGTGTGTGTTGTGTATGCAAATGCTGTTGAGTAATATAATGTCTGGGTCATTATCTAGTATTAATTGCGTGAGTAAGTGTCTGTTCGGGTTGTAATATCTAATGTAGAATTGTATTACTTTGAGCATGATGGATGATTGTGGGGTGAGTTGGGTAGATTGGTGATAATGGGGTGGTGGGTTGAGATTGGTGGGTGGGATGGGGAGGGTGAGGTGTGAGGAGAGGAAGGATGGCTAGGACGGGAGAGGCTTCTTACAAATGACAGGGGTGCTTAGCCGGCTGAAGCGTGTCTTTTGGGGTTTACTATCTTGCGGGATTTGGATCGAGAGCGGTTGGAATTAGGAGAGGTTGTATCAGCAGGGCTGCTATTCTTGCGTTTTAGGGGAGATTCAGGTGGAATGGATGGTGTTTTGGGGATAGGGGTAGAGGTAGGGAGGATATGGCTGTAGAGTTGTAGGTAGGGGTGGGGGTTTTGGAGGGTTTTGCTTTGCTGGCTTTGCTGAATTGATAGAAACGGCAGGGAGGTTGTGAGCAGTGAAGCCATCATTCAAAAGTTTATTGAATGTTGGGTTAACTTGGTGGTCTGTTAAATTAAGTGAAGAGCTACATTTACCAGCACTGATGTTTGGGCAAACATTTCACAATTGAAAGAAGGGCTTGGGGGGTTGGAGCTGGTGGAGGAGGAGGAAGGCATGGGTGGGGATTGATGGGGGAGTGATGGGGTAGCAGCTGAGGCATAATGATATGTTAGTGACTGGATGGGATGAGAAGAGAGGACGAGGGTTGTTGGAGGATGTTGGGGAGGTCTTTGAATTTTTACGAGTTTGTTTGAGAACATTGAGTCGGAAGGGGCATTCAGAACTGATGGCAATGTGGTGTCCGCTGCAATTATTACATTTGAGGGAGCTTGAGGAGCAAGTTAGTTGTGGCATTAGTAATTTAACTAAATACTTGAATAAAGTTATATATATATATATATATATATATATATATATATATATCCTCATTGTTCCCTGATTAAATAACACTGTATGAATATTCCCATATTCAAAATATGTTACAGGGGGACAATGCCTAGTGAGTTCACTGCTCAATAGGTGGCGTTCTGAGAGTGAGGGTCTGAGTCTGGTGGGTGAGACGGTGAAGCACTTGAACGAAGCAACCAGCCGCTTCAGAGATGGAGCTGCTTCGAGCCATGATGGATGCTTCACATGTCTCACTCCCCAGACTGGAACAAGACCTCACGGGCTTCACCGTGTTGAGCGGTGGAATGTACAGGCTCTCAGCCTATGCCCGAGAGGGAGTAGTTGGAATATAGAAGAAAACAAAAATATATATATATATAAAATTATATACAGTATATACAGTATATATATATATATATACAGGTATATAGTATATATAATTATTCGTACTACCTATAATATGCTGGCCAACAGTGATATATAGATGAATGGAATTACAGTTTACGATATGTGGATTGGATGTTATGAGTTGTAAGGATGAAGGAAACTGATAATGATTATAATGAAGGGAATGTTGAAGTCTGTGAGTGATGGGAAAAAGTGAATGGGTTTTGTTATCATCATAACCATAATGCTTTGGACGAAGGAAACACATGATTATTTCAACATCGGAATCTTCAACCCAAGAGCACAGGCACATCGCGAACATGACTCAAGGCAGCATATTTGAGAAACGAAAATTAAAAGAAACAAGATTATGAAGAAATAACTGTGAACGGGGATGAAGGGAGCTTCACCCCACTGGTGTTGGGACCGACAACAAGTGTCTTCTATGGTAGTTTACCTCAACATCTCTCACAAAACCAGTGCCAGCAGAGAGGTCAAGTCTCTGCATACAGGAGATGCCGGCTCTCCTTTCTTCTCAGGTCTGCACTCCTGTGACTGATGGGCACAAGGTCCTCCCCAATGAAGAGGACAATGGTGAGACACCTTGATTTTGCGATGGCAGTGGCAGAGGGCCGCATTGGTGAGCAGCATGGTTGAGTTTAGAGAGGTAGAAAATAATAAGATCTAAGGGAATTGAAATACGGTTAGTAGGACTGGTTTTTGTAAATTTCATATATATTAAGATGAAAAAATAATAGAGGCAAACATGTTTACATAACTGTACTTTGTGTGGACATGCAAGTATTGGTCGCTCTTTTGTAAATAATAATATACAATGACTTGCTTAAGAATGGGAAAGGGGTGGGATCTTCTATATTATTTTGTTCTTCTTTTTTTATATCTACATTTATTTTTATCAGTACAAAGTGTTCTAAAGTGTTTGATAAAAGCGGTGTATGCTTATATTTAATGTTAACTATATTGTTGCCCGTAGTCTTGAAAAAACCTTCAAGAGAAACTTTGTTTATTTTGTTTTCCTTTTCATAGCCAACTGGGAAAGAACGACAATATTATTTTGCATAATAGATGCAAAAGTCCAAATTTGCATGCCATTTTCTTGAATATGTCCCATGAAACACATTATTGTTGATAAAATACTCTTAACACTATTATAGATTTTTGTGAGAAAAAATTTACTTGAAAGTACAACTACTGTAAATCCATGCATGTATTATGATGACCTTAACCCATTCAGTACCAGGGACGTCCTTTTCATCATATTCTGTCACCTATTAGACGATTTTATTCAGCTTTGGGAAGGACCTCTAGCAATAATAAAACTTCAATCTATCTCGACCAACCCTTTCAACTACCACAACTCCTTCCTAAGCAGCATAATATCGTCTAAACATAGCTAAAATAAAATATTACATACGTAGCTGGTACTCAAAGGGTTAACCCTTTCACGCATTTAGGACGCAGAGGTTGCTAGATTAGCAATAAGAAATAGAGTTCTATCACTCTTATAATTACCTCTCCAAAAATTAGTTTTCTGCCTACAGCTAACTCAAGGACAACTGTAGAGGTTGAAGTACAACTGTAGAGGTTGAAGTAAATAAACTAAAGGTTTCAAAATACCCCTGATGGTAACAAAGGTTTTAAAGTATCCTCAATAGGCTCAACATCGCGTCATATGTCGGAGAGGGTTAAGTTTATGAGAAAGTCATGTTTTTGTTGCCCAACTTATCAAGGCTTGATAAGAAGGACACAATTTTACGAGCCCGTCGATAGAGTGACACAGCACATCACTCACTGTCTAGCATGGTATAGGAGAACAGGGAGATTGGTGGAGAAATGTGCATACATATTTTCCTTGGTATTATTATTATCAATATTGGTATTATTATATATTACTTTCTCGATAGTGTAATGGTAAGAGCGTGGACAGTTTCGAGCCCATGAAACAGAGACGCCGGTCAGCCTGTCTCCACAGCCACAGAGGATTCCCAGTGTATCGTTTCTGGCTGAAGAGTTACGATGGGGCAGAAGGGGAGGCATGAAGGCGATAGCGGGGTCAGGTGTGGTGAGGGGTAATAGTTTGACTGGTGGGGGAATATAAATGGCAGGAAGGGAGACAGAGGAAGGTGGCTGGGCTAAGAGAGGTGGGGTAGCAGACAACACAGTATACGGTGGAGGAGGAGGGGGGAGAGAGAGATAGATGCCAGCCCACTTTACCTCGAATTAATTATTTGAGAGTTAAACTTAAAGTGTTCCGTTTTATGTTATCTGATAAGCTAGAGCTGTTAAATCTGTAACGCAGCATTACAGTTAATAATCGGAGGAAATTTTTTGAGGACTCCCGCAAATTGGTGCGGAGGAGGACAGGGTGACCAACTGTACGGGTTTTGGAATTCTGTGGTTGGCAAGATTGGTAACACCAAGTATCGAAATGATACCGTAATCATGTAAGAGGCATTTTTATATATATTTGGTATAAATACATAATATATCTTTCTTACCTCTTTAATTACTCAATACACCTTGTGAAGTGGACCCCACTGGCATGTGCAGTTGCTGTCATATGCATGGGGTCGAACGAATTAGCTTTTGAATAATTCAGAATTAAAATTAATTGACCACACCTTCTAACTTAAACGAATATTGTTATGCCTTTTATTGTTCATCCTGTCGCATTACAATATTACGTCAACGTGATCCACCTAAGCTGTGTGTGCGCCTTTTCCTCCTTTCCTCAAAACATAATTCCTAGTCGATTTCAAAATAATTAAACCATCAATGGCAGAAGTTATAAATATGTTCAGAATACTATGATCTGTACCATATTTCTAATGAATATTATTATAAAGAAGTATATGTATAGGCTACTCTTACTATGATATATAAGTATTATGTTTACGGCGAAAGAAGACCCAGGTACTCACGTAATCAGTATTGTTTTCAACATTTCGAATCCTCTTCTATAAGTCATCATCAGCATGTAAAGTTACCAACATACAACATTTCAGTATCAGCCTAGTTTTGTATACATTAAAGACAAGCCTCATATTATTTTACCCATTATTATACTTAACAATAGAGAAGGTATATCGAAAGTACTTAGAATATACGGAGTAGATGGCAAGTTGCTGAAAGCAGTGCGAAGAGCATGTATGAGGGTGCAAAGGCGGCAGTACGTGTGGAGAATGAGCAGAGCAAGTTCTTTGATCTGAATGTTGGGTTGAAACAGGGGTGTGTGATGTCCTTGTGGCTGTTTACTGTAAATATGGATGGAGTCATGAAAGAAATACTAGGAAGAGCAGTGGATGTTGGTGTATCGCTGAAAAGGGAGGGAAATGAGTGGAAGCTGCCTATACTGCTGTTTGTGGATGATACAGTTCTGATGAGCGATAATGAATGGGAGTTGCAGGGTCTGGTAAATGAGTTTGGAACAGTGTGCGAAAAACGAAATTTGAAAGTAAATGCGGGGAATAGCAAGGTTATGGTCTTCAAAAGGGGTGAAGTCACAGAGTGTGAGGTGAAGTTGAACGGTCAGGCTATGAAGATTGTCAGCTCTTTTAAGCATCTGGGCAGTATGTTGAGTAAAGATGGGACTATGGATGAAGTAGTGCGGGAGAGCGTACAACAAGGGAAGAGGGTTGTAGGAATGCTGAAAGCAGTAACAAGAAATAGGGTGGTCAGTATGGAAGTGAAGAAGTCCTTGCATGCCAGTGTGGTAATCCCGACACTGACTTACGGAGACGAAGCATGGATGTTTGAGAAGAGAGTCAGACCAAGAGTGAGAGGGGTGGAAATGAGTTACTTGAGAAGTGCGTGCAGAGTTATATGGAGGGATAGACAGACGAATGAGGAAATAAGAAGGCGGTGTGGTGTAGAGGTAGATGTGCTGGAAAGTGTGAAAAGAAACACCTTGAGATGGTTCGGCCATATGGAACGTATGGGAAGCGAGAAAATGACTAAGAAGGTGTACAAAAGCGAGGTGAAAGGACAGAGAGGGAGAGATAGACCGAAAGAGAGGTTTAACACTCAACGAGCGGCCTAGGCGGTAATTTCTATGTACTGCCCAGCGGGTGGTTTTACCATAAATGGCCTTGTTTCCGTGCTCTTTTTCATGCATAAGCAAGAGCCAGAGCGTAATACAATTATGTATCCCTGAAAGGGCGTTAATTGAGCTTTCCATTGACACCAGAACCATCCTTTTACGATCACTGGTTGTCTTGCAACGATCGTGCAACCGAAGGGCAAAATCGCTAAAATACGGTAATTTTGTTACATAATTACGTGTGTACCGAGGGAGGGAGGGTGGAGTAGTGTGGAAAACATGTCAGTAGACCCACGGCGGCCGTGGCGAGCGGTTATGAGGTAACCTACGCTCCTCCCGTCGCTCATCTCTCTCTCAGAGCCAATATTGCGCCAAAATTGCACACGGACTTAAGTCGAGCCCCGCCACATAGTCCAGATTTTTCGATACAGACTTAAGTCGGGCCCCGATGGTTAGGTGTTAAGGATGGAGTGAGGAAGTATATGAATGAAGGCGGTGCTAGTTGGCAGGAAGGACGTCGACTGACTGGGGACAGAGGTGCAGGGGGCGGTTCGTTCGTGGCCACCCCTTTGGGGATCGCGGCGTCAGACAATAGATAGATAGATATAAACTAAACAATGAAATATTATTTAATAGAGTTCAATACACTAAACAATATATTTGATGCAAAGTTGCTCGGGGAATATGAACTAACAATTAGCTAAAACAAGTAAAACAAAATATAAAATACAAAATAGGAAATTATCTTTCATTACTCAAATAATACACCTTTGTAGTCTGTGATTACCTGGTTCTCCTCTTTCTCCTAATAGTGGGGCAGATAACTGGAATAATCGTTCATTTCTGGAAACAAGCACCAAAATTGGCACACATACTCCTTGGGGATTGCTCTTTTGATAAAACCCGTTAGCCACCTAAAAATTCAAGATGGCGGCCATTTTTCAATATGGCCGCCATTGAATATACAGAAACATTGCATTTCGCAATAAAATCGCAAAGACTTGTCCTATTTGAATGATCTTGGTGTCAAATCATACATTTTTCACTATGTAGAATATGAATTTGGAACCATGAACTTACTCACTAGCTTCCTTGTACCATAATATCAGTCCCGGAATCATAATTAGGGTAAAAAGTGCCCATATCATAGGCACCATCAGTCCGATATATTATTGGATGTACATGTAGGCAGTAGGCCTATACTTATTTGTCACTTATTGTCTTGCTGCCTGGATGAGTATACTACAACGCTTCTAAACCTCGCATCTGCAGCTGCACAGTGCCGTGCAGGTCAGACCAAAGCAGTAGCATTTACATCGACCGCAGCATTCCGACTTGCATCCACACTTGGTGTCGTGAATCCTAGCTGGTATTTATTTATTTTTTTTTTTTCTATGTGATTGAGGGAGGCAAAAGGCATAACTGCCTATAGCGAGTGCCTCCCCCATAGTTGAAAGAGTGACAGGGCCAAAATCAAGGGACGTTCGAGCCAAAATGCCTGGACACACGGAGTTTGAAGGAATTTAAGTCATAGGAAGAGGGAAAGACTGATTCTGGGAGAGAGTTCCAGAGCTCAGCTGTTGAGTAGAAGAAAGTTTGAGAGTAACGTTTCACTCTTGGGTTGGAGAGTTGCACAGAGTAGGGGTGGGATTGAATTGCAAGACGGGTACCACGTGCCCTACGTAAAGGAGCTGGTATGCACTGGGATAGCTCTGAGGAACACTGATTATTATAGTAGCGATAGAATAGCGAGAGAGATGCAACATTGCGGCGGAGAGAGAGAGATTGCAGAGAGTTGGTGAGTGGACGGGAGTTAATGATACGAAAGGCCTTCCTTTCAACTTTGTCTAGGAGAGCGGTATGAGAGGAACCTCCCCACACATGTGAACAATACTCAATACAAGGGCGCACTATGCCCCTGTACAGAGCAAGAAGCTGTGCAGGGGAAAAGAACCCCCTAAGGCGGTTGAGCACACCCAGCTTCTGGGAGGCTGCCTTAGCAAGACTGGTAATATGGTCCTTCCAAATGAGAGCAGAAGAAAAAGATACACCAAGAATATTGAGAGAAGATAAAGGGTTGATTTTTGTATTGTTGAAGAATAAGGGATAATCCGCTGGGAGATCCTGATGGGTAGATAGATGGAGAAATTGGGTTTTGGAAGCATTAAAGTTAACAAGGTTTTCTCTGCCCCAATTGGAAATGGTATTTAGATCAGAATTTAAGAGTTCTATGGCTTCATTACGTTTGTCGTTGAGGGATTGCTGGCTGGGGCGTTCTGCAAAACTAATTGAGTAGTGTAAGGTTGAGTCGTCTGCGTATGAATGGATGGGAATTAAGGTACAGTTAAGGAGATCATTTATAAAAATTAGAAAGAGAATAGGAGATAGGACAGAGACCTGAGGAACACCGGAGTTTATAGGGTGAGGAAGTGAACAATGGCCGTCCACAACCGCGGCTATGGAACGGCCGGAAAGGAAATTAGAGACAAAGGCACAGATGGAGGGATAGAAACCGAAGGAGGGTAGTTTAGAAATTAAAGATTTATGCCAGACTCTATCGAAGGCTTTCGATATGTCTAGTGCAATAGAAAAAGTCTCACCGAAGTCCCGAAAGGAGGATGACCAAGAGTTAGTAAGATATGAAAGAAGATCACCAGTAGAGCGACCCTTAAGGAAGCCATACTGGCGACCTGAGAGCAGATTATGAGAAGAGAAATGCTTAAGAAATTTGGAAGCAAGAATAGTTTCAAAAACTTTAGAAAGACAAGAGATAAGAGCAATTGGACGATAGTTGGAGGGTTGAGAGCGGTCACCCTTCTTTGGGACAGATTGAATGTGAGCAAACTTCCAGCATGAAGGGAAGACATTAGAGGATAGACAGAGACGAAAGAGTTTGCCTAGGCAGGGAGTCAGCACGGAAGCACAGTTTTTGAGAACAACAGGAGGAACACCGTCCGGACCGTAGTTACCGTTGTTTGAATTTCCCGGGTTCACGACAGCTGGTTCCTTTTTGTTTATACACATTACTTTATTTATCTTTGTGGATAAATATTACTGTGGTTGCACCAATTATATCTTAGTTTATTTTCCCTTATTATTTAATCACGGGAGACAATAATATTATGTTCAATTTCCATTTTACATTGTGTTCGTCATAGTGTGTAACAGTTGTTTTAATACACCCTGTATATATATAAATATATTATATATATATATATATATATATATATATATATATATATATATATATATATATATATATATATATATATATATATATATATATATATATATATATATATATATATATATATATATATATAAATATATATTACAGGCAATTTGTAAAACAAGGCAATTTATAACACTAACAAAATCAGGCAACGTATAAGTTGCCTGTTTCATTCAGGCATTATATAAAATACCTAAAAACATTAGACATTTTACAAGTTACCTGGATTTCTGCATGGCTTTCTTTACATATTGCCTGAAATATAAGTTTGCTAGATAGTGCCTCATCTACACTGAGAGCAATCCAGCTAGCTCTCACAAACACTTCCTCCTCCTATCCACTTCACTACACTAAACATGCACACCACACTTCATTCCTCCACACCAAAATATAAAAAAACAAAATGATGAATTCTTGCCCAGCCTCGGAGTCCCCAGGGGGGGGGGGGGACCATACATGCCCCCACACCCGACCGACCATCCCGTGACGACCCTACAAAATTACCTGGACCTCGGCCTGTTACTCTTTCTATTAACTCCTTGCGACATATATGACGCGATCGCGTCATATGGAACTTATGACCAAAAACTCATATGACGCGATCGCGTCATATGGATTATCTACATGCCTCACCAATAAGTCCAAATGACGCTCTAGCATCATATGGAGCTCAATAAGTCCGGTAAGTTAGATGAAGATCTGTCGGTTGGTGGCTACCCCAGGTTCCTCCGACAATTCTAAAGGCCAGCAGTGTGGTTTTGACAGTTGTGTGGTGCAGTGGCAATGATACCGGGCGCCCGCCTCCGTGGACTTACTGGAACATAATATGCCTGAAGGAGTTAATTTCTGCAACATTCACGGACTTTCCTCTAACTTTCACTCTGTTGAACACCATCTCTCCTCCTACAAACCTGATCTTCTCTTCCTCACCGAAACTCAGGTACCTGTGGCAACATCCAGCAGCCCCTTCTCTGTATCCTCCTACTTTCTCTATCCTAGTTTCAAAACCAAAGGTGGATGTTGTGCATATGTGCACAACAAACTCAATTGCTCTCGTGTTCCCGATTTCGACTCCTCTGAATTCTCAACTTTATGGCTCAAACTTTCCTGTCATTCTCTTACAAAATGTTTCTGTGCTGTCTATCTTTCCCCTAACTCTACCAACTTTCCCAAATTCTTTGACTATCTAAACTCTACAGTGGAACACATTCTATCCATTTCTCCTTTCTCAGAAATCTCCATCTTAGGAAATTTCAACGTTCACCACCGCCAATGGCTCTCCTCTCACGCTACTGATCCACCTGGTGAACAAGCCTACGTCTTTTCTATCCTAAATGACCTAGAGCAGTTTATCCCGGATCGCATCGGAGATCGGCCCAACATTCTTGACTTGTTTCTAACTTCTAACCCTTCTTCTTATACTGTCGATCTTTTCTCTCCTTTGGGCTTCTCCGACCATAAACTTATATCTGTCACCCGTCCTATCTCTCCAGTACGGCCACCCGATCCTCCTAGCCGCCGGCGCTTGTGGCACTTTGGCGCTGCCGACTGGGAGGCTCTCCGGCAGTACTTCTTTGATTTCCCATGGAATGATTTCTGCTTTAGACCAGATACTTGAGATCTGGACTTACCAAGAGAGCCTCCTAGTCACTTAACGTAACATAAGGGAAATCTGTTCAAGGAGAAACAGTAGGCTACGAGCATGCTTGCGCTCTGCCTAGCCTCCTGGTACCTTTTACGCCGCTGCTAGACTTTATTAGTAATAAAGACAGCATTGTGTTTATTAACTTTAACTGTGTATGCTTTAGGAATTATTCACGTATTATTTTAGCCTAGGTTGATGCTTGGTGCACAACCCCGTATGGCTGTTACTTTGGCTAAGGAAGTACTGTTTTGAGTGGCTATTATTAGTGCTGTCACAGAGTTGTTGCACTCCCTTGTTTTATATATATGTATCCTACTTATTGGTGTATTTAAGATACACGCTTTGGTGTCCTGCCCCTGCATTATTTCTGTTCTATATTTGACGAGCATCTTAGAGCATCAGACGTTTTCAGAAGATTCCATATCTGATTGCTGTAGGACTAGACTTCCAGTGTTTTCATAGAGCATTGAAGAGTTCAGTGTTGAGTACAGACTCACACTAAAGTTACCGTAAGCATATACTCCTTTATTAAATCTTGTTATAGTTTATTTAAGCATTGTTATTACTTGAGAGCATTTTATTAACGTAAAGTACTCCTGTTGTGAGTAGGCTTTGCCGTCACCGGAAAGCCTTTGTAGAAGTGCACTAAAACCCAGTTAATTGATACCCCGTTATCCAGTTGATTAACTCTGGAGGGTTTAAGTGTTTTGTTCACCGGCGTAATAGTCCGAGGGTTTGGAATTAGCGTACCGTTGTTGCAGATATAGCCTATCATCTAGTCCAATATTAAGTGCCCTTGTTTATTTCGTAGTGCCGGTCGTAACAAATGGCGACCTTAGACCAGTAGATAGTGAACTGAATATTGCAGTTTTTTTTTTGAGAAATCTTATTGCCATTTGGGGTTGAATTTATTTCTCGCAGTGTTGGCAGTGGATATTGTTTTGAGGATATATAGAACTTGTTGGAGTTTATTGGTGACCTAGTATTGCACTCAAGAACATCTTCGAATATTTGTTGTGAATAAAGCTACGCGAGAGTTTGGCTACTTTTGTCTTGACTTGAGAATTTGTTGTTGTTGACTCCATCATGTCACTGGACGGGTCTGAACATAGTGAGGGCACAGTGCGAGAGACAGGCAAGGAGGTGGAGAAGGTGGAGTTGTTAAACGGCGTTCGGGTGGTGAACAATGAGGAGGATGCTCGGATTTATTTGGAGGAGCCTGTGTCGGCGGACCGGGTGTCGGGCCTCGACCGGTACGGACTGCAGTGTGTAGCCACGGTCTTAAGGTTTTCTGGTACTAGCGGTTTGTCGAGAGGTGAGCTGGTTACCTATGTGCTCGGTGGGGTGCATGGGGCTTCGGGGGGAGCGGGAGCTGGGGCACCTTCGGCCCAGCCCCCATTCCACTCGACTCCTATCATGGCGCCCCCTCGGATTCCGGAGGCGGGTACGTTCCCGCAGGCCGGTGCCCGCTGGCGGTTGGGTGTGCCTCTAGGTGATTCATGGGGTGGGTCCCCAATAGTAGCACCCCCTCCTCAGGGTTTGTCTTCAGAGATGTTGTTTCAGCTCGAGCTCGCCAAACTTCAGCAGCAGGAGCGACAGGCTAAGCATGAGGCTGAGCTTGAGCAGCGAAGGGCTGAGCTTGAGCAGCAAAGGGCTGAGCTCGAGCAGCGAAAGCATGAGGCTGAGCTCAAGTTTGAGTCTGCAAGGTATTGTGCCGATATTGATCTAGAGAAAACTTGTGTAGAGGTGACAAGGAACTTGGTCGCCCAGGGGGGTCGACCCCATGACCAGTCCCTGTCACATCTACTAAAGTTGGTTCCAGTGTTTGATGAGTTAGGAGTTACCAAATTTGTTCTCCAGTTCGAGAAAAAGTGCCAGGAGCACCAATGGCCCGAGGAGAAGTGGGCAGCCTTTGTTTCGTCACGATTGACGGGGAAAGCACTCAAGGAGTATGATGCTTTGCCCCTAGATTCCTGCGTGAATTATGAGGCGTTGAAAGCGGCTGTCCTGAGGGCGTATGAGTTGCAGCCAGAGACCTATAGGCTGATATTTAGGGCTGTTCCCAAGAGAAAGGAGAGTACTTTCCAGGAACACGCTAGCGAGCTGTCAGCTGCATTTGAGAATTGGTTAAGATCGGAGAAGGCAACTACTTTTGATGCAGTGAAGCAATTAGTGTTGTTAGAGCAATTTTTTAAATCTACTGTCAGTGACTTGACTCTTAACCTGAAAGAAAAGCAACCTAAAACTCTGCAGGAGGCGGCTAAGATGGCTGACCTCAGGTTGTCATTGATTCGTGGGTGCGGCTCTGCACAGAGAGCTCAGGCAGGTAACCAGGGGCGTACCATTCACCCCCCCGAATTAAGGACACAACTAATTAACCCATTTAATAGTACTGGTGCCAATTTTGATCCCAAGTCGAAACCCTTCCCGTTCAAGAAAGGCCAGGGCCCTTCCTCACCTCAGAGGAAGTCCAGGAGCGAAGTGGAGTGTTTCAAGTGTCATGAGAAGGGGCATATTGCGCGCTCATGTCCGAGCACACCGCCTACAGCAGTGGTGTCACTAGTGAGCAACATCGGTGTGTCTTTGAGGTCTTCCGCGTTTGCCCTGGGTAATTTGTCGGTTGCGAAGTCACAGTCGGTGCAGAAGCAGCAGGAGGGCTCGTCACCCGTCCGAGATGCTTTTTGTGGTCATAGGGGGCACGGCACTGTGAGGTGGGCTGGTGTGGAGCATAGGCTTGAGTAGTTGCGTGATACGGGCGCTTCCCAGACACTTATTAAGAACTTCACTGGCACCCCTGTTAACACGGCTCGGTTTGTGGTGGTTCAAGGTATCAATGCTACGCGGTCTTACCCGCTGGTCAGAGTGGAGCTTGAGGTGGACGGTGTGACACAAGAGTTGGATGTGGGTGTTGTGGGGAAATTGCCAGTTGAGGGGGTCGACCTCCTTCTCGGTAACGACTTTGCGGTGCTCACTTCCGAGGTTCCACCCTTAGTCGTTGCCGAGAGGGCGGCCGACACGAGTAGGGAGGGGCAAGAGGGGCTCGAGAGATCTCAGTCTGCTCAGGTGTCACAGACTAGTACCCAAGTTTCAGACCAGCGGAGGAAGGGTCGGAAGGAGAAAGTCAAGGCTGGTCGGGTTGAGAGTTTGGACCCAGCGACACTCCTTGGTGACTCGGTACTTGCACCAAATGTGAGCTCCGGAGTGGCCCCAGAACCTGTCCCCCCTAGTGACATGGTAGGGCGTGATGGCACTCCGCGACAGAGTAGTTCCCAGGTGCAACTAGAAGATCTTAGTCTTGAGAGTTGTGGGAACGGGGCTATTGTACTCGATGAGGACGGGGAAGCATGTCATGTGAACCTGTTAAAGGAGTTTGTGAGGCAACCACCTGAGCAGCCTACTGTCCCTGTGTTGGTCTGCAGCGGCCAAGGTGGAGAAGGAGACGGGGGCAGTGGGGCACAGGTGGAGGAAAGTTGTGATTGTCATGTCTCGGCGGAGCAGTGGGCGGGGGACACGAGTCAGGTGGCTGTGGAAGCGCTTGAGCACCTGCCTGAGCAGCAGCGTGCAGCGATCCAGCCCCTGCTCGGTTCATACCCCACTGTTTGTGCCGAGCACCCAGGCCTCACAACTCATGCGGTGCACGATGTTCCGCTGGCAGGTCACTTAAGTGTTAGTAAACCGTTGGCCTCGTTGTTTCAGTGGTTCAAGGTGGGCGACGAGGCTTTGGCATGGTTGTCAGGTCAGGGTCGACCCATGGCTGTTAAGGGTGGTGGTCAGAATCAGGACATTGAGCAGATTGGTGAGGATGGCTGTGGAGTGGATGCTCCCGGTTGTCGCATAGCCTCCCAATGCTGCTCTAGTAGAATGCAACAGCCCTACCATAGACTGACTGTATATAGCCGTGTCGCTGAAGGCGGTGATGCTGCGCAGGCAGATGTAGTCGCAAGGAATGCGGGGGTGCGCATGTACGGTATCGGCGGGGGAGCATTAGCAATTATGAACTGTGGGAGTGACTGCACAGGTGGTACAGATTGTCCCTCTCATGACCTGGCTGTTCTAGGGACAAAGGTGGAGAAGGAGGGAGACTATAGTGTAGAAACTGCGGTCTTGGCTGGGTTATGGGAGGGCAATGAGCATGTTGTTCTTCGAGATAAGTTGCAACCTCTTGTTCCTAAGCGCCAAGAGAAGTTATTTACTAGGCTGTGGCAGTACGTCCGCATGTTTGTTGATTCTCTAGGCCTGATGTACGGGGTAGAACCCGACATGGAGGCTGGAGACAGTGCAAGGCTCAAAATTGGCTCCCTACCGTATAAATCCTGCTCGACAGCCTGTCGTGAAAGCAGAGCTGGACTACATGTTGAAGAAGGGTCTGAGGGATAAGGGATATCGTGAGTGGTCGTTGCCAGTGACTTTGCAACAGGAGTTGAGTGGCAAGATCCGTGTTTGTGTTGTTTGCAAGAGTGTTGGTGCATCATCCCTGACAGACGCCTATACCTTACCCAGAGTTGACGACCCCATAGACCGCATCGGGGCTGCCTCGTTTATCACTAAGGTAGAACTAGTGAAAGGTTATTGGCAGGTCCTGTTGCCGGAGAGAGCGAAGAGAAGTGCCAGTCTTGTGATGAACTGGGCAGTTTATCATTGTCAGGTGGTGTTTTGCTGCCGGAACACAAGTTGGATGTGTGGCATGTTAAGGGCACTGATAATATTTTGGCTGATTGTTTGTCACGGGAGGGTATGTCTTAACACCTTACGAGCGGCCTATGCGGTTTATTTATGTGTACCGCCCAGCGGGGTGTTTTTAGCCAAAATAGGGCTGTTTACGTGATCATTTTCATGCCTAAATAAGACCCAGAACGTAAAACAAGTACCTATCCCTGAAAGGGCATAAACAGAGCTTTCGAATGACACCATAACGATCCTTGTATGATGGATAGTTTTCTTGCAATAACCGTGCAACGCGAGTGCAAAAAGCAGGTAATTCGGTACTTTCGGTACATAATTGAGTATGTAGCGAGTGAGAGAGGGAGGAGGGAGCTGAGATTTGTGTCAGTAGGTTCGCCGCGGTGGTCTGGAGCAGTCATACGCGCGCTAGTCTCCTGCCACCACTTGTCTCTCTCTCTCAGCCACATTACGTGCTGAAATTGCCACTCGACCTATGTCGAGCGCCGCCACATAGTCCAGCTTTATTTAACTCGACTTATGTTGCTCGCCGCTAATTAAGGTTTAAGGAGCACCCTCGCCGTTCAGTCAGTGTTTGTTTGAGAGTGGAGAAAAATTAGGCTTGCCCCTGTAGTGCAAAGCTGCCAAAAACAATATTAAAAAATACAAAAACCTCACATAAAAAACTCTTTCTTTTGATAGTATATAAGTGCCGTATGTTACAGCAAGAATCTAAAACATCCTGAGTGTTGTCTTAGTAGGCTAGGCTTGTTGAAGCTTGTTCGTTGAGCATAATATTGTTAAGCGATACTATTTTTTGGGGGAAGTGTTGTGTAGATTTGTTTTGTATATAATGAAGTGTTTTCTGTTTGTGATTGTGCCTTGTTTTCACAACTTGGGGGAGTAGCTGGGTGAGGCGGGGTTGATGAGCATTCTGTCTGGTCAGATGTGGCGTTTACCTGAGGTTAAAACGTCCCACATCTTGGGCGGGGTGTTACGCTGGCCAGCTTGCCAGAATGTGCTCGTACTCGTTAGCGCTCGCCAGGGCAGTGAAATGGGCTATAATAATCGTAGAACGATGTTCTTTCTTTCATAGTATTCATGTTGTCACAGACAGATCAGTGGTGGTCTTTATTCTTGTCTGTGACACTTGGAAGTATTTTATATCAGTGATAGAGTATAAGATGTGTAGTGTGAAGTTAAGGAGAGAAAGAACGAAGGAGGCAGCGAGGTGGTATTATGTGCGTGTGTAGGTACGTGTGCCTTTCTCGCTCGGGCGGAGGTTCCTACGCTCTTGATTGGCCGGCGGGCCTGGCGCATCACATGACGCCTGCTCTTCATGACGCAGGGGTCTGTGATTGGGTGCCGCTGTCCTAGTGTTGGTGTTGGGGGGCTCCTACCCGCGTGTCTCCTTAGAGCTTGGCATGGTGTGCTTGGTCCTAGACGTCCCTTGCAATCTGTCCCCAATCTAACCCCCTGTACTACTGTTTCTCTCTCTGAACTTCTTCTTTTCCATTACTTCTCATCTTTATTCAATTACTTATCCCTTCTGGTTCTGCATACGACTTCCATAGTCGGCCAGTCGTATTACCAGCACCAGTTCTCACATAGATGTTTTGCACTAGCTTTAGGGATTATTAGTCATAGTCACATGAGTCATATTATCATTGGGTGCTTCTAATTATTGAGTTGTTCTTTGTTACTATTTAATGCTAGAAAGTGGAGGGTACATTTGGTTGTTGTGTGAGTTATGTACATGGCAAGTCAGAGCCTGTACGACTTCGACGAAGCTAGGTAGCCTGTAACCCTTGTGCATATTTTTCCTTTGCGAGTGTAGCAGTATACAAGCGAAGGGCTTTTGCCTACACTTACTTGTATGCTTGCTACCTCATTTTTGTTGACCTTTGTGGAGCACCACGGTTGTTGTTGTTGTTGTTGTTCCCTAAGCTGCCTGGCCGAACAGCCCCGAGACCCTGAGAAAGGCCATGGCCATGATCGGGCTTTCCCACAGAGCTCTCATTGAGTGTAGATTGTGTTGTTGGCGTAAGTGGTTGTGTGAAATGCAGTCTTCAATGATGTGTTTAATGGTATGGGGTGCTGTGTTACATCCCGGGCAGGCGTCGACAACGGAGTCATCCAGTCTCTTCTGATAGCTCAGGAGAGCTGGATGGTGTCCGCATCTCAGCCTGGCCAGGTGGACTCTGTCCTCGCGAGGAAGGGAGGATTCGGAAGGATGGATTTCGGGAGGTCGTGCATGCAGCTGCGTGTTGTCTGTGAGTGAGTGGATGGATCGGTGAGAGATATGAGTATGGATGTGCTTCTGGAAGTTGGTTCGGGGTGGGCAGGGAGGGAGAGAGGACAATAATTGTGTGTAATACCGTGTGCTGGGTGTTGTTTTGATATTTCTTGGTGTCTGTGGGTGTGTTGCCATGTAGTTTAGTGGGTGGTCTTGGTTCGTGGAGGCTGCTGCCAGGAATTGAGTGCCTCTCATGTCCAGATGGTCTTTGACTTTAAGAATTTTGGTTTCTTGATGTAGGTGATCTGTGGGTGAAGTAGCTGTGCAGCCTGTAATGATCTTCAGGGCTTTGTTTTGAATAGTCTGTAAGGTCTTATGATGTGTTTCAGCTAGGTTAGAAGCCCAGGCTGGGCTTGCGTATTCCATCACTGATCTTATGTATTGTTTATATACTGTGGTGGTAGTTTCTTTGTTGTGTCCAAATTTTGTGTGAGCAAGTGACCTGAGGGCGTTAAGTCTGGGTGTCAGTTTCTTTTTAATGTTTGTGGTGTGCTGTTTGAATGTCATATGAGTATCATATGTTACTCCTAGGATTTTGGGTGTGTGTGTATGTGTTAGGGCTGTGTTGTTTATGGTGAGTTGAGGGATGTATTCGTGTTCTCCTGTCCAACTTGTGAGCAGGGTTGCGGTGGATTTGGCTGGGGCTAGATTAAGTCTGTTTGTAGTGCACCAACCATGTAGTGTGTTGAGATAGGGTTGAAGGAGATCTGTTGCTCTTTTTGGGTCATGGTGTGTGCATGTGAGTGTTATGTCATCTGCATAGGAGGCTAAGTTTATTTGGGGCGTATTGGGTGTAGTTATATCGTGCATGTACAGATTGAAGAGTGCGGGCGATAGGACGGATCCTTGTGGGACTCCGTTTGGAAAGTTTCTGATTTTAGATGACTGACCGGCAAAAGATACGTGTGCACATCTGCCTGCTAGGAAGTTGGCCAGCCACCTTTTTGTGTTGTTGTGCATGTTTGTGTTGTAGATTTTGTTTGTTAGGTTGTGGCGGGGGATGGCATCGAAGGCTTTACTAATGTCGAGTGTGGCTAATAGTGATCTGTGTGGTGGTCTAGCTGAGTTGATGCCGTCGAAAGCTCTTTGTGTAAGGTCTGTGAGAAGAGTGTTTTTGGAGTGCAGTGGCCTAAAGCCATGTTGTGTTGGAGCTAGGGGTAGGTCAGGTGTAATTAGTTGTAATACTAGGCATTCCATGACTTTGGAGGGGGAGCAAAGAAGTGTGATGGGGCGGTGCGAGGAGGGTAGCGTGGGGTCTTTGTTGGGTTAGGGGAATGTGATGATGATACCATGCTTCCAAATGTCTGGTATTGTGTTGTGTGAATAGCTGTAGTTTGATATGTTAGTGAGTGCTTTGTATGCCTTGTGGTCCCAGGTGTCTGAGGTGTATGTTGCTTATGTTGTCTAGGCCACAGGCGGGTGAGTGCTTGAGATTGTTGATGATATGCTTTGTCTGGTGATTGGTGAAGGGTGTATAGTCAGGGTCTGTGGGGAATTGTCTCTTACGTCGGATGACACGTCGGTCGTCTTTGTGAGGTTTTAGGTGGCTGACATGTGAAAAGTGATTGATGAGAGTGTTTGCTTGTTGTTTACATGAAGGAGTAGAGTCTGTTGTTGTGATTGCAGCATGTGATTGTGTTGTGTTGCTGTTGGAAAGTGTGATGCTGTTTAGTGTTTTGTAGAGTTTTTTTGGGGTTTGTTTTGTGATCAAGTGTTTGTAGGAAGTTATTCCAATTTAGTTTTTGTTGTTCTTGTATTTTGTTGTTAGTTTGGGTGTTGAGTGCTTGAATTTGTTGTGTGATATCTTGTGTGTGGGGTGCTGGGGAGTGTTTCAGTATGTCGCGTTGTCTGATGAGGTTTTGAATTTCTGGTGTGAAGTTGGGGTTGTGTCTTTTCCTGTTACCTCTTGGAATGTGTTTCTTGTCAGCGTTTTGGATCGTTTTATTGAGCATGTGTACAGCATTGTTGATGTTAGTGATGGGTGTACTGTTTAGAGTTGTGAAGTGTTGTTCTGTCTCATTTGTGAATGCTTCCCAGTTAGCTCTTTTATAATTGGTGTATGTGTGTTTGTGGCTAGCTGGGGTGAGTCTGGTTTTGGTGGTGATAATGATTGGGAGGTGGTCAGAGCCTAAGGTTCTGACCACCCTCCAGGATGTTGTGGGGCGAGTTCTGGGGAGCAAAAGGTGATGTCAGGAGATGATGGGTTATAGAGGGCTTGGTGAGGAATATGGGTATGTTGATGGATGTCGTTAAGGATGATGAGGTTATCGGTTTGGTTTTGTAGTACCAGCCCTCTGTCTGTGTCGGGGTTGTCGACAAACCAGACCGACGTCTTGGCGTTGAAGTCACCACCCAGGATGATGTGTGGGGTGTGTGGGGTGTTTGTGATGTGTTGTAAGTGTGGTCTGTATTCATTTGGTACTGTAGGGGATGTTTGGGGAGGGATGTATGTGTTTATGATGGTTATGTTGGAGTTGTTGCCAGTGCGTATTTTAATTGATTGTATTTCTGTTGTGTTATCATTTGGGGGGAGGAGGGATTTGGTTTGTACACTGGGTACTATGTATGATATTTCTTTGTGTACCAGGGTGATGAGTCCACCGCCCCCGCCGACAGCCCGGTCTTGTCTGATGGTGGTGAAATTATGAAATGTGGGTGTTTTTTGTGTTGTGCGGAGTTTTGTTTCTTGTAAGATGGCAATGTGTATGTTGTGTTGTTTGATGAAGTGTGAGAGTTCGTGTTTCTTTGTGTTGATGCCATCTATGTTCAGTTAAAGAATGTTAATGTTATGTGCACGATGTATGTTGGGTGCTGCTGCACGAGGATGGGGGGGGGGTGGGGGTGAGGGAGGGGCTGGGGGTTGGGATGGGTGAGGTGGGGGTGGGGATTGGGGAGCAGGAGATGGAGGTTGGAATGGATTAGGATGGGGTGTGGTGTGTTGAGTTGAGGATGTGGATGGTATGGGAAGGTTAGGTGGGTTAGGGAGGAGAGGTGGACGGGTTTTAGGGCGGGGAGTGGATGATATGGGAAGGTTAGGTGGGCTGGGGAGGAGAGGTGGACGGGTTTTAGGTGAGGGATTTGACTGGGAGAGGGAGGGGCATGAGGAACAGGTCCAGGTGTTTGTGTAGTGTTTCTTGGAGGCAAGTGTTGTGCAGGTGAAGTGGGTCCAGTTCCCGCATGAACTGCAGAGAACTGAACCCTTAGTATGGCGACTCGAAGTGATGGGTTTTGAGCAAGTTGGACATATGTATGTGTACGTGGGTCCTGGGTTGCTCTTAATGTCTCCGGCTAGAAGAAGTCTTCGAGAAATGACAGCCGGAGAGTCATTTCTCGGTGTAGGAAAAACTGTGTGATGTGTGTGTGTGGTGTGAGAGGTGTGGAAATTCCCGGCGCGACCGAAGCCGCTCCAAGGACCCGTGCCCCCAGGGAGGGGGCAGGGGATGGTTGTGACGGTTTGGCTCCCGAAACTGATCCCCGCGGCCGGCATCCGGTTTTCCTCCACTGGTCGTTGATTTTGTCTTCGGCCGTGGAGGGTCGGCAGCCATCCGCGGTTGGCAGCCTTGGGAGGTGGCCCCACGGCGTAGACGCCGCCACATCAGGATCAGGGTAAGATCAGGGTAAGACCAGATACTTGAGATCTGGACTTACCAAGAGAGCCTCCTAGTCACTTAATGTAACATAAGGGAAATCTGTTCAAGGAGAAACAGTAGGCATGCTTGCGCTCTGCCTAGCCTCCTGGTACCTTTTACGCCGCTGCTAGACTTTATTAGTAATAAAAACAGCATTGTGTTTATTAACTTTAACTGTGTATGATTTAGGAATTATTCACGTATTATTTTAGCCTAGGTTGATGCTTGGTGCACAACCCAGTATGGCTGTTACTTTGGCTAAGGAAGTACTGTTTTGAGTGGCTATTATTAGTGCTGTCACAGAGTTGTTGCACTCCCTTGTTTTATATATATGTATCCTACTTATTGGTGTATTTAAGATACACGCTTTGGTGTCCTGCCCCTGCATTATTTCTGTTCTATATTTGACGAGCATCTTAGAGCATCAGACGTTTTCAGAAGATTCCATATCTGATTGCTGTAGGACTAGACTTCCAGTGTTTTCATAGAGCATTGAAGAGTTCAGTGTTGAGTACAGACTCACACTAAAGTTACCGTAAGCATATACTCCTTTCTTAAATCTTGTTATAGTTTATTTAAGCATTGTTATTACTTGAGAGCATTTTATTAACGTAAAGTACTCCTGTTGTGAGTAGGCTTTGCCGTCACCGGAAAGCCTTTGTAGAAGTGCACTAAAACCCAGATAAATGATACCCCGTTATCCAGTAGATTAACTCTGGAGGGTTTAAATGTTTTGTTCACCGGCGTAATAGTCCGAGGGTTTGGAATTAGCGTACCGTTGTTGCAGATATAGCCTATCATCTAGTCCAATATTAAGTGCCCTTGTTTATTTCGTAGTGCCGGTCGTAACAAATGGTGACCTTAGACCAGTATATAGTGAACTGAATATTGCAGTTTTTTTTTGGAGAAATCTTATTGCCATTTGGGGTTGAATTTATTTCTCGCTGTGTTGGCAGAGGATATTGTTTTGAGGATATATAGAACTTGTTGGAGTTTATTGGTGACCTAGTATTGCACTCAAGAACATCTTCGAATATTTGTTGTGAATAAAGCTACGCGAGAGTTTGGCTACTTTTGTCTTGACTTGAGAATTTGTTGTTGTTGACTCCATCATGTCACTGGACGGGTCTGAACATAGTGAGGGCACAGTGCGAGAGACAGGCAAGGAGGTGGAGAAGGTGGAGTTGTTAAACGGCGTTCGGGTGGTGAACAATGAGGAGGATGCTCGGATTCTTTAGGAGGAGCCTGTGTCGGCGGACCGGGTGTCGGGCCTGGACCGGTACGGACTGCAGTGTATAGCCACGGTCTTAGGGTTTTCCGGTACTAGCGGTTTGTCGAGAGGTGAGCTGGTTACCTATGTGCTCGGTGGGGTGCATGGGGCTTCGGGAGGAGCGGGAGCTGGGGCACCTTCGGCCCAGCCCCCATTCCACTCGACTACTATCATGGCGCCCCCTCGGATTCCGGAGGCAGGTACGTTCCCGCAGGCCGATGCCCGCTGGCGGTTGGGTGTGCCTCTAGGTGATTCATGGGGTGGGTCCCCAATAGTAGCACCCCCTCCTCAGGATTTGTCTTCCGAGATGTTGTTTCAGCTCGAGCTCGCCAAACTTCAGCAGCAGGAGCGACAGGCTAAGCATGAGGCTGAGCTTGAGCAGCGAAGGGCTGAGCTCGAGCAGCGAAAGCATGAGGCTGAGCTCAAGTTTGAGTCTGCAAGGTATTGTGCCGATATTGATCTAGAGAAAACTTGTGTAGAGGTGACAAGGAACCGGGTCACCCAGGGGGGTCGACCCCATGACCAGTCCCTGTCACATCTACTAAAGTTGGTTCCAGTGTTTGATGAGTTAGGAGTTACCAAATTTGTTCTCCAGTTCGAGAAAAAGTGCCAGGAGCACCAATGGCCCGAGGAGAAGTGGGCAGCCTTGTTTTGTCACGATTGACGGGGAAAGCACTCAAGGAGTATGATGCTTTGCCCCTAGATTCCTGCGTGAATTGTGAGGCGTTGAAAGCGGCTGTCCTGAGGGCGTATGAGTTGCAGCCAGAGACCTATAGGCTGACATTTAGGGCTGTTCCGAAGAGAAAGGAGAGTACTTTCCAGGAACACGCTAGCGAGCTGTCAGATGCATTTGAGAATTGGTTAAGATCGGAGAAGGCAACTACTTTTGATGCAGTGAAGCAATTAGTGTTGTTAGAGCAATTTTTTAAATCTACTGTCAGTGACTTGACTCTTAACCTGAAAGAAAAGCAACCTAAAACTCTGCAGGAGGCGGCTAGATGGCTGACCTCAGGTTGTCATTGATTCGTGGGTGCGGGTCTGCTCAGAGAGCTGAGGCAGGTAACCAGGGGCGTACCATCCACCCCCCCGAATTAAGGACACAACTAATTAACCCATTTAAGAGTACTGGTGCCAATTTTGATCCCAAGTCGAAACCCTTCCCGTTAAAGAAAGGCCAGGGCCCTTCCTCACCTCAGAGGAAGTCCAAGAGCGAAGTGGAGTGTTTCAAGTGTCATGAGAAGGGGCATATTGCGCGCTCATGTCCGAGCACACCGCCTACAGCAGTGGTGTCACTAGTGAGCAACATCGGTGTGTCTTTGAGGTCTTCCGCGTTTGCCTGGGTAATTTGTCGGTTGCGAAGTCACAGTCGGTGCAGAAGCAGCAGGAGGGCTCGTCACCCGTCCGAGATGCTTTTTGTGGTCATAGGGGGCACGGCACTGTGAGGTGGGCTGGTGTGGAGCATAGGCTTGAGCTGTTGCGTGATACGGGCGCTTCCCAGACACTTATTAAGAACTTCACTGGCACCCCTATTAACGCGGCTCGGGTTGTGGTGGTTCAAGGTATCAATGCTACGCGGTCTTACCCGCTGGTCAGAGTGGAGCTTGAGGTGGACGGTGTGACACAAGAGTTGGATGTGGGTGTTGTGGGGAAATTGCCAGTTGAGGGGGTCGACCTCCTTCTCGGTAACGACTTTGCGGTGCTCACTTCCGAGGTTCCACCCTTAGTCGTTGCCGAGAGGGCGGCCGACACGAGTAGGGAGGGGCAAGAGGGGCTCGAGAGATCTCAGTCCGCTCAGGTGTCACAGCCTAGTACCCAAGTTTCAGACCAGCAGAGGAAGGGTCGGAAGGAGAAAGTCAAGGCTGGTCGGGTTGAGAGTTTGGACCCAGCGACACTCCTTGGTGACTTGGTACTTGCACCAAATGTGAGCTCCGGAGTGGCCCCAGAACCTGTACCCCCTAGTGACATGGTAGGGCGTGATGGCACTCCGCGACAGAGTAGTTCCCAGGTGCAACTAGAAGCTCTTAGTCTTGAGAGTTGTGGTAACGGGGCTATTGAACTCGATGAGGACGGGGAAGCATGTCATGTGAACCTGTTAAAGGAGTTTGTGAGGCAACCACCTGAGCAGCCTACTGTCCCTGTGTTGGTCTGCAGCGGCCAAGGTGGAGAAGGAGAGGGGGGCAGTGGGGCACAGGTGGAGGAAAGTTGTGATTGTCATGTCTCGGCGGAGCAGTGGGCGGGGGACACGAGTCAGGTGGCTGTGGAAGCGCTTGAGCACCTGCCTGAGCAGCAGCGTGCAGCGATCCAGACCCTGCTCGGTTCATACCCCACTGTTTGTGCCGAGCACCCAGGCCTCACAACTCATGCGGTGCACGATGTTCCGCTGGCAGGTCACTTAAGTGTTAGTAAACCGTTGGCCTCGTTGTTTCAGTGGTTCAAGGTGGGCGACGAGGCTTTGGCATGGTTGTCAGGTCAGGGTCGACCCATGGCTGTTAAGGGTGGTGGTCAGAATCAGGACATTGAGCAGATTGGTGAGGATGGCTGTGGAGTGGATGCTCCCGGTTGTCGCATAGCCTACCAATGCTGCTCTAGTAGAATGCAACAGCCCTACCATAGACTGACTGTATATAGCCGTGTCGCTGAAGGCGGTGATGCTGCGCAGGCAGATGTAGTCGCAAGGAATGCGGGGGTGCGCATGTACGGTATCGGCGGGGGAGCATTAGCAATTATGAACTGTGGGAGTGACTGCACAGGTGGTACAGATTGTCCCTCTCATGACCTGGCTGTTCTAGGGACAAAGGTGGAGAAGGAGGGAGACTATAGTGTAGAAACTGCGGTCTTGGCTGGGTTATGGGAGGGCAATGAGCATGTTGTTCTTCGAGATAAGTTGCAACCTCTTGTTCCTAAGCGCCAAGAGAAGTTATTTACTAGGCTGTGGCAGTACGTCCGCATGTTTGTTGATTCTCTAGGCCTGATGTACGGGGTAGAACCCGACATGGAGGCTGGAGACAGTGCAAGGCTCAAATTGGCTCCCTACCGTATAAATCCTGCTCGACAGCCTGTCGTGAAAGCAGAGCTGGACTACATGTTGAAGAAGGGTCTGAGGGATAAGGGATATCGTGATTGGTCGTTGCCAGTGACTTTGCAACAGGAGTTGAGTGGCAAGATCCGTGTTTGTGTTGTTTGCAAGAGTGTTGGTGCATCATCCCTGACAGACGCCTATACCTTACCCAGAGTTGACGACCCCATAGACCGCATCGGGGCTGCCTCGTTTATCACTAAGGTAGAACTAGTGAAAGGTTATTGGCAGGTCCTGTTGCCGGAGAGAGCGAAGAGAAGTGCCAGTCTTGTGATGAACTGGGCAGTTTATCAGTGTCAGGTGGTGTTTTGCTGCCGGAACACAAGTTGGATGTGTGGCATGTTAAGGGCACTGATAATATTTTGGCTGATTGTTTGTCACGGGAGGGTATGTCTTAAGGAGCACCCTCGCCGTTCAGTCAGTGTTTGTTTGAGAGTGGAGAAAAATTAGGCTTGCCCCTGTAGTGCAAAGCTGCCAAAAACAATATTAAAAAATACAAAAACCTCACATAAAAAACTCTTTCTTTTGATAGTATATAAGTGCCGTATGTTACAGCAAGAATCTAAAACATCCTGAGTGTTGTCTTAGTAGGCTAGGCTTGTTGAAGCTTGTTCGTTGAGCATAATATTGTTAAGCGATACTATTTTTTGGGGGAAGTGTTGTGTAGATTTGTTTTGTATATAATGAAGTGTTTTCTGTTTGTGATTGTGCCTTGTTTTCACAACTTGGGGGAGTAGCTGGGTGAGGCGGGGTTGATGAGCATTCTGTCTGGTCAGATGTGGCGTTTACCTGAGGTTAAAAC
The DNA here is from genome assembly GCA_032716605.1 of Paralithodes platypus. Lineage (NCBI taxonomy): Eukaryota > Metazoa > Arthropoda > Malacostraca > Decapoda > Lithodidae > Paralithodes > Paralithodes platypus. The sequence continues at coordinate 29,208,831 of CM064501.1, read as the reverse complement.
GTCCCACATCTTGGGCGGGGTGTTACGCTGGCCAGCTTGCCAGAATGTGCTCGTACTCGTTAGCGCTCGCCAGGGCAGTGAAATGGGCTATAATAATCGTAGAACGATGTTCTTTCTTTCATAGTATTCATGTTGTCACAGACAGATCAGTGGTGGTCTTTATTCTTGTCTGTGACACTTGGAAGTATTTTATATCAGTGATAGAGTATAAGATGTGTAGTGTGAAGTTAAGGAGAGAAAGAACGAAGGAGGCAGCGAGGTGGTATTATGTGCGTGTGTAGGTACGTGTGCCTTTCCTCGCTCGGGCGGAGGTTCCTACGCTCTTGATTGGCCGGCGGGCCTGGCGCGTCACATGACGCCTGCTCTTCATGACGCAGGGGTCTGTGATTGGGTGCCGCTGTCCTAGTGTTGGTGCTTGGGGGCTCCTACCCGCGTGTCTCCTTAGAGCTTGGCATGGTGTGCTTGGTCCTAGACGTCCCTTGCAATCTGTCCCCAATCTAACCCCCTGTACTACTGTTTCTCTCTCTGAACTTCTTCTTTTCCATTACTTCTCATCTTTATTCAATTACTTATCCCTTCTGGTTCTGCATACGACTTCCATAGTCGGCCAGTCGTATTACCAGCACCAGTTCTCACATAGATGTTTTGCACTAGCTTTAGGGATTATTAGTCATAGTCACATGAGTCATATTATCATTGGGTGCTTCTAATTATTGAGTTGTTCTTTGTTACTATTTAATGCTAGAAAGTGGAGGGTACATTTGGTTGTTGTCTGAGTTATGTACATGGCAAGTCAGAGCCTGTACGACTTCGACGAAGCTAGGTAGCCTGTAACCCTTGTGCATATTTTTCCTTTGCGAGTGTAGCAGTATACAAGCGAAGGGCTTTTGCCTACACTTACTTGTATGCTTGCTACCTCATTTTTGTTGACCTTTGTGGAGCACCAGGGTTGTTGTTGTTGTTGTTGTTCCCTAAGCTGCCTGGCCGAACAGCCCCGAGACCCTGAGAAAGGCCATGGCCATGATCGGGCTTTCCCACAGAGCTCTCATTGAGTGTAGATTGTGTTGTTGGCGTAAGTGGTTGTGTGAAATGCAGTCTTCAATGATGTGTTTAATGGTATGGGGTGCTGTGTTACATCCCGGGCAGGCGTCGACAACGGAGTCATCCAGTCTCTTCTGATAGCTCAGGAGAGCTGGATGGTGTCCGCATCTCAGCCTGGCCAGGTGGACTCTGTCCTCGCGAGGAAGGGAGGATTCGGAAGGATGGATTTCGGGAGGTCGTGCATGCAGCTGCGTGTTGTCTGTGAGTGAGTGGATGGATCGGTGAGAGATATGAGTATGGATGTGCTTCTGGAAGTTGGTTCGGGGTGGGCAGGGAGGGAGAGAGGACAATAATTGTGTGTGATACCGTGTGCTGGGTGTTGTTTTAATATTTCTTGGTGTCTGTGGGTGTGTTGCCATGTAGTTTAGTGGGTGGTCTTGGTTCGTGGAGGCTGCTGCCAGATTGAGTGCCTCTCATGACCAGATGGTCTTTGACTTTAAGAATTTTGGTTTCTTGATGTAGGTGATCTGTGGGTGAAGTAGCTGTGCAGCCTGTAATGATCTTCAGGGCTTTGTTTTGAATAGTCTGTAAGGTCTTATGATGTGTTTCAGCTAGGTTAGAAGCCCAGGCTGGGCTTGCGTATTCCATCACTGATCTTATGTATTGTTTATATACTGTGGTGGTAGTTTCTTTGTTGTGTCCAAATATTGTGTGAGCAAGTGACCTGAGGGCGTTAAGTCTGGGTGTCAGTTTCTTTTTAATGTTTGTGGTGTGCTGTTTGAATGTCATATGAGTATCATATGTTACTCCTAGGATTTTGGGTGTGTGTGTATGTGTTAGGGGTGTGTTGTTTATAGTGAGTTGAGGGATGTATTCGTGTTCTCCTGTCCAACTTGTGAGCAGGGTTGCGGTGGATTTGGCTGGGGCTAGATTAAGTCTGTTTGTAGTGCACCAACCATGTAGTGTGTTGAGATAGGGTTGAAGGAGATCTGTTGCTCTTTTTGGGTCATGGTGTGTGCATGTGAGTGTTATGTCATCTGCATAGGAGGCTAAGTTTATTTGGGGCGTATTGGGTGTAGTTATATCGTGCATGTACAGATTGAAGAGTGAGGGCGATAGGACGGATCCTTGTGGGACTCCGTTTGGAAAGTTTCTGATTTTAGATGACTGACCGGCAAAAGATACGTGTGCACATCTGCCTGCTAGGAAGTTGGCCAGCCACCTTTTTGTGTTGTTGTGCATGTTTGTGTTGTAGATTTTGTTTGTTAGGTTGTGGCGGGGGATGGCATCGAAGGCTTTACTAATGTCGAGTGTGGCTAATAGTGATCTGTGTGGTGGTCTAGCTGAGTTGATGCCGTCGAAAGCTCTTTGTGTAAGGTCTGTGAGAAGAGTGTTTGTGGAGTGCAGTGGCCTAAAGCCATGTTGTGTTGGAGCTAGGGGTAGGTCAGGTGTAATTAGTTGTAATACTAGGCGTTCCATGACTTTGGAGGGGGAGCAAAGAAGTGTGATGGGGCGGTGCGAGGAGGGTAGCGTGGGGTCTTTGTTGGGTTTGGGGAATGTGATGATGATACCATGCTTCCAAATGTCTGGTATTGTGTTGTGTGAATAGCTGTAGTTTGATATGTTAGTGAGTGCTTGTATGCCTTGTGGTCCCAGGTGTCTGAGGTGTATGTTGCTTATGTTGTCTAGGCCACAGGCGGGTGAGTGCTTGAGATTGTTGATGATATGCTTTGTCTGGTGATTGGTGAAGGGTGTATAGTCAGGGTCTGTGGGGAATTGTCTCTTACGTCGGATGACACGTCGGTCGTCTTTGTGAGGTTTTAGGTGGCTGACATGTGAAAAGTGATTGATGAGAGTGTTTGCTTGTTGTTTACATGAAGGAGTAGAGTCTGTTGTTGTGATTGCAGCATGTGATTGTGTTGTGTTGCTGTTGGAAAGTGTGATGCTGTTTAGTGTTTTGTAGAGTTTTTTGGGGTTTGTTTTGTGATCAAGTGTTTGTAGGAAGTTATTCCAATTTAGTTTTTGTTGTTCTTGTATTTTGTTGTTAGTTTGGGTGTTGAGTGCTTGAATTTGTTGTGTGATATCTTGTGTGTGGGGTGCTGGGGAGTGTTTCAGTATGTCGCGTTGTCTGATGAGGTTTTGAATTTCTGGTGTGAAGTTGGGGTTGTGTCTTTTCCTGTTACCTCTTGGAATGTGTTTCTTGTCAGCGTTTTGGATCGTTTTATTGAGTATGTGTACAGCATTGTTGATGTTAGTGATGGGTGTACTGTTTAGAGTTGTGAAGTGTTGTTCTGTCTCATTTGTGAATGCTTCCCAGTTAGCTCTTTTATAATTGGTGTATGTGTGTTTGTGGCTAGCTGGGGTGAGTCTGGTTTTGGTGGTGATAATGATCGGGAGGTGGTCAGAGCCTAAGGTTCTGACCACCCTCCAGGATGTTGTGGGGGCGAGTTCTGGGGAGCAAAAGGTGATGTCAGGAGATGATGGCTTATAGAGGGCTTGGTGAGGAATATGGGTATGTTGATGGATGTCGTTAAGGATGATGAGGTTATCGGTTTGGTTTTGTAGTACCAGCCCTCTGTCTGTGTCGGGGTTGTCGACAAACCAGGCCGACGTCTTGGCGTTGAAGTCACCACCCAGGATGATGTGTGGGGTGTGTGGGGTGTTTGTGATGTGTTGTAAGTGTGGTCTGTATTCATTTGGTACTGTAGGGGATGTTTGGGGAGGGATGTATGTGTTTATGATGGTTATGTTGGAGTTGTTGCCAGTGCGTATTTTAATTGATTGTATTTCTGTTGTGTTATCATTTGGGGGGAGGAGGGATTTGGTTTGTACACTGGGTACTATGTATGATATTTCTTTGTGTACCAGGGTGATGAGTCCACCGCCCCCGCCGACAGCCCGGTCTTGTCTGATGGTGGTGAAATTATGAAATGTGGGTGTTTTTTGTGTTGTGCGGAGTTTTGTTTCTTGTAAGATGGCAATGTGTATGTTGTGTTGTTTGATGAAGTGTGAGAGTTCGTGTTTCTTTGTGTTGATGCCATCTATGTTCAGTTAAAGAATGTTAATGTTATGTGCACGATGTATGTTGGGTGCTGCTGCACGAGGATTGGGTGGGGGTGGGGGTGAGGGAGGGGCTGGGGGTTGGGATGGGTGAGGTGGGGGTGGGGATTGGGGAGCAGGAGATGGAGGTTGGAATGGATTAGGATGGGGTGTGGTGTGTTGAGTTGAGGATGTGGATGGTATGGGAAGGTTAGGTGGGTTAGGGAGGAGAGGTGGACGGGTTTTAGGGGGGGGAGTGGATGATATGGGAAGGTTAGGTGGGCTGGGGAGGAGAGGTGGACGGGTTTTAGGTGAGGGATTTGACTGGGAGAGGGAGGGGCATGAGGAACAGGTCCAGGTGTTTGTGTAGTGTTTCTTGGAGGCAAGTGTTGTGCAGGTGAAGTGGGTCCAGTTCCCACATGAACTGCAGAGAACTGAACCCTTAGTATGGCGACTCGAAGTGATGGGTTTTGAGAAAGTTGGACATATGTATGTGTACGTGGGTCCTGGGTTGCTCTCAATGTCTCCGGCTAGAAGAAGTCTTCGAGAAATGACAGCCGGAGAGTCATTTCTCGGTGTAGGAAAAACTGTGTGATGTGTGTGGTGTGAGAGGTGTGGAAATTCCCGGCGCGACCGAAGCCGCTCCAAGGACCCGTGCCCCCAGGGAGGGAGCAGGGGATGGTTGTGACGGTTTGGCTCCCGAAACTGCTCCCCGCGGCCGGCATCCGGTTTTCCTCCACTGGTCGTTGATTTTGTCTTCGGCCGTGGAGGGTCGGCAGCCATCCGCGGTTGGCAGCCTCGGGAGGTGGCCCCACGGCGTAGACGCCGCCACATCAGGATCAGGGTAAGATCAGGGTAAGACCAGATACTTGAGATCTGGACTTACCAAGAGAGCCTCCTAGTCACTTAATGTATCATAAGGGAAATCTGTTCAAGGAGAAACAGTAGGCATGCTTGCGCTCTGCCTAGCCTCCTGGTACCTTTTACGCCGCTGCTAGACTTTATTAGTAATAAAAACAGCATTGTGTTTATTAACTTTAACTGTGTATGCTTTAGGAATTATTCACGTATTATTTTAGCCTAGGTTGATGCTTGGTGCACAACCCAGTATGGCTGTTACTTTGGCTAAGGAAGTACTGTTTTGAGTGGCTATTATTAGTGCTGTCACAGAGTTGTTGCACTCCCTTGTTTTATATATATATGTATCCTACTTATTGGTGTATTTAAGATACACGCTTTGGTGTCCTGCCCCTGCATTATTTCTGTTCTATATTTGACGACCATCTTAGAGCATCAGACGTTTTCAGAAGATTCCATATCTGATTGCTGTAGGACTAGACTTCCAGTGTTTTCATAGAGCATTGAAGAGTTCAGTGTTGAGTACAGACTCACACTAAAGTTACCGTAAGCATATACTCCTTTATTAAATCTTGTTATAGTTTATTTAAGCATTGTTATTACATGAGAGCATTTTATTAACGTAAAGTACTCCTGTTGTGAGTAGGCTTTGCCGTCACCGGAAAGCCTTTGTAGAAGTGCACTAAAACCCAGATAATTGATACCCCGTTATCCAGTAGATTAACTCTGGAGGGTTTAAATGTTTTGTTCACCGGCGTAATAGTCCGAGGGTTTGGAATTAGCATACCGTTGTTGCAGATATAGCCTATCATCTAGCCCAATATTAAGTGCCCTTGTTTATTTCGTAGTGCCGGTCGTAACAAATGGTGACCTTAGACCAGTATATAGTGAACTGAATATTGCAGTTTTTTTTTGGAGAAATCTTATTGCCATTTGGGGTTGAATTTATTTCTCGCAGTGTTGGCAGAGGATATTGTTTTGAGGATATATAGAACTTGTTGGAGTTTATTGGTGACCTAGTATTGCACTCAAGAACATCTTCGAATATTTGTTGTGAATAAAGCTACGCGAGAGTTTGGCTAATTTTGTCTTGACTTGAGAATTTGTTGTTGTTGACTCCATCATGTCACTGGGCGGGTCTGAACATAGTGAGGGCACAGTGCGAGAGACAGGCAAGGAGGTGGAGAAGGTGGAGTTGTTAAACGGCGTTTGGGTGGTGAACAATGAGGAGGATGCTCGGATTATTTTGGAGGAGCCTGTGTCGGCGGACCGGGTGTCGGGCCTGGACCGGTACGGACTGCAGTGTATAGCCACGGTCTTAGGGTTTTCCGGTACTAGCGGTTTGTCGAGAGGTGAGCTGGTTACCTATGTGCTCGGTGGGGTGCATGGGGCTTCGGGTGGAGCCGGAGCTGGGGCACCTTCGGCCCAGCCCCCATTCCACTCGACTACTATCATGGCGCCCCCTCGGATTCCGGAGGCGGGTACGTTCCCGCAGGCTGATGCCCGCTGGCGGTTGGGTGTGCCTCTAGGTGATTCATGGGGTGGGTCCCCAATAGTAGCACCCCCTCCTCAGGATTTGTCTTCCGAGATGTTGTTTCAGCTCAAGCTCGCCAAACTTCAGCAGCAGGAGCGACAGGCTAAGCATGAGGCTGAGCTTGAGCAGCGAAGGGCTGAGCTCGAGCAGCGAAAGCATGAGGCTGAGCTCAAGTTTGAGTCTGCAAGGTATTGTGCCGATATTGATCTAGAGAAAACTTGTGTAGAGGTGACAAGGAACCGGGTCACCCAGGGGGGTCGACCCCATGACCAGTCCCTGTCACATCTACTAAAGTTGGTTCCAGTGTTTGATGAGTTAGGAGTTACCAAATTTGTTCTCCAGTTCGAGAAAAAGTGCCAGGAGCACCAATGGCCCGAGGAGAAGTGGGCAGCCCTTGTTTTGTCACGATTGACGGGGAAAGCACTCAAGGAGTATGATGCTTTGCCCCTAGATTCCTGCGTGAATTGTGAGGCGTTGAAAGCGGCTGTCCTGAGGGCGTATGAGTTGCAGCCAGAGACCTATAGGCTGACATTTAGGGCTGTTCCGAAGAGAAAGGAGAGTACTTTCCAGGAACACGCTAGCGAGCTGTCAGATGCATTTGAGAATTGGTTAAGATCGGAGAAGGCAACTACTTTTGATGCAGTGAAGCAATTAGTGTTGTTAGAGCAATTTTTTAAATCTACTGTCAGTGACTTGACTCTTAACCTGAAAGAAAAGCAACCTAAAACTCTGCAGGAGGCGGCTAAGATGGCTGACCTCAGGTTGTCATTGATTCGTGGGTGCGGATCTGCTCAGAGAGCTGAGGCAGGTAACCAGGGGCGTACCATCCACCCCCCCGAATTAAGGACACAACTAATTAACCCATTTAAGAGTACTGGTGCCAATTTTGATCCCAAGTCGAAACCCTTCCCGTTAAAGAAAGGCCAGGGCCCTTCCTTACCTCAGAGGAAGTCCAAGAGCGAAGTGGAGTGTTTCAAGTGTCATGAGAAGGGGCATATTGCGCGCTCATGTCCGAGCACACCGCCTACAGCAGTGGTGTCACTAGTGAGCAACATCGGTGTGTCTTTGAGGTCTTCCGCGTTTGCCCTGGGTAATTTGTCGGTTGCGAAGTCACAGTCGGTGCAGAAGCAGCAGGAGGGCTCGTCACCCGTCCGAGATGCTTTTTGTGGTCATAGGGGGCACGGCACTGTGAGGTGGGCTGGTGTGGAGCATAGGCTTGAGCTGTTGCGTGATACGGGCGCTTCCCAGACACTTATTAAGAACTTCACTGGCACCCCTATTAACGCGGCTCGGGTTGTGGTGGTTCAAGGTATCAATGCTACGCGGTCTTACCCGCTGGTCAGAGTGGAGCTTGAGGTGGACGGTGTGACACGGGAGTTGGATGTGGGTGTTGTGGGGAAATTACCAGTTGAGGGGGTCGACCTCCTTCTCGGTAACGACTTTGCGGTGCTCACTTCCGAGGTTCCACCCTTAGTCGTTGCCGAGAGGGCGGCCGACACGAGTAGGGAGGGGCAAGAGGGGCTTGAGAGATCTCAGTCCGCTCAGGTGTCACAGCCTAGTACCCAAGTTTCAGACCAGCGGAGGAAGGGTCGGAAGGAGAATGTCAAGGCTGGTCGGGTTGAGAGTTTGGACCCAGCGACACTCCTTGGTGACTTGGTACTTGCACCAAATGTGAGCTCCGGAGTGGCCCCAGAACCTGTACCCCCTAGTGACATGGTAGGGCGTTATGGCACTCCGCGACAGAGTAGTTCCCAGGTGCAACTAGAAGATCTTAGTCTTGAGAGTTGTGGTAACGGGGCTATTGAACTCGATGAGGACGGGGAAGCATGTCATGTGAACCTGTTAAAGGAGTTTGTGAGGCAACCACCTGAGCAGCCTACTGTCCCTGTGTTGGTCTGCAGCGGCCAAGGTGGAGAAGGAGAGGGGGGCAGTGGGGCACAGGTGGAGGAAAGTTGTGATTGTCATGTCTCGGCGGAGCAGTGGGCGGGGGACACGAGTCAGGTGGCTGTGGAAGCGCTTGAGCACCTGCCTGAGCAGCAGCGTGCAGCGATCCAGCCCCTGCTCGGTTCATACCCCACTGTTTGTGCCGAGCACCCAGGCCTCACAACTCATGCGGTGCACGATGTTCCGCTGGCAGGTCACTTAAGTGTTAGTAAACCGTTGGCCTCGTTGTTTCAGTTGTTCAAGGTGGGCGACGAGGCTTTGGCATGGTTGTCAGGTCAGGGTCGACCCATGGCTGTTAAGGGTGGTGGTCAGAATCAGGACATTGAGCAGATTGGTGAGGTTGGCTGTGGAGTGGATGCGCCCGGTCGTCGCATAGCCTCCCAATGCTGCTCTAGTAGAATGCAACAGCCCTACCATAGACCGACTGTATATGGCCGTGTCGCTGAAGGCGGTGATGCTGCGCAGGCAGATGTAGTCGCAAGGAATGTGGGGGTGCGCATGTACAGTATCGGCGGGGGAGCATTAGCAATTATGAACTGTGGGAGTGACTGCACAGGTGGTACAGATTGTCCCTCTCATGACCTGGCTGTTCTAGGGACAAAGGTGGAGAAGGAGGGAGACTATAGTGTAGAAACTGCGGTCTCGGCAGGGTTATGGGAGGGCAATGAGCATGTTGTTCTTCGAGATAAGTTGCAACCTCTTGTTCCTAAGCGCCAAGAGAAGTTGTTTACTAGGCTGTGGCAGTACGTCCGCATGTTTGTTGATTCTCTAGGCCTGATGTACGGGGTAGACCCCGACATGGAGGCGGGAGACAGTGCAAGGCTCAAATTGACTCCATACCGAATAAATCCTGCTCAACAGCCTGTCGTGAAAGCAGAGCTGGACTACATGTTGAAGAAGGGTCTGAGGGATAAGGGATATCGTGAGTGGTCGTTGCCAGTGACATTGCAACATGAGTTGAGTGGCAAGATCCGTGTTTGTGTTGTTTGCAAGAGTGTTGGTGCATCATCCCTGACAGACGCCTATACCTTACCCAGAGTTGACGACCCCATAGACCGCATCGGGGCTGCCTCGTTTATCACTAAGGTAGAACTAGTGAAAGGTTATTGGCAGGTCCCGTTGCCGGAGAGAGCGAAGAGAAGTGCCAGTCTTGTGATGAACTGGGCAGTTTATCAGTGTCAGGTGTTGTTTTGCTGCCGGAACACAAGTTGGATGTGTGGCATGTTAAAGGCACTGATAATATTTTGGCTGATTGTTTGTCACGGGAGGGTATGTCTTAAGGAGCACCCTCGCCGTTCAGTCAGTGTTTGTTTGAGAGTGGAGAAAAATTAGGCTTGCCCCTGTAGTGCAAAGCTGCCAAAAACAATATTAAAAAATACAAAAACCTCACATAAAAACTCTTTCTTTTGATAGTATATAAGTGCCGTATGTTACAGCAAGAATCTAAAACATCCTGAGTGTTGTCTTAGTAGGCTAGGCTTGTTGAAGCTTGTTCGTTGAGCGTAATATTGTTAAGTGATACTATTATTTTGGGGAAGTGTTGTGTAGATTTTTTTTTATATAATGAAGTGTTTTCTGTTTGTGATTGTGCCTTGTTTTCACAACTTGGGGGAGTAGCTGGGTGAGGCGGGGTTGATGAGCATTCTGTCAGGTCAGATGTGGCGTTTACCTGAGGTTAAAACGTCCCACATCTTGGGCGGGGTGTTACGCTGGCCAGCTTGCCAGAATGTGCTCGTACTCGTTAGCGCTCGCCAGGGCAGTGAAATGGGCTATAATAATCGTAGAACGATGTTCTTTCTTTCCTAGTATTCATGTTGTCACAGACAGATCAGTGGTGGTCTTTATTCTTGTCTGTGACACTTGGAAGTATTTTATATCAGTGATAGAGTATAAGATGTGTAGTGTGAAGTTAAGGAGAGAGAGAACGAAGGAGGCAGCGAGGTGATATTATGTGCGTGTGTAGGTATGTGGGCCTTTCTCGCTCGGGCGGAGGTTCCCACGCTCTTGATTGGCCGGCGGGCCTGGCGCGTCACATGACGCCTGCTCTTCATGACGTAGTGGTCTGTGATTGGGTGCCGCTGTCTTGGTGTTGGTGCTAGGGGGCTCCTACCCACGTGTCTCCTTAGAGCTTGGCATGGTGTGCTTGGTCCTAGACACTCCCTTGCAATCTGTCCCCAATCTAACCCCCTGTACTACTGTTTCTCTCTCTGAACTTCTTCTTTTCCATTACTTCTCATCTTTATTCAATTACTTATCCCTTCTGGTTCTGAATACGACTTCCATAGTCGGCCAGTCGTATTACCAGCACCAGTTCTCACATACATGTTTTGCACTAGCTTTAGGGATTATTAGTCATAGTCACATGAGTCATATTATCATTGGGTGCTTCTAATTATTGAGTTGTTCTTTGTTACTATTAAATGCTAGACAGTGGAGGGTACCTTTGGTCGTTGTCTGAGTTATGTACATGGCAAGTCAGAGCCTGTACGACTTCGACGAAGCTAGGTAGCCTGTAACCCTTGTGCATATTTTTCCTTGGCGAGTGTAGCAGTATACAAGCGAAGGGCTTTTGCCTACACTTACTTGTATGCTTGCTACCTCATTTTTGTTGACCTTTGTGGAGCGCCAGGGTAAGACCAGATACTTGAGATCTGGACTTACCAAGAGAGCCTCCTAGTCACTTAACGTAACAAGGGAAATCTGATCAAGGGGAGACAGTAGGCTACCAGCATGCTTGCGCTCTGCCTAGCCCCCTGGTACCTTTTATGCCGCTGCTAGAATTTACTAGTAATAAAGACAGCATTGTGTTTATTAACTTTAACTGTGTATGCTTTAGGAATTATTCACGTATTATTTTAGCCTAGGTTGATGCTTGGTGCACAACTCAGTATGGCTGTTACTTTGGCTAAGGAAGTACTGTTTTGAGTGGCTATTATTAGTGCTGTCACAGAGTTGTTGCACTCCCTTGTTTTATATATATGTATCTTACTTATTGGTAATCCTCAAAATGGGGATTGGGCCTGAGCATATAGATAGATAGATAGATAGACTTATTGGTGTATTTAAGATACACGCTTTGGTGTCCTGCCCCTGCATTATTTCTGTTCTATATTTGACGAGCATCTTAGAGCATCAGAAGTTTTCAGAAGATTCCATATCTGATTGCTGTAGGACTAGACTTCCAGTGTTTTCATAGAGCATTGAAGAGTTCAGTGTTGAGTACAGACTCACACTAAAGTTAACGTAAGCATATACTCCTTTATTAAATCTTGTTATAGTTTATTTAAGCATTGTTATTACTTGAGAGCATTTTATTAACGTAAAGTACTCCTGTTGTGAGTAGGCTTTGCCGTCACCGGAAAGCCTTTGCAGAAGTGCACTAAAACCCAGTTAATTGAGACCCTGTTATCCAGTAGATTAACTCAGGAGGGTTTAAGTGTTTTGTTCACCGGCGTAATAGTTCGAGGGTTTGGAATTAGCGTACAGTTGTTGCAGATATAGCCTATCATCTAGTCCAATATTAAGTGCCCTTGTTTATTTCGTAGTGCCGGTCGTAACACCCTCCTTTTGCCTGATTCCCCGGAACACCATCAGCGGACCTCAACATCAACCTCTTCCTTCACCTCAGTGGCAGTCCATCGCTAGTCGAGCAGAACACCGCCAGAACATCAGAACACCAGAACATCAACCAGTCAAGCAAAAATCACCACTGACTGTCACCACCACACACCATAACCTGGGACACGGCAGAACACCTGGGGGATCCTCACACACATCATGGACCCTCCTGAACACCGCCAGAATCCCCGAATACCACCATCATCATTTATCAACAACAACAAGTACCTGGGGCACCGCAGAACACCTGGGGGATCCTCACATACATCATGGACCCCCCTGAACACCGCCCGAATTCCTGAATACCACCATCATCATCTATCAACAACAAGTTCCTGGCCAAACATCGTCAGGAACACATGAACCAAAATGATTTACAAAAACAAAAAATTTAAACAAACAAATAAATAAATAAATAAATAAAGAAAGAAACATCCCTTTAACAACAGTAAGGTGGACGGCCCACTAACTTTTCTCTTCCACTGTATTTCATCTTTCCTACTTTCTCCCCCCCCCCCCACCCACTCTCTTGCCTCTCTTCCCCCCTACGTTAAAAAAAAAAAAAAAAAAAAAAACGTTTGCACTGGAGATCACGATCTGCAAATTCTAATCCAGCTCGGTGATTAGTAAAGTTTGGTGGAACTCGTCCATAATTCTTCCTATTTCTTCCAATAACAGTAACATTAGTTATACCAAATGATAATAATAGTAATAACACAATAAAATTACTAATTAATGAACAGAAATATTAGTAACGTTTACGTTATTTAACTACTTATGGACATGTGTATAAATGCTCAATAATAATAAAAAAGCTATAAGGCTAATAATTAATAGTAAACACTAGTAACATAAGAAATAAAGGAGGAATATATGTCTTTTGTGTGTGAATGTCTGAAGGACATGGAAAACGAGAACCTATGATAATATACATATAATATAAATATTAGTATTATTAAAATGTATCACACCAATAATATTCCTCTTCCTCCTTCTTCCCCTCTCACCGTACGTGTTCTCTTTAGCGGCCCCAGCAGCCAACTTATGACCTTAGAGTAAAAACAGCCTCATAACTGTGAGTTAAGAGGGGAAGGAAGGGCTTGGGAAGCAGAGAGGACAGGAAGAGGGAAATACCAGAAACGAATAAGAATGAGAACATCGAATAAACTACAGGGTTGTTATGCGATATAGGTTATGCATACACAATCAGTTAAGATAATGAATACTGAAAGTGAGCCTTTATTTTAGGCAACATTTCAAGAGACAATAATAAATATGAGTGGACTGTCTTTATGTTTTGTTCTGGTGGTATAGAACATACACCAGCGTCTTGCTAGTGAATATTATAAAGGTTTTTCGATACGCCTTGAATCAGCACATGTTCTTCAACCAGTAACTCATTCAATAGAAGACCAACTTATCTAATTCTAAAAAAGTGCTAAAGGGTAAGACCTGGGAGTCATAACATTACCTAAAGATATCATCACATTAATGTAATGATATGGGGTTTTTTTCTGGCCTCCCTCCTTCATGCTTAGCCCCATTTAATTTTCAGATTTTAGACGTTCGACTCATTAGCTTTTAGACGATCGGCCCATTAGTTTATCGATTTTAAGATCTTTTACCCCATTTCATTGTCAATATTAAGACCTTCCGTGCAATTTAGGTGTCGATGTTTTCCTGGCGAGCGATTGCGAGCCTTTATATTAGGAGGAACCGGCCTTTGGCTGGGACTTTTTTCTACCGATTTTTTTTTCAAATTTATCTAGAAGGGGGATCTTGGGATTTTTTTCCTTTTTTCTTGATGGAAGTCTAGGGAGGAAACTAAAAACATAATAAATACATGTATCAATCAATAAATAGACCCTTCCGCCTTAAAGCTTAGATCGATTACAGAGTGTTGGCACAGTGAACCTGGTGTTATGGCTGTGTGAATCTCTGACTTTAGCGAATGTATTAGCAGTGTAAGTTTACCAAACGCAATAAGTAATGTGGAACTTTACTGTGTGTTTATACATTAAATGTTTATGGAAAGGTATGTCCAAATAAGGGAAAGAGAGTAGAGTATTTATTGCACAGACACCACATGTTCGACTATCTTGGCTTATCTTCAGAGGGAATAAAGCAGTGATATCTTTACATAATGTTAATGTACTTGTGTGGTTTTTTTTTCTGCTGTATGGGTAAATAAATCTTCATTCAAATATTCACGATATTGTAAATTTTCACCTCTTTGACAATGTGCATTCGGTAGTCAAATAAAATAGGTCAGTAATGACATATAATAATGCCACCATATTTACTGTATATGCTGCTATGCATTAACAATCATAATTATATGTTTCAGTAAAGTACAGTATGTATAGGGTCCGTTTATATCGGTAATAATAGAGTCCTTTCTCTAGTTTCTTCTTGCTTGTGTCAGTGCTGTTCTTCCTTATCTTACATAATGGTATTCAAAGTGGGTCACTAACTTATTACCCAACCTCTACTAGGTAAACAGACCAGAAAGACCTGGGCACTTTAATTGTGTTAATTAGTTCAATACACGCACCGCCACCTCGCTTTTTTCATGCTACAACATTATTTATTTTAAGATGGCTAATCAACTTAGCCAGAAAATCAACAGTCTCTTACACGATATAATATGCATGTGAATATAATATCAGTTGTATATACTGTATAGCTATTAGGCTATTCAAATATATCTTTAACTTTATATTATGACCTTGCTAATTCGATATATTTTTTGTATCCACATTCCGTAACGTATTATATATATTCAAAGGGTAAATCAAATCTATAAAGGTACTTTATCACACGATTTAAGTTTCCAAATGGTTTCCTTGACTCAGAGCAATCCCTTTTAAGATGAATGTTCCGTAGTTCATGCTAAAGTATTTCGGTATTTGCAGCTTGTATATAATAGCTTTAACACAATTCAATCTCCTAGAATATTATAATTATAGACTTTAAATTAGGTGGTGATATCAGTAGGAAAGAACAGGTAATTATTGTTCAAATAAATGTTCCTACTTTCCTATTGTATATTGTTAGAAGAAACGGTCATATTACTGCGTCTTAAGATCATTTCGCGAAATTGAAAAGAAGAGACTTTTCTCGCTGTTGATAAAAACACAAAATTATCGTGAGTGTGGTATACACTGGTGACAAACAGCTGATCTGAGAGGTGGTGGTGACAGTGATACGGACAGAGAGGAGAACCATTGACGGTGGTGAAGGTTGATGATGTCTGCGAAAGGAGAGATGGCTAGAATGTGTTCCACTAAGTTAGATAGTCAAAGAAATTTGGATAGTCAGTAGAAATAGGGGAGATAAACAGTGCAGGAATATTTAGTTTGAGAGTGATAAGAAAGTTTAACCAAAGAGTTGAGAATTCAGAAGAATCAAAGTTGGGAACATGAAAGATAGCAGGATTGTTGCGCACAAATACACAACATCCACCTTTGGTTTGAAACTGAGAATAGAGATAGTAGGAGGATACAGTATATACCGGTATATATATATATATATATATATATATACTGTATATATACATATATAAATATATACCGGTATATATATATATATATATATATATATATATATATATATATATATATATATATATATATATATATATCTATATATATATATATATATATAATATATATTATATATATAATTATATATATATATATATATATATATATATATAAGATATATATATACTGTATAATTATACAGTATATACTATATTTGCTATACCGGTATGTTTTTTGTTTTTTTTGTTTTTTTTGTATCACAGTCTCTCGTTCATTTTGTTGTTATATAAGTCTTACTATTTACCCCTGTGCTCGAATTCTCATTTTCCTTTTAATAATTCTTCATATATCCGGTATAAAATTTACTTATCACATTTCTCTTGCTATTAACTCCAATTACTCTCGGCGCCTTACTCTATTTGTTTCACATATTTCCCTCTTTTGTATCTGCCTTTCAACTTCCAACAAACTGCCTTTAAGAGACTGGTGTGGTGTGGAGGGAGGCTGGATACCACCATAAATATCAGTCTTGACAGATTACATTCTACTTGCCTCCCGGCTGACCAAACCAGCGCCAGGAAGGGCTATTGTCGAAGGGGAACAAATAAACAAAATGCTTGTGGGATGGGTATTTAACAATGTTATTGAATTAAATATTTTATCAACTCTGCGTAGTAGAGTTGTATCGCGCAAACAGATCCCGCCCGTATAGTGTGCACCATCAGTCAGCTTGTCTGTCGTCCGTCGTCGTCGTCCGTCCGGAAACTCCTCCTAGACCGTTCAATGGATTTTCACCAAATTTCACAGATATATTCATTTCGTAAATGCAAAGGTCATTCAAAAAGAAATTTTCAATTTAACTTAAAAGTTAAGGTCAAAGGTCAAGGTTAAAAATAACGTAAATATTTCATGTGTCTTAGTTTTTATTCAAATGTCCATATTTTCACTATACATGTTACTGGTAACTTCGATATCTTACTGACCAAATTTTAGATAAATATTCTGATGGGTAAAGTCAAAGGTCAAGGTTAAAGGTCAAAATATTTGTGTTATTAGTATTTATTATATAACCTGTTAGATTTTTACCATGTATAATCAGAATACTTAGGACAAGGTCAAACAAGAAACTATAAAATTCCATATGAAAGGTCAAGGTCACAGGTCAAGGTCAAATAAAAGGTCAGTATGATCATTTCATTACTTTTCATGCAAACTTTACAAAATTTGGCAATATAGTTGCACTTCAAATAAAAAGGAAATTAATACATTTTGAGACACATATCATGAAGGTCAAGGTCAAGGATTAAGGTCAACTATTCTATAAATATATATGAAACTAACTGATGGGTTTCAATAAAATTAGTCATGCTTATTTGATTTTCCTGGGCAATGTCAATGATTTTTGTTTTTAATCTTATATAGAGGTCAAGGTCACAGGTCAAGGTGAAAGGTCAATGTATACTATTGATTTTTAGTTTGTATTCAAATGTCCTCATTTGCACTATACAAGTTACAGGTAACCTTGATATCGTATTGCACACATTTTGGATAAATATTCTAAAGTGAAAGGTCAAAGGTCAATTTTTTTTTTTTTTTTTACTAGTATTTCTTATACTACCTGTTAGATTCTCACTAGGCTTACCATGTGTATTCGGAATACCTAGGCCAAGGTCATACAATAAACTATTCAATTCCATATAAATGGTCACAGTCACAGGTCAAGGTCAAATAAAAGGTCAATATGCTATTTTATTTACTGGTCATGCATACTTCACAACATTTGGTGAGATAATTGCACTTTGAGTGAAAAGGAAAATAATAAATGATGAGACATATAAAGGTCAACATAAAGGTCAGAGGTCAAGGTCATCTATTCTATTAATATATATGAAACTAACTGATGTGTTTTAGTGAAATTAGTTGTTGTTGTTGTTGTTGTTCCCTAAGCTGCCTGGCCGAACAGCCCAGAGTCCCTGAGAAAGGCCATGGCCACGATCGGGCTTTCCCACAGAGCTCTCATTGAGTGTAGATTGTGTTGTTGGCGTAAGTGGTTGTGTGAAATGCAGTCTTCTATGATGTGTTTAATGGTATGGGGTGCTGTGTTACATCCCGGGCAGGCGTCGACAACGGAGTCATCCAGTCTCTTCTGATAGCTCAGGAGAGCTGGATGGTGTCCGCATCTCAGCCTGGCCAGGTGGACTCTGTCCTCGCGAGGAAGGGAGGATTCGGAAGGATGGATTTCGGGAGGTCGTGCATGCAGCAGCTGTGTGTTGTCTGTGAGTGAGTGGATGGATCGGTGAGAGATATGAGTATGGATGTGCTTCTGGATGTTGGTTCGGGGTGGGCAGGGAGGGAGAGAGGACAATAATTGTGTGTGATACCGTGTGCTGGGTGTTGTTTTGATATTTCTTGGTGTCTGTGGGTGTGTTGCCATGTAGTTTAGTGGGTGGTCTTGGTTCGTGGAGGCTGCTGCCAGGAATTGAGTGCCTCTCATGTCCAGATGGTCTTTGACTTTGAGGATTTTGGTTTCTTGATGTAGGTGATCTGTGGGTGCAGTAGCTGTGCAGCCTGTAATGATCTTCAGGGCTTTGTTTTGAATAGTCTGTAAGGTCTTATGATGTGTTTCAGCTAGGTTAGAAGCCCAGGCTGGGCTTGCGTATTCCATCACTGATCTTATGTATTGTTTATATACTGTGGTGGTAGTTTCTTTGTTGTGTCCAAATTTTGTGTGAGCAAGTGACCTGAGGGCGTTAAGTCTGGGTGTCAGTTTCTTTTTAATGTTTGTGGTGTGCTGTTTGAATGTCATATGAGTATCATATGTTACTCCTAGGATTTTGGGTGTGTGTGTATGTGTTAGGGGTGTGTTGTTTATGGTGAGTTGAGGGATGTATTCGTGTTCTCCTGTCCAACTTGTGAGCAGGGTTGCGGTGGATTTGGCTGGGGCTAGATTAAGTCTGTTTGTAGTGCACCAGCCATGTAGTGTGTTGAGATAGGGTTGAAGGAGATCTGTTGCTCTTTTTGGGTCATGGTGTGTGCATGTGAGTGTTATGTCATCTGCATAGGAGGCTAAGTTTATTTGGGGCGTATTGGGTGTAGTTATATCGTGCATGTACAGATTGAAGAGTGCGGGCGATAGGACGGATCCTTGTGGGACTCCGTTTGGAAAGTTTCTGATTTTAGATGACTGACCGGCAAAAGATACGTGTGCACATCTGCCTGCTAGGAAGTTGGCCAGCCACCGTTTTGTGTTGTTGTGCATGTTTGTGTTGTAGATTTTGTTTGTTAGGTTGTGGCGGGGGATGGCATCGAAGGCTTTACTAATGTCGAGTGTGGCTAATAGTGATCTGTGTGGTGGTCTAGCTGAATTGATGCCGTCGAAAGCTCTTTGTGTAAGGTCTGTGAGAAGAGTGTTTGTGGAGTGCAGCAGTGGCCTAAAGCCATGTTGTGTTGGAGCTAGGGGTAGGTCAGGTGTATTAGTTGTAATACTAGGCGTTCCATGACTTTGGAGGGGGAGCAAAGGAGTGTGATGGGGCGGTGCGAGGAGGGTAGCGTGGGGTCTTTGTTGGGTTTGGGGAAAGTGATGATGATACCATGCTTCCAAATGTCTGGTATTGTGTTGTGTGAATAGCTGTAGTTTGATATGTTAGTGAGTGCTTGTATGCCTTGTGGTCCCAGGTGTCTGAGGTGTATGTTGCTTATGTTGTCTAGGCCACAGGCGGGTGAGTGCTTGAGATTGTTGATGATATGCTTTGTCTGGTGATTGGTGAAGGGTGTATAGTCAGGGTCTGTGGGGAATTGTCTCTTACGTCGGATGACACGTCGGTCGTCTTTGTGAGGTTTTAGGTGGCTGACATGTGAAAAGTGATTGATGAGAGTGTTTGCTTGTTGTTTACATGAAGGAGTAGAGTCTGTTGTTGTGATTGCAGCATGTGATTGTGTTGTGTTGCTGTTGGAAAGTGTGATGCTGTTTAGTGTTTTGTATAGTTTTTTGGGGTTTGTTTTGTGATCAAGTGTTTGTAGGAAGTTATTCCAATTTAGTTTTTGTTGTTCTTGTATTTTGTTGTTAGTTTGGGTGTTGAGTGCTTGAATTTGTTGTGTGATGTCTTGTGTGTGGGGTGCTGGGGAGTGTTTCAGTATGTCGCGTTGTCTGATGAGGTTTTGAATTTCTGGTGTGAAGTTGGGGTTGTGTCTTTTTCTGTTACCTCTTGGAATGTGTTTCTTGTCAGCGTTTTGGATAGTTTTATTGAGTATGTGTACAGCATTGTTGATGTTAGTGATGGGTGTACTGTTTAGAGTTGTGAAGTGTTGTTCTGTCTCATTTGTGAATGCTTCCCAGTTAGCTCTTTTATAGTTGGTGTATGTGTGTTTGTGGCTAGCTGGGGTGAGTCTGGTTTTGGTGGTGATAATGATCGGGAGGTGGTCAGAGCCTAAGGTTCTGACCACCCTCCAGGATGTTGTGGGGGCGAGTTCTGGGGAGCAAAAGGTGATGTCTGGAGATGATGGGTTATAGAGGGCTTGGTGAGGAATATGGGTATGTTGATGGATGTCGTTAAGGATGATGAGGTTATCGGTTTGGTTTTGTAGTACCAGCCCTCTGTCTGTGTCGGGGTTGTCGACAAACCAGGCTGACGTCTTGGCTTTGAAGTCACCACCCAGGATGATGTGTGGGGTGTGTGGGGTGTTTGTGATGTGTTGTAAGTGTGGTCTGTATTCATTTGGTACTGTAGGGGATGTTTGGGGAGGGATGTATGTGTTTATGATGGTTATGTTGGAGTTGTTGCCAGTGCGTATTTTAATTGACTGTATTTCTGTTGTGTTATCATTTGGGGGGAGGAGTGATTTGGTTTGTACACTGGTTACTATGTATGATATTTCTTTGTGTACCAGGGTGATGAGTCCACCGCCCCCGCCGACAGCCCGGTCTTGTCTGATGGTGGTGAAATTATGAAATGTGGGTGTTTTTTGTGTTGTGCAGAGTTTTGTTTCTTGTAAGATGGCAATGTGTATGTTGTGTTGTTTGATGAAGTGTGAGAGTTCGTGTTTCTTTGTGTTGATGCCATCTATGTTCAGTTGAAGAATGTTAATGTTATGTGCACGATGTACGTTGGGTGCTGCTGCACGAGGATGGGGTGGGGGTGGGGGTGATGGGGGGGGTGGGGGTGAGGGAGGGGCTGGAGGTTGGGATGGGTGAGGTGGGGGTGGGGATTGGGGAGCAGGAGATGGGGGTTGGAATGGATTAGGATGGGGTGTGGTGTGTTGAGTTGAGGATGTGGATGGTATGGGAAGGTTAGGTGGGTTAGGGAGGAGAGGTGGACGGGTTTTAGGGGGGGAGTGGATGATATGGGAAGGTTAGGGGGGTTGGGGAGGAGAGGTGGACGGGTTTTAGGCGAGGGATTTGACTGGGAGAGGGAGGGGCATGAGGAACAGGTCCAGGTGTTTGTGTAGTGTTTCTTGGAGGCAAGTGTTGTGCAGGTGAAGTGGGTCCAGTTCCCACATGAATTGCAGAGAACTGAACCCTTAGTATGGCGACTCGAAGTGATGGGTTTTGAGCAAGTTGGACATATGTATGTGAACGTGGGTCCTGGGTTGCTCTCAATGTCTCCGGCTAGAAGAAGTCTTCGAGAAATGACAGCCGGAGAGTCATTTCTCGGTGTAGGAAAAACTGTGTGATGTGTGTGTGTGGTGTGAGAGGTGTGGAAATTCCCGGCGCGACCGAAGCCGCTCCAAGGACCCGTGCCCCCAGGGAGGGGGCAGGGGATGGTTGTGACGGTTTGGCTCCCGAAACTGCTCCCCGCGGCCGGCATCCGGTTTTCCTCCACTGGTCGTTGATTTTGTCTTCGGCTGTGGAGGGTCGGCAGCCATCCGCGGTTGGCAGCCTCGGGAGGTGGCCCCACGGCGTAGACGCCGCCACATCAGGACTAGTCATGCTTATTTGATTGTCATAGGTAATGTCAATGCAAACAAAAATGTACTCTTACATAAAGGTCAAGGTCAAAGGTCAACTTGTATTATTTATTAAAAAAAAATACTCAAATTTTTGAAAACTGGCTGTGTTATGGCTTATTACTTAACCCTTAATTAGCGGCGAGCAACATAAGTCGAGTTAAATAAAGCTGGACTATGTGGCGGCGCTCGACATAGGTCGAGTGGCAATTTCAGCACGTAATGTGGCTGAGAGAGAGAGACAAGTGGTGGCAGGAGACTAGCGAGCGTATGACTGCTCCAGACCACCGCGGCGAACCTACTGACACAAATCTCAGCTCCCTCCTCCCTCTCTCACTCGCTACATACTCAATTATGTACCGAAACTACCGAATTACCTGCTTTTTGCACTCGCGTTGCACGGTTATTGCAAGAAAACTATCCATCATACAAGGATCGTTATGGTGTCATTCGAAAGCTCTGTTTATGCCCTTTCAGGGATAGGTACTTGTTTTACGTTCTGGGTCTTATTTAGGCATGAAAATGATCACGTAAACAGCCCTATTTTGGCTAAAAACACCCCGCTGTGCGGTACATATAAATAAACCGCATAGGCCGCTCGTAAGGTGTTAAATATCAAATATATTAAATTTCACTTAAATATTGTAATAGTTAATGTGAGAGGTCAAGGTCACAACAAGAGTATTTGTAATTTTCCCTAAACTCCTCCTTGACTGTTTAATGTATTGTCATCAAATTATACAGGCAAATTCAGTTGGTCAATGCGACGACCATACAAATATATGCATTTCATTATTAGTCAAAGGTCAAAGGTCAAGGTCACAGTATATGATCACTATTTGTAATCAATAATTTTTTTATACGAATTACAACATATTCATTATGCTAGTTAATACTAACATTGCTGTTAAGCTAACTAAATCCTTGATAAGAAATTCTAAGATCAAAGGTCAAGGTCAAAGGTCAAGGTTAAAGGTTAAAATCTGATTTTTACTAGTATTTCTTATTTAATGTAAGATTATCATTAGGCATATCATTCATATTCGGAATGCCTAGAGGAAGATCATGCACGAATAAACATAATTCATTCCATTTGATAGGTCAAGGTCACAGGTCAATGTCGAATATAATGTCAACATGCTCATTTCTTTACTATTCATGTAAACTTCACAACATTTGTTGAGACAGTTGTGCTTTAAGGGAAAATTAAATTTTTAAATGTTCAGACATCATGAACGTTAAGATGAAGGTCACTGGTCAAGGTCAACTATTCCTTTAACCCGTACAGCCCCAGCGACGCGCCTGACGCGTCGGCGATGTATGTAACGCACAGCCCCAGAGACGCGCCTGGCGCGTCACCCTAATTGCGCCGACCGTAACCTCAGGTGTAGCCACTCAAGAGGGCTCAGATTTGTATGGGAACTGTGTACGTATCCCACGCAACCGTGCCGATGGTTGAAAACTCTCAAAGTCCACGTGCGTGCGCGCGAGCGCGCAATAACCTGTTTTTTTGGGATAATTGCCTTCAATTTTTTACTCTTGTAAAATCCGTTTTCGGGGGCTCTGTAGGACCATTTTTTAAGCTTTTTGAGCGGTTTTTCGTGGTTTTTCCTTCATTCCTAACCCATTCGCTATTGTTTCTGGAATAAAACCATTTTTTGAAAACCGGCCGGGTTCTGGTGCGCAAACATTACAAAACTAGCCGGGGCTCCACGGGTTAATACCTCTGAAACTAACTGGTGATCTCTAATGAAATTTGACACACTTATTTGATTTTCTAGGGTGACATCAAAGCAAACAAACATATAATCCTACATAAAGGTCAAGGTCACAGACCAAGGTCATGAGGTAACCTTCATCATAAAAATAAACTAAATTTTCGGTAAGCTGACAACTGTTAGTTGCATTTTACTTAAATAACAAATATTTCAATCATATACACTGTATATATACAGTATATATTATAATACTTAAGGTTTAAGGTCAAGGTCAAAGAACTAAAGAAGAGTGTTAATCATTGTCTTTAAACTCTCCCTAGACTGTTAAACCCTGTGTGTATCAGTGACATATTTTGTATTGTATTCTAGCGATAATTAGACGAGTTTATGGTGCTTTTGAAGGATCTGTGGTAGTAAAGAGGGTTAAGATAGTTGAAAGCCGGCTAAATTTATGGAGGCACTTCATAAACTAAATAATGTCGCCTTAATATCCAGTTGAAATGAAACCGACAGAACTGGTCCATGCTTAATTTAATCCACTGCACACAAGTATCCTCTATCACACCGTCGTATAGTGTATTACAGTATGGGCACTTGTTCTGTCGGTGGTTCAAGTCCGGCTGTGAGTATAAAAACATTTAGTAGCTTATGTGTATTTGCGATATATATATATATATATATATATATATATATAAATATATATGTATATATATAGATATATATATCTGCTATATATACAGTATATACACTGTAAGTAAAAATATTTCCACACCAAAAGAAGTGTAGAAAATGGTAGGTTCACTGTATAAATTTTAAAGATATATACATGCGGTCATTTATTATAAAATATCAGAACATGCTAGAAAATATTGTAGGAGTATTTAAAAAAAGTACATCCGAGTATCTTTTTAGGTGGCTCGATTTGTACGGTTTAAAATACATATGTTGATATCATTTAAAATATAACATGCTTAAGGTTAGTTTTAAAAAGAAAAGTCTGAGTATCTTCTTAGACGGCTCGAACTGTAGGATTAAAAAATATAATAGCGTTTAATGCTAAATTTAAAATGTTTCACAGACGTTTATTGTCAGATTAAATATGAATAAATGCATTTCTCTACTTTCGTAGATCTTCAGTATTACCATATGAGTGGCTGGTTCCAAAGTCAGGGATGTATGTCCTCACTCATGCATGGATTACCACGCAGTATATATATACAGTATATATATATATATATATATATATATATATATATATATATATATACTGTATATATACTGTATATACTGTATATAAACCGATTTGATCTACGGGATTCAATACTACTTGCAGAATTATAGGTCGCAGAGTTGCGTATACATTTTGTTTGTTTTTTTGGTAATGCGAAAACTGCACACCTACTTAATTCATAAACGGCAAACTAATGGTCAATGTCAAGTTCAATGTATCATAACCTGAAGTCAGTGCGAAAATAATCCCTAACTACAAATGAGATGTTCTTGACTGATGAACCGAAACCATGTGACCAATTAACCACCACTACTGCACCAGAGGCCAAGCAGTATATACACGCAGTATGAGTGGTGACCACATTATGACCCCTGGACCACCACCATTAATACTGCACCAGAGGCCAGGCAGTATATACACACAGTATGAGTGGTGACCATATTACGACCCCTGGACCACCACCACCACTACTGAACCAGAGGCCAGGCAGTATATACACACAGTATGAGTGGTGACCATATTATTACCCCTGGACCACCACCATTACTACTGCACCAGAGGCCAGGCAGTATATACAGTTATACACACAGTACGAGTGGTGACCATATTATGACCCCTGGACCACCACCACCACTACGGCACCAGAGGCCAGGCAGTATATACACACAGTATGAGTGGTGACCATATTATGACCCCTGGACCACCACCACCACCACTACTGCACCAAAGGCCAGGCAGTATATACACACAGTATGAGTGGTGACCATATTATGACCCCTGAACCACCACCACCACTACTGCACCAGAGGCCAGGCAGTATATACACACAGTACGAGTGGTGACCATATTATGACCCCTGGACCACCACCACCACTACTGCACCAGAGGCCAAGCAGTATATACACACAGTATGAGTGGTGACCATATTATGACCCCTGGACCACCACCACCACTACTGCACCAGAGGCCAAGCAGTATATACACACAGTATGAGTGGTGACCATATTATGACCCCTGGACCACCACCACCACTACTGCACCAGAGGCCAGGCAGTATATACACACAGTATGAGTGGTGACCATTAGGGTGGATCGAAAATTGAGGGTTTGAACTTTTTTTTAGAAAAACGACATGTAATAGTGTGGAAAATATGGGCTAGACATAGATATTCAATATGTTAAAATTCCACTTCTCTAAAATAGTATTTTCAGGTGCCCCAAAGCTGTTAAAAATACCTATGTTTCTAAAATAATGAGCTATTTCTAAAACAATATATATTTTTGCAGCTTCTTCAAAATAACAACAATTAATTTAAACTAATTTCTTGCTAGTGAAATCTGTCATTCTTTATATCCTCTTAACTAATTCTCACAGGTACACAGCTCTCAGTTTATCTTTAAAAGTTCAATGATAATCCAGAGCTCACCACGAGGAGGTGGCTGTGTGTCGAGCTCCACCCATGCCCTTCCCAACCACCCATCCGATGGCATGATTCAACCCGATTACATTTTCTTTATGCTTATACTTTGAAGTGATCTTTACTTTCAAATGATGGCATCTTGGCACGTGATTCAAGTCTTGATCTAATGTATCCATTTCGTGCCTCATACCCACAGACCTTCAATGATGCACCAGTCACTTCCTTAATCATCCTTTCCACAGCTTGAGTAGGGCATGGGAATGTAGGGAATGTCATTCTAGTCTTGTTGACAATGTGGCTTTCAATGTCGTCTTCTGTCATTTGTTTTGTTAGTGGTTGCTCAGTGATTTTGCTTTGCTGCCAGTCAATCAGTTCAATATAGTTCTTGGCATTAAAGTTAAGAGGGGGTACTGAACAATATCTCACAGTTTTGTCTTTGCTCTTCTGCCTGGTCTTCTTTATTCTCCTCCAAGCTAGTTCTCTTATTTCACTGTTGTTATCATGAATCATTGACACTAGAATGTTTTCTGGATGTCCAAAGAAGGCGTTTCTTTGAATCTCAGGATAGACAAGACCTTGCACTTCTTCGCCTAGTGTTCTTGTGAGTTCGATTGTCTTGAGTACATGTTATGGGCCATTTACAAAGGATGTATTTTGCTTAATTGAGAACCACATTGGTACATAAACTCTCATTATGAATAACACAATGCTAAGGAGATTCTTTGAGGGATTCTCAGTCGAAATGTATAGACGAAGTAAGCGGTTAGCTGTAGTTACCCAACGGGAGTGGGCCATCTTTCCTGGGTTGCGATGAGCCAGATCCGGAGGACAAAATCCCTTTGTAATTGCTTGGTGTATTTCAAGAAAGTATTTCTGGTCTGTGCTAAGATCCTTACAACCCACAACTGGCTCTTCAGCATCAATGTTATCAAAGGCTACAATAGGTTGGTTCTCACAGGTATGAAGTTGTTTGCCAATGGGACCAGTGAATCCATTAGGGCTGGATGTTTTTCTATCAAGTTTTATAACTAAAAGGCGTAGTGGCAGTTCATTTGCATGGAGTAGACATATGAAATGGTGAATTGGTTTATTAAGCTTCATCTCTATCAGCCTTATAGCACCTCCTTTCTCTCCAATGTTGACTACTGTGCCATCACAACCAACTGCAATCAGGTTTTTCAGATCAGTATTATTTTCCTCAGCATATTCAAACAAACCTTTACTTATTCCATCTGCTGATCCACATTTCGCAGTGTAATGTCCCATGTACTCTGATCCAGGTTCCTGTACTAATGTTACATGTTCTTGTAGTACCTTCTTTCTATAGTATTTTGTCCCTCTTTTTTTCTGAGTTAATGTCATATCCTTCCGGCCATCAAAATATATGGCAGTAATGGGTGTTTGTTCTTTAACTTTGCCAATTGATGATCTTTTCTTTTGTCTAGCTCTTCTGATCTTGTTTCTATCCACAACTTCAGCTGTATTCTGAGTTGATACAGCTCCTATATCTTGTAAAAGAGAAGTAGCAATGAGTTCTGCAGCGCAGTCTGACACACCAGCCCTATCACAAGCACTTGCAAGTGTTTGTAGATGTTTAGTTCTCTTTTTCTTTGAAGGAGTTCTTTCCTTCTTCTGAAGTAGTCTCTTATAGCTTGTAGGTTCTGGATATGTATCATCATCTTCATCATCTTCCTCTGACACGCTCTCATATCCGGATAATGTGTCATACTTACCATTATTTTGTATACAATCTGTGTAGACTGAGCCAAGCCTTGTTCTCTTTGTTTTCTTAACATTGTTAATGTCTTTTTTTTAGACAATGTCAAATCCACTCCTGCAATAGCCATTTTCCTGTTATTCCTCTGATCTAACAGGAAAATATGTTCTTCCTTGGGAACTCTTCTTTGTTTTGAGCAAGAGCAGTTTGATAGCAATTTACACTTGCAGGCTGCAATGTCAAACAGTTTGTTTTGTGCTTCACATTTGAATGCCTCAATGTTCGCATTGTAAGCTTTAGAATCCTTTCTGGATTTACATGGTTTCAGAAGGTTGCGATATTTTGCATGGTAGCTTTTTAACATTGCTTCAATTCGATGATTTGACACAACTGGGATAGAAGCACTTTTCCAAATTACTTTCAGTTGTCTAGAATATATTTTGCAATTTCTGACACTGAGGGATCTTTATATGTGTCTTGCATCATAGAAAGTCTAACATACAATTAGTATTTCATAACACTCTCATATGTTGGTAGCTCTCCATGCCGCGGATCTTCCCCATATCCAAAAAATGGGGCACATGGGAGATGTTCTTGTTGTTTTGGGTTTCTTTGCCATCTTACTTTATTCTAGTCTGGAACATGAAACACATTGTCAATGTGTAAAATAATCACCATAAGTACAAGTATGCTTTACAAAACAAAATATATAATACAGCATTAAATCAGGCACAGTGAACACAAATAACCACCTGCTATCAAGTGAAGATCAGCACTGACTTACAGTATTTCCAAACATGGTGCAATACAGCCTGAGGTACTTTTCCATAGTAAACTAAATTATTTTGGGCTAACTGGCGAAATTTAATTAATTTACAACTGCTTCCATTTCCTTTACACTTGCCATATTTCTATTGAAATTGGAAGAAAAACATGATAAATATAGATTTCTTCAAATATTTGATGGGCTTGGGGCACCTGAAGATTTAATTATATAACTTTGAAATGTAGGCTACTTAATATTCTTGCCTACCCCCATATTTTTGACACTATTACAATAATAAATTCAGAAATCATATTTTTTTATCCACCCTAGACTGACCTTATTAGGACCCCTGGACCAAAACTGCACCAGAGGCCAGGCAGTATATACACACAGTACGAGTGGTGACCATATTATGACCCCTGGACCACCACCAACACTACTGCACCAGAGGCCAAACAGTATATACACACAGTACGAGTGGTGACCATATTATGACCCCTGGACCACCACCAACACTACTGCACCAGAGGCCAAACAGTATATATACACAGTATGAGTGGTGACCATATTCTGACCCCTGGACCACCACCACCACTACTGCACCAGAGGCCAGGCAGTATATACACACAGTATGAGTGGTGACCATATTATGACCCCTGGACCGCCACCACCACTACTGCACCAGAGGCCAGGCAGTATATACCCACAGTACGAGTGGTGACCATATTATGACCCCTCGACCACCACCACCACTACTGCACCAGAGGCCAGGCAGTATATACCCACAGTACGAGTGGTGACCATATTATGACCCCTCGACCACCACCACCACTACTGCACCAGAGGCCAGGCAGTATATACCCACAGTATGAGTGGTGACCATATTATGACCCCTGGACCACCACCACCACTACTGCACCAGAGGCCAGGCAGTATATACACACAGTATGAGTGGTGACCATATTATGACCCCTGGACCGCCACCACCACTACTGCACCAGAGGCCAGGCAGTATATACCCACAGTACGAGTGGTGACCATATTATGACCCCTCGACCACCACCACCACTACTGCACCAGAGGCCAGGCAGTATATACCCACAGTACGAGTGGTGACCATATTATGACCCCTCGACCACCACCACCACTACTGCACCAGAGGCCAGGCAGTATATACCCACAGTATGAGTGGTGACCATATTATGACCCCTCGACCACCACCACCACTACTGCACCAGAGGCCAGGCAGTATATACACACAGTATGAGTGGTGACCATATTATGACCCCTAGACCACCACCACCACTACTGCACCAGAGGCCAGGCAGTATATACACAGTATGAGTGGTGACCATATTATGACCCCTAGACCACCACCACCACTACTGCACCAGAGGCCAGGCAGTATATATACACAGTACGAGTGGTGACCATATTATGACCCCTGGACCACCACCACCACTACTGCACCAGAGGCCAGGCAGTATATACACACAGTATGAGTGGTGACCATATTATGACCCCTGGACTACCACCACCACTACTGCACCAGAGGCCAGGCAGTATATACACACACTATGAGTGGTGACCATATTATCTTACAGTTTCTTACAGTTTCTTACAGTAGATCCTCTGGAAAAAGGCAAACTATGCCTGTGTATCCAGCTCAGTACCAGTACTTGCACTGCTGCGGTCGTTCACGGTGTTGGCGGCGGCGGTAGCAGACGCAACATTTTTACTATTCTGTATTTTTGTTTTATAATCAAACTTCAAATCTTGTCTTCCCCATGCTTTATCAAGATTACTTTCAAACTCCCTTATTGATTCGGAATCGACTACATATTATGACCCCTGGACCACCACCACCACTACTGCACCAGAGGCCAGGCAGTATATACACACACTATGAGTGGTGACCATATTATGACCCCTGGACTACCACCACCACTACTGTACCAGAGGCCAGGCAGTATATACACACACTATGAGTGGTGACCATGCTATGACCCCTGGACCACCACCACCATTACTGCACCAGAGGCCAAGCAGTATATACACACAGTATGAGTGGTGACCATATTATGACCCCTGGACCACCACCACCATTACTGCACCAGAGGCCAGGCAGTATATACACACACTATGAGTGGTGACCATATTATGACCCCTGGACCACCACCACCACTACTGCACCAGAGGCCAGGCAGTATATACACACAGTATGAGTGGTGACCATATTATGACCCCTGGACCACCACCACCATTACTGCACCAGAGGCCAGGCAGTATATACACACAGTATGAGTGGTGACCATATTATGACCCCTGGACCACCACCACCACTACTGCACCAGAGGCCAGGCAGTATATACACACACTATGAGTGGTGACCATATTATGACCCCTGGACCACCACCACCATTACTGCACCAGAGGCCAGGCAGTATATACACACAGTATGAGTGGTGACCATATTATGACCCCTGGACCACCACCACCACTACTGCACCAGAGGCCAGGCAGTATATA
Organism: Paralithodes platypus; assembly: GCA_032716605.1. Classification (NCBI taxonomy): domain Eukaryota; kingdom Metazoa; phylum Arthropoda; class Malacostraca; order Decapoda; family Lithodidae; genus Paralithodes; species Paralithodes platypus. The sequence goes on along the minus strand of CM064501.1, from coordinate 29,177,927 downwards.
CACACAGTATGAGTGGTGACCATATTATGACCCCTGGACCGCCACCACCACTACTGCACCAGAGGCCAGGCAGTATATACACACAGTATGAGTGGTGACCATATGATGACCCCTGGACCACCACCACCACTACTGCACCAGAGGCCAGGCAGTATATACACACAGTATGAGTGGTGACCATATTATGACCCCTGGACCACCACCACCACTACTGCACCAGAGGCCAGGCAGTATATACACACAGTATGAGTGGTGACCATATTATGACCCCTGGACCATCACCACCACTACGACCACCACCATCACATACCAGACAATATTATACACACTGAACAATTTAACATATCTTTCACTTAAGGGAAATGTACTGGCCATATTATTCGCACTACTTATTACAAATATATATTTGAGCGTCTCATGTAAATTATTACTGTATACAGAAGACAGCGTGATTCTGGTTTCAGGAAAAGACCCAATAAGTATTGCCGCTTCACTTTCCAAAGAACTAGAATCATGTAGTGAATGGCTAGTGGACAATAGACTATCTCTTCACCTGGGCAAGACGGAAGCCATCTTATGTGGAACAAAACGCAAACTGAAAGACATTGTGGGCTTCTCGGTCAACTGTAATGATATTCCTATAACAACAGTGTCACAAGTTAAATATCTCGGACTAAAACTGGACGCGAGTTTGTCAGGTGAAACAATTTTGGAATCTATCCTGAGTAAGTGTAGAGCATGTATAAAATACCTGTATAGACAGGTGGGATGCTTGCCCGCGGCGACCAAAAAGACCCTCTGTCAAGCGCTTGTTCAATGTCATTTTGACTATTCTGTGTCATCCTGGTACTCTGCATCATCTAAATCAGCACAGCACAAACTTCAGGTCACTCAAAATAAAATGGTTAGGTTCATGCTGAACCTAGGACCCAGATCACATGTTGGCCAGGAACAACTTCAGTCACTAGGTATGCTCAATGTCTCTGACAGGGCCAAACAAATCAGGCTCACTAATGCCTTCAAAATTCTCTATGACAGAGCTCCAGAGTATCTAAAGAATGATTTTGTTAAAGCAAATGAGAGGAGTGGACATAATACAAGAAACAGGATGTTTAATTTTAAGGTCCCGAGAATCCAAGGACAGGGTAAGCAAACATTCTTCTTCACCGCCATCAATGACTGGAACGACCTACCCCAGTAAGTCCGTGAAAAGAGAACACTGTATTCCTTCAGACGTAGCCTGAAGGAACACCTGAACCGGACAGCTGCGAGAAGGGAGTACCAAGCTTATGTCTACTACTAAATGCAACATAAGATATAGACAAACCAAACTGAAATGATTACTAATTACGGATTACTGATATTTACTATAGGATGTAAGGTATCTTAAAATAACCCCCTAGAAATACTTTCTCTAAAGTATCTATTTCTTTATCATCCCCATTTTCCCCAGCTAACCTATTCCCACAAGGACCCCAATGGAAATACGCCTAACGGCCTTATTGGGCTATCCTTAGTTGGAATTATGCAAGGCTGGTACATGTCATATTTGTAATATACTATGTGGTACCAACTCTGTAAATTGCTAACTGAATAAATATTATTATTATTATTATTATTATTATTATTAATTCTAGACACAATTTGTCGAAAACAATTGAACTGTTTGTTAAGACGTTTGCAATACATTATAAAATCAATATTGCATTATTATACTGTAGTACTAGAATAAGCTTGTTTGAGTTTCGTAGAATGTAATGATATAGTATTTAACTAATAAAATATAATAATTATTGATATTATTTGTTTTCGGTTGAACTTGACTGCATGGCAGTTGCACGTCTCTGTGTTTCTATTGTTTTATAAGATACTGAACCATTCTATATATCTTAGTTACTTATGTGAGTAAATATTGTATAAATGTGTAAAGTTTTATCCCTTCCAATTACGAACATTCAGGATATGTATTTAATTTAGCTTTTTGTTGTTCATTGTATACACGTGGGGGAAATTGTCTATGCATTTGGGAGCTAACTGTTTTACTAGCTCCTTTAGGTAGTTGTTCAAAAATTATATTTAATGAATCAGATTGAACTTCGTACTTGTAGTGTACATACTTATTTTGAATATTTTTTTAGAATGATGTCCGAAACCTGATAATGGTGGCACCTTGTTGATACAGAAAATTCGTCCGATTCAATAAACATGGATCTATCCCTATTCTTCCTAGTATTATGGAAACTACGGGCCACTTACTAATGGCATACATATAACATTATACAGTATATAGATTCACTAAAATGCTTTAATACACGATATTTACAACATTTTATCTAACACTCGCACTATATAATTCATATGTTTTCACCAACCAACTTTACTTCTATACTCAATAAATGAAATCAACAAATACATGTGGCACTCCAAGGACTCGAACCTAGGATACTCACACCGAAATATCAGATGACACCACTATCGTTGTATATGCAGTTATAATACAGTCATAAATCGGCATATTTAACTGTATTTGCGTATATATTAGTACATAAGTTCTTATGAATGATAAGTTTGTTGACTTCATAAAGACCCTAATCTTTGTTTTGTTTACGTTGTCAATTACCTTTAATCAAAATTATCTTCTGAAGAATATGTGGTAAAAGTATTTTTTTACAATAATCTTGGCGTCTTAAATGTTATATACTGTATTTACGCATTATACCGTACAGGTATCTTAAACAAATGAGCGACGTTAATTATTATGAAGAGATGAGGCAGACAGAGATTTCTTTCTCTTTCTGTTTTCTTGTAGCAATAGATCCCTGGACAAATACCGTCATGACAGCCAGAGATTATCCTTACTCCCAGGGTGGTTTAGGCTGTCAGTCTTAACATGTCTGCTCTCTTACCTTTCTCTCACTTTATAGTTTGGTGTGGTTGTTTGTGTGTAGGTAGGTTGGGTTTATTGGCTGTGTTAATATTATGTTTGTCGTTCAATGTATCTGTTGTCTGTCTAATTATTATGATGTTTTTAGTCTCGAACATTATATCTAAAAATAACGGAATAAATAACAATGCGAATGATTTAATAATTATGATACAGCAAGTTAAACAATTAAAATATATAATAATTACCCTGATTATCATGAAAGACTGAACGGAATAAAAAAACAACGAAATGTAAATTTGAGAGAAGATTCGACATATGGTGACGGTCATGTCTACTCTTGTTAATACAGTATATAGATGATTGTATTTGAGAGATGATTCGACGTATGGTGACGGTCATGTCTACTCTTGTTAATACAGTATATAGTTGATTGTATTCGACGTATGGTGACGGTCATGTCTACTCTTGTTAATACAGTATATAGTTGGTTGTATTCGACGTATGGTGACGGTCATGTCTACTCTTGTTAATACAGTATATAGTTGGTTGTATTCGACGTATGGTGACGGTCATGTCTACTCTTGTTAATACAGTATGTAGTTGATTGAATTCGACGTATGGTGACGGTCATGTCTACTCTTGTTAATACAGTATATAGTTGGTTGTATTTGACGTATGGTGACGGTCATGTCTACTCTTGTTAATACAGTATATAGTTGATTGTATTTTCCTAATGTTATCTTAGTCTTTCACATGCTGAGTTATTTCTTCATTAAGCTTCTTTTCCTTTAATTATTTTTTATTTCGTATTCACACTTCATCAATTTATTTCAATTCACAGACACAAATAATTTATGATGTTTTGCAATTACGCTACCGGAAATTTAGTTTCCTGTTTTATTTGCATGGTATGACACGCCTTGAGTATAAGAGCTGGATTGGTACAGGTTGTTTGTGTTGGAATGTAAGGTAACCCATTTCCAGTGTGTGTTATCTGACCTTATACTGTCTCCTTTTCATCCCATTTCATTGCTCTTTCTTTTCTCACATGCTTCAATGTTTCGTCTGCTTTTCAATTGGGCAAACATACGCTCATACCGCTTTTATATTCACTCTGTTCCATTTTGGATTTTGCGTTCATAGTACTGTATCATTTGTTTCCGTGTGTAGCCGTAAAACTTATGTTCTTTTCTTTCTTTGTTTATACTGCACTGTTAATTGTGTCTTTTATGTGTTCTTATGCAGTTTATGCCGTAGATAAAGAATACATATACTTGCAAGGAAGCATTCTAGTAAAACATATTAACCATCCATTAAACAACGAAAGCGTTTTTTACCTTACATTAAAGCATATGATAAAATGCAGTAACAAGAAATAGGGTGGTCAGTATGGAAGTGAAGAAGTCCTTGCATGACAGTGTGGTAATCCCGACACTGACTTACGGAAGCGAAGCATGGACGTTGGTTGAGAGACTCAGACCAAGAGTGAGAGCAGTGGAAATGAATTACTTAAGGAGTGCGTGCGGAGTTACATGGAGGGATAGACAGACTAATGAGGAAGTAAGAAGGAGGTGTGGTGTGGAGGTAGATGTGCTGGAAAGTGTGAAAAGGAACAACTTGAGATGGTTCGGCCATATGGAACGTATGGAAAGCGAGAGAATGACTAAGAGGGTGTACGAGAGCGAGGTGGAGGGACAGAGGGGGAGAGGTAGACCGAATATAAGGTGGAAGGATGGAGTGAGGAACTACATGAACGAAGGCGGTGCTGGTTGGGGGGAGGGGCGTCGACTGACTGGGGACAGAGGTGCATGGGGGCGGTTCGTTCGTGGCCACCCCTTCGGGGATCACGGCGTCAGGCAATAGATAGATAGATAGATAAAATGCATTCAATGCTTCTTTAGTTGGTGTAGAATTATACCTGTGATCATAAAATGATAATATTTAGCATGCATTTGAATACAGAATGTAGGGAAGCGGTTATATGAATGAAATATTTCAACATAAACAAATCACAATTACTGGGAAGACTACAACAAAGCCTTTGGAGCATAGTAGACAAAATAATATTGAAACATAGTAAACCAATATGGTAGACATGAAATTTAGCATGTTTTTTATTGTATAGATACTTGTTCACTTTAAATACATACACACCCACTCCCATAATAAAATATCGTGTGATTATCCACGTGGATAATCAAAAGGAATTAATTATTTATCTTCAAAACAAACATAACTACCTCAATCATAGCAAACCCCTAAAGCAGAGCCATTTACACAAAGGCATTTGTTATTAATGAAATATACTACAAGCATTTTCATGATATATTGTGCTTTAGATCAGTTACAGCTACTTGAAATAATGCAATCAAAAGTAATCATGTACTTCAGTGTAGTGTACTCTGTAACTACATTTATCACCACGATGTCTGCATGGATCACGGTAACATCAGGACATACACTATGTGGATTAGTATTTTTTTAGACATACACAAATTCGAAAGTTATGATAGAACCTCTCCAACCTTGTTCATGAGAAAAGTCAATCTCCCTCATACTCTCTAAAGTTTCCCCACCACCCATCATTCAGACTAGCCACTCTACACCTTTTTATTATTCCATCCATGTAATTATTTTCTCTCACTCCCCTCAGCTCATCAGAGCTATGCTATTCTCCTCGGGCCCTTATCTCGTTTATTTATCTTCATCCCCCTAAGTAAATGGACAAAATACCATATTCTCCTAGGACGAAAACTTAATATTTTCTGTAAATTACATTCCTTTCAGACAACCACGAATTACTGCCTTTGTTTCTTAATCAATTCACATTTCAGGTGGTAAGGAATAGTTAAATCTGATCCTGTTCTATATCCTGTATTTTGTATCTCTGTGTATTCCACTTTTAAACACTGTAATCAGATCAATAATATATCTCAGAAACTTCCCATTCTCTGTCTGAAACACACACATATACTGAATCGCCGACCTACTTGCCTAACAATCCCTCAAGCTGAAAGCTAAAATTGATTATAACTTATGTATCTGTCTGTCAACTTGCTGGTGTTAAATTTTACTTATCAAAATTGTAGCAAATTTGATATCCGAATTGTAAGCATTGTTCATGCAAAACACTGTTTAACTGTTATTCACATTACTGAAGTTACTGATGTTATTAACCCCAAGAGATTGGAGGTATTGCGCAGAATTACCCACCTACCAGAAATTGACAACGCTGCCTTGTTTAACATTTGTCCATCCAAGCATTAGGCAACGTAGACCGTCTATGGGTTATTTGGTTTAACAAACAATATTTTCGCAATCATTATATAAATTACATTATATAATATCCCATTAAATTTAGAATAAATTATAAAACCTACTGATATTATTAAATAATTGCCATACAAATATACTTGTATAAATAATGATAAACATAAGATGAGTTATGCTCACTGAAAGTGTATTCACCTTTATGTTTAACCCGTGGAGCCCCGGCTAGTTTTGTAATGTTTGTTCACCAGAACCCGGCCGGTTTTCAAAAAATGGTTTTATTCCAGAAACAATAGCGAATGGGTTAGGAATGAAGGAAAAACCACGAAAAACCGCTCAAAAAGCTTAACCCTTAATTAGCGGCTCACCACATAAGTCGAGTTAAATAAAGCTGGACTATGTGGCGGCGCTCGACATAGGTCGAGTGGCAATTTCAGCACGTAATGTTGCTGAGAGAGAGAGACAAGTGGTGGCAGGAGACTAGCGAGCGTATGACTGCTCCAGACCACCGCGGCGAACCTACTGACACGAATCTCAGCTCCCTCCTCCCTCTCTCACTCGCTACATACTGAATTATATGGGGAAAGTACCGAATTACATGCTTTTTGCACTCGCGTTGCACGGTTATTGCAAGAAAACTAGCCATCATAAAAGGATCGTTATGGTGTCATTCGAAAGCTCTGTTTATGCCCTTTCAGGGATAGGTACTTTTTACGTTCTGGGTCTTATTTAGGCATGAAAATGATCACGTAAACAGCCCTATTTTGGCTAAAACACCCCGCTGGGCGGTACATATAAATAAACCGCATAGGCCGCTCGTAAGGTGTTAAAGAATGGTCCTACAGAGCCCCCGAAAACGTATTTTACAAGAGTAAAAAATTGAAGGCAATTACCCCAAAAACCAGGTTATTGCGCGCTCACGCGCACGCACGTGGACTTTGAGAGTTTTCAACCATCGGCACGGTTGCGTGGGATACGTACACAGTTCCCATACAAATCTGAGCCCTCATGAGTGGCTACACCTGAGGTTACGGTCGGCGCAATTAGGGTGACGCGCCAGACGCGTCTCTGGGGCTGTGCGTTACATACATCGCCGACGCGTCAGACGGGTCGCTGGGGCTGTACGGGTTAAACGGCATTTTTATTATTTTCCAACTGTATGTATAATGTGTTGAGGAGATATTGTTTGTTCAAACAAAATATCCACCGAACGCTCCACACAGCCTACTGTTTGACTATATTGTACACATGTATAAAAGACAGCGTCGCCACCCTGCATAGTCCGCCTCTCCTCTGTTTCATCTTCCATTCTGCCCCTACACCACATATTACTCACTAATGTATATATCTGTACATTGTTTAGTATATTCTATCAGTATTACTGTATTTATTTATTTTTTATTTTTTTTAAGAGACAATGAACGGAGGAAGGCAAAACACAGATAAAACAAAAAGGTCCATGTGCCTAAAGGCATCCTCCATTCATAAAATGTTTGTAACAACTGGATTTAAACATTTGTAGATTGTAAGTTTGTGGAAAGCAATTCGAGGGAAGTGAATTCCAAAGAGTAGTAGCTCTGGGGATAAATGAATTCTGATAAGCAGAAGTTCTGCATTGTGGAGGAGAAAGTGTAAATTCATGGGCGCTCTCAGCTGCCCTAGTTCTACGGGGAAAGATGTGGAGAGGCGGCACAATTGAAGCAAGTTCCTCGGAACAATTGCTGTGAAAATATCTGTAGAATAATGCCAGGGATGCAACGTTTATTCGTATGGATAATGTAGGAAGGTCCTGTGTGATTGCAGGGTTATTGATTAATCTAATAGCTTTATTTTGAATTTTGTCCAACTGCCTCAATGCAACCACTCCACTTCCACCCCACAGAGGTGAACAGTAATCCATCTGAGAACGCACATGACTTTTATATATAACGGCCAACTGCTCGTCAGTGAAGAATTCTCGAACTCTGTACAGGAGTCCGAGTTTTTTAGAGGCATTCTTAGCAATGCTTCTAACATAATGTGTCCAGGTCAAGTTAGTAGTTAATGTTACACCGAGAATGTCAATACTAGGGGAAGTGGGAATATTTACATCATTAAAAAATATATGGGAGTCAGTGAGATTCTGTCAGTTAGAAAATTCAATGTACTTGGTTTTCTGTGCATTACAGGAAACTAGATTATTTTGTCCCCATTCATTAATTCTAGAAAGGTCCTGGTTCAGAGAAATTGCAGTGTTTATTTTTGAATTTATAAGATCGGGTTGGGTGAAAGAATTGTTAAATGTGAAGGAACTGTGGAGTGTTGAGTCATCTGCGTAGGAATGTATTGGATTATGAGTGGTAGATATGAGATCATTGATATGAATGAGGAACAGAGTTGGGGCCAAAACTGATCCCTGGCGAACACCAGCATTTATTGAGTGAAATTGAGAATAAAGGCCATCTACCATTACATGTATTTTTCTGTTATGAAGATAAGAAGAAATTAGTGGAACTAATGATGCAAGGCCGTAGTGTGACATCTTCGACAATAAGGATTGATGCCAGACTCTATCAAATGACTTTGATATATCCAGTGCTATTGTATGTGTTTCACCATGTTGGTCTGTAGCTTGGTTGATTTGATGCGTAAGAAGGCAAAGAATGTCTGCAGTTGATCGACATCGTCTAAAACCATATTGCCTATCACTGATTAATTTATTATTCTCAAGATGCTTAATTTTGTGGTGATTTAATATAATTTCAAAGACTTTACCAAGAATGGAAGTTATAGCTATTGGTCTGTAGTTTGATGGATCTGAAGAGGCACCTTTTTTAGGAACTGAATGGATGTTTGCTTCTTTCCAGGGTACTGGGAAGCATGAGGTATGAGTACACAGACGGAAAAAATTTGCCAATACAGGAGCGAGCACCAAGGAGCAATTCTTAAGTCCTATTGGAGGAATTTCATCTTGACCAGGAGCCTTATCTACTGAGAGATTCAGGAAAATAGTTTTGACATGTCTGGTGTGGATCTTAAGTGAGGGAATTTCAGGCGAATTCAAATTAAGTACAGGGACATCTTGATTTATTTCATCTAAGGTTGAGTTGGTGGAGAAAATATCCGCAAGAAGGTTAGCTTTACCTCGTGGGTCACTTACAAGATTGCCAGTCGGAGATTTTAATGGTGGAATGGATGAAGCAGTAGTGAAGTTGGATTTGAATGAGTTAAGAGTAGACCAAAATATGTTGTTATCATTTTGGATTATTTAGAAGTTTATTTGCCTGCTTGTGGAGAAAGTTTGATTTAGTTAGGTTTAATACAGTTTTGGCATGATTTCTGATGTTTCTAAAGTAATTAAAGGCTTCATGTGTTTTTGATCTTGTGTATGCATTGTAGGCTATTGTTTTTTGTTCAGTTACTCTAGCACAATTATGGTCAAACCATTTAGGTGAATTAGATCTTTTACTGTACTTTTGATGAGGAATAAAAGTTTCCATTCCAATTTTTACAAAATCTTGTATGTGGCTCAAGGTGGAGTGTGCATCATTAGAAAAGAAAGAGGTCCAGGGAATATCAATAAAGAAACCTTGAAGACCCTCCCAGTCTGCCCTATCGTAATGCCATTTATTCACCATCACAGGTTCAGAGTGGGAAGGTGTGGTAGGTGATAGACAGGTGGCCTGTATCGGACAGTGATCAGAAGATCCAAGCGGGGATCTCACTGTAACATCATAATTTTCTGAATTGGTTGTTAAAAATAAGTCCAGTAGGTGGGAATTATGATTAGGATTATCTGGTAAATGGGTGGGATGGTTGACTAGTTGAGTGAGATTAAATGAGTCTGCAAATAGCTCACATTCAAAACCAGCATCATCATTCCTGGCTGAATGAGTGAGCCATTCAACATTATGGACATTAAAATCACCCAACACAGTGATTTCAGAGGAAGCATTTAAGTTGAGGACACTGAGTTGTGAGGACAGAGAATCAAAAAGACTTTGCTCTGGAGGAGTATTTGGGGAACGGTAGATTCAACATATGTATTTATATTTACCAGCAGAAATTAATTTGTATATAGAATAATAAAAAAAGGGACAATTGAAACTAGTAACCTCCTCCAGGGCAATTTCAGATTTTGCGAAGCAACATAGGTCTGAAATTTTGGAGCAGTTGATAACCTGGAAAATTAAGTCTAGACGTGTCAGATGTGGATGTTACTTGAGTCTTTGTCAAAAAAAGGAGAGTAGGGGATTCTGCTTGAAGAAATTGGTGTACAGAATTGATGTTAGAGTGAAGTACCCTTATATTACTAAAGAAAAAGCTGCACCGACGAGCAGATTTGGGACGTTGCAATGCTCTTGACACAGTCGCATGATGACGACCGGGAGGGCCCTGTGTCAATAATAATAATAATAATAATAATAATAATTCTTTATTCCAGACACATAAGATAGATACAGTATAAATACAGTACGACCTAATGGTCCATATCACATACACTTCTCGTCAGAGCACAGATAATAATTATACACAAAGATATATTAATAAAGACACAATAAAATAAAAAATACAGTAGGCCTATTTACAGAATAGAGCACATATCACATTTTGTCACAATATAACACAGATAGGCTAACTAAGGCTATTGCTCAATGTTGGTTAACACCTATTGCACAGATCATTGCTCATAGTTCAATTAGACCTACATATTACATTACAGTACATACTATGTGTGCAGCAGCTTCTGCCAGTGAGATATAATACGGGATTCATAGATATGATCACTAGACCAAAGAGCTACAATCAGCGTGTTACTGGAGGATTGCAGTCGCTGCGAAAAGCTGTACACCAGTCTCCTGATGACAGCCCGACAGCACTGCACATCCAACAGTGTGCACACCATCAATGACCCAACCCTGCCGGGGGTGGATATCCGAGGGACCACCAGGTTTGCTCTTAACAATTGTACTGCCATATATATTAGGTAAGTGTATGGTGTTACATGTATGATATGTAGTGGGAAGAGTAGTGTTTTATGGATAGAGGATAGCGATGTAGGGCAATGTCGTGAAGTTGGATGTGTATGTTATATAAAAAGGGTTTTCCTGATACCCCTGATGTATGAGGCAGAAAGATATGTATCCAGCTACCAAGGCCTGGGAGAGAAAATGGAATTCAGGCTATTCCCTGAGTCTCCCGAAACCTTGGCCGTAGTACTTCCCTGGGCGGGGCTGCCTACCCCTACTACCTACAAGTATATGTCTTGCATACAATTTAAACGGAATAACAATAGGTGTTGCTTTATTCATTTGACCGATGAAAACATATGAATAGAATGTTCGCAATATTTATACTAACAAGGCGAACATAGCACCTCCTTTCGTTTCTACTCTTACTACTCTACTCTTTAGGGGAGGTGTGGTGGAGTGGTCTTGCCACTGGCCTGGTAATCCAAAGGTCCCGGGTTCAAATCACGATGTATCAATGGGAAGATATTATTGGGATGGAATTTGTGCTGTACCTAGTATCAGTGCATTACCACAAAGCCCACCGAAACGTCAATAAAATACCCTCATTGTTCCCTGATTAAATAGCACTGTATGAATATTCCCATATTCAAAATATGCTATAGGGGTGCAATGCCTGGTGAGTTATCTGCTCAACAGGTGGCGTTGTGTGTGTGTGGGTGTGAGAGTCCGAGTGTAGCGGGTGAGACAGTGAAGCACGGGAACGAGATGGCTTCAGGGATGGGGTCGTTTCGGGCCATGAGTGAGCCCCGTGCCTCATGTGAGGGCAAGATGGCAGGTGCTCGTTGTGCTCTACGTGCTTCACATGTCTCACTCCCTAGACTGGAGCAAGACCTCGCGGGCTTCACTGTTCATTGTGAAGCGGTGAATGTTAAGGCTCTCAGCCTATGCCCGAGAGGAAGTAAGTTGGAATATAGAAAAAAAAAAAAAAAAAAAAAAACTCATTATAATCACTTACCGGCACCGGCATCACATATCTCGTATAATACTTAACCCACTGAGCACCAGCTAAATATAAATAAAAATACATCGAGGGACCGGCCAATTTGGCCAACTTTTTTTGTTTTTCTAGAATGGAAGAGAAAGGTGAGAAATTATTATTTTTTTTTTTACTCACCTCAGTCATTTGGGGGTGGTATGGGGGGGGGCGTCAGCCTCATACATCAGCTGAGGCAGTGCGGCCTTCAAACTTCCCGCCCGGCCAGCCATAGTTGAGCGCGGCAGCATGGCAGATGTACGATGCGGCCAGTTTTCGAGTGACGGTTATTTACACCACCCGAGCATCATGTGTGCCTTCATAGTTCATATAATACTAACATGTATCACATAATGTCATTGTAAGTGAAGCTACAGTGTGATAAGTGCATAGATATAAGTCTTGAAAAGTGAACACGAGTGGCAAGACCTCGGCGCGTCTCCGTTGCCATGGAGACTGGCGGCCATCATGGTCTAGGACAATAACAGAATGCACAAACCGACACACACCCAGTTAACTGACACGCGCCACAAATACTTTCACTTTTCTTGCGTTTCTGTCTTACTCCCATCCTTTATTCAGTTTTCATGTCACTTCCTCTCTTTATTCAGTGTATTACTTTATCATAGGTTATATAGTTATAGAATATGAGTTTCACACATTGTTTTACGCACTCATTTCTTGCGTTTCTGTCTTACTCCCCTCCTTTATTCAATTTTCATGTCACTTCCTCTCTTTATTCAGTTTATTACTTTATCATATGTTATATAGTTATAGAGTATGAGTTTCACACATTGTTTTACGCACCCTTTTCTTGCGTTTCTGTCTTACTTCCCTCCTTTATTCAGTTTTCATGTCACTTCCTCTCTTTATTCAGTTTATTACTTTATCATGTTTTATAGTGATAGAATATTAGTTTCACACATTGTTTTACGCACGTTAGACTTAGAAATAGTATATATTTACACTTATTGGTGTCCGTCACTGTGTTACGTATATTTGAGTGTCAATCTCACTTACATATTGTGTTCGGCACATTGTATATATTTATATTTACACTAGGTGTATATACACACACACTTCGTAGCGTCTTTTATCGCAGTCTTTGAGTACACTCGTTTAGAAATACTCAAAGGGTGTGATACTCCCTGAAGCAGTCCGGGAGACACAGTCCAACATCACATTCCCTGCACATCCACCTGCTATCTGATCTCTCAGGCTCCCTCTGTGTCGTGTTGCGGCACACATGACACCTTCTTCGGGGTTTTTCCTTGTTTTCTGTGGGCGGCACATATTCAGGGAAGTAGCGTTGTGTCAGCCTGGCAATCCCTTCTGCTGCTGGCCTTCGATGGGTGGGGTGTTGCCAGTTGTAGGGGTCAGTCATGTATTCCCTCTACATCTCCCTGGACAACTCGATGCAGAAGTTCTCCATCGTTTCCTGCTTGACGGTGATTGTAGAGTAGAGGATATGGCTGTTATAGAGGGTGAGATCGAGTAGGTGGAAAAATAACTTCTTATACCACCTCATCGTCTTCCTCGCACACTCACATGACGAGATGACAGCATCTGATTTGTCCACCAGCCGCATGTTGATGTTATAATCACAGATGGCCAAAGGTTTCTTGATAGTTTCGCCTGTTGCTCTGTCATGACGTCTGCTGTCTTGGAAGATGGGACGGTGGACTGTTGTGAGGAGGTTCACATCCCGGATATCCATCCAGGACAACATTTGGACATTGTTAGCCTGCTTGTGGATGATGGAGCCCTTTTCCCGCCTGGGTGGTAGTTCGGGCATAAAGATCCGATTCCTCCTGACGGTGCCACAGACTCCTGTAGTGCGGCTATGCAGGAACTTGGCAAGGGAGGGGCTGGTGTACCAGTTGTCCAGGTACAGTATGTGGCCCTTGTCCAAGTAGCCCTGCAGCATGGTGATGACGACGGCCCCAGAAATTCCGTATGTCCTCGTTTCCACCAAGTCTGTTTTCATACCCATATACAGAATTAGGTCCTGGATGTAACCGGATTGACAGTCACACATCACGAAGGTCTTCAGGCCATATCGATGTCGTTTGCTGGGCATGTACTGCCGGATGCCAATATTCCCCCTCCACAGCAGCAAACTTTCATCAATAATGAGCTTCTGATGGGGTTTGAAGGCGGCAGCAAGCTTCAGCTTCAGGTACTCAAAAATAGGTCTTATTCTCTCCATTGGGTCCTTCATAGCTCTGGGTTGATTCTGATTTCTGGTGTGGGCTGCCAGGCTGTCAATAAAATGTAGGTTCCCCATTATGGCTGTGAACCTATTTCTGCTCATTATTTGGCCAAAAATAGGGGTTCGGACGAGAGGATCCCAGGACCAGTACTTTTTAATGGAGGATTTCCTTGTGACCCCCATCAGCATGACAACGGCCAAGAATGTGTAAAACTCTGGGACATCAAGGGAGGACCATGACAGCCTTGAAGAGTATTTTGACTGCTCCTTCCCAGCCATGAAATAATAATTGTACCAGTTGGTCTGGTCAACAATTAGAGCCACGAGATTGGTAGTGAAGAACTGCCTGAAGATTTCAAGCCTCGTGGTCTGCCGTCACTGGTTTGGGAGCGTAGGGCCGCCAATCCCAGCGCCCACAAAGTTGTAGTCGGTGGGCACAAAGTTGTCTCCATCCACCCAATCCCACACGTCGGGTTGAGCGGCACCTTCGTCGTCAGAGTCGTCAGGAGGGGGAGTACAAAGGAGTACAAAGGAAATCAAGCAACAACAGATCTAGTGACCCTTCTAGGCTGCTTGTCCTCCAAAACACTGAAGATCAAGTGTCCAAACAGTGGTTTAGAGTGGGTAAGGGAACATTGGAAAGGGAACTACTGCCCTGCCACTAACGTGGCAGGACTAGGAAGTTAGTAGGGGACATATGGGTTAGTAACTGAGGGGAGGATAAAATAAAGTTATTCATTTACAAACGCAGTCAGTCGCGGGTTTGATGCGAGATATTTGTCTAGGCGGAATTTAAATGAATCAACGGTGCTGCAGTCTATAACGTCTCGGGGAAGCCCATTCCACAAGTTTACAACTCGATTGAAGAAGAAATTCTTAGATTCGTGTGAGTTAAAAGATTTACCAATAATTTTGCAACCGTTTCCCCGCGTGTAATTAGATTGGTCGATAGTGAAGTACTTACTACAGTTCATATTGTCGATGCCTTTGATGATTTTGAACACTTGAATTAAGTCACCTCTTAATCTGCGCTGGGTTAAAGGAAATAGATTTAATTCTCTAAGACGCTCTTCGTATGGTTTGTTCTTTAGGCTAGGTATCATTTTGGTAACTCTACGTTGAACTCGTTCTAGCTTGTTTATGTCTTTTTGGTAATAAGGGCACCAGCATTGAATGCAGTATTCCAGAAGAGGGCGGACTAAGGAATTGTAAAGGGTTAGGATTACGTCTTTGGATTTATGCTCAAATGATCTGCCTATAAAGCCAATTATTTTGTTTGCCTTCTTAACAACTTCTGAACATTGTTGACTCGGTTTTAGGTTACTTGATATTGTTACTCCCAGATCGGTTTCTCTGTTTACATTCTTAAGCTGAGTGCTATTCATCGAATAGTTTGCTTTCTCATTTAGGTATCCGATATGTAGTACTTTACATTTATCCGCATTGAAACTCATATGCCAAATTTGGGCCCAATGTGACAATTTATCTAGATTGTGTTGCATATCGTCAACTTGATCTTTTGAGAGTACGCTATTTGCAATTTTTGTATCGGCAG
The DNA here is from genome assembly GCA_032716605.1 of Paralithodes platypus. Classification (NCBI taxonomy): domain Eukaryota; kingdom Metazoa; phylum Arthropoda; class Malacostraca; order Decapoda; family Lithodidae; genus Paralithodes; species Paralithodes platypus. The sequence continues at coordinate 29,162,018 of CM064501.1, read as the reverse complement.
CAAATTTTGAGATTGTACAGGTGAGACCCTCATCTATGTCGTTGATGTAAATTAGAAAGATAATTGGTCCTAGTACCGATCCCTGGGGTACCCCGCTACTTACATTGGTCCATTTAGATGCCTTACCCTTTATGACTACTCTTTGCTTTCTGTCGCTGAGCCAATTTTCTATCCATTTCAACACACCGTCTTGTATTCCATGCGCTTTTAGTTTTAGCAGTAAACGTTTGTGGGGAACTTTGTCAAAGGCCTTTTGAAAATCAAGGTATATAATATCTACAGCTTTACTCTCATCGTAGAGGTTGAGGATATCGTGGAAGAAGTCTAAGAGGTTTGTTAAACAGGAACGTTTTTTACGAAAGCCGTGTTGAGTATCTTTAAGTATGTTATTTTGCTCTGAGTGATTTACGAGTCTGTCTCTTATGACCGTTTCTAGCATTTTACATACAACTGAGGTTAAGCTAATTGGACGATAGTTACTGGGTAGGGATTTGCTGCCTTTTTTGAATATCGGTGTTACGTTGGCTATCTTCCACTGATCAGGCATAGTTCCAGGCTGCAAGGATTTATTGACTAGTAATGTCAGTGGTTTGGAGAGCTCATCCTTAGCTTCCTTTAGAACTCTAGGCGAGATTGTATCAGGTCCAGGCGTTTTATTTACCTTGAGTTTATCTAAACAATTCAATACTTCTCTCTCTGTAACGGTGATATTGCTTAGAACATCTGAATTATCAATCTGAATCGGCGATGGTGTAGGGATATCACTGAGGTCTTCTGTTGTAAAAACTGATGCAAAGAAGGTATTGAGGGCATTACTCATTTGTACTTCGTCTTTGGTGTATTCTCCATTTTCATCGACTAACGGTCCAACAGTTGAAGTAACTACTTTTTTCTTTCTGATATAACTATAGAATTCTTTCGGGTTTGTTTTACTTTGATTCGCAATATGTAACTCTAGGGTCTTTTTACTTTGATTAATTAACTTTTTGGCTTTGCGTCGTAGCTCTACAAATTTCACCCGTTCTTCGTCATTTTGTGAGGATTTTAATCTATCATTAGCAAAATTTTTAGCAAGCAGGCAGTATGAAATATCTTTATTCCACCATTTGGGCTTAATATTATGGCCTGGACGCCGTATTTTCGATGGTATGCAGTCTTGCACTGCTTTTAGGTAAGTGGTTTCGAATGACTTCCAAGATGTATTTATGTCGTTATTGTTAATTAAAAAGCTCCAGTCAGTTTCTTTAAACATAGCTCTAAGTTTATGAAAGTTTGCTTTCTTGAAATTAGGGACTTTTTCGATGCTACTATTTGGTTCGTTACTAGTAAAGTTTAAAGTGAAAGTTATCGTACGATGGTCGCTGTTACTGAATTGATCACCAACATTCAAATTCTCTATTAATTCTTCTTTTGTTGCAAATACAATGTCAAGAACGTTATTACCACGGGTCGGTCTTCGAACAAATTGATAAAGCGAACTCTCTTGCAAGTTCGTATACAAGTCATGTCCGGAGTGTGAAGTAAGAGTATCGCCCCACTTGGTCACAGGTAAGTTAAAGTCGCCAAAAAATACGGTATCTTGTGAGTTACTTACATCTGCAATTTGTTCATAAATTTCTCAGTCAGTTTGCACTGATTGAGCTGGAGGTCTGTATACTAATGCAAGTATTATTTTTGTACCTTTATTATTCTTTATTAGCACAAAAGATGTGTCGACGTTCACAATTTGAGGTTTTGACACGAGGGTCGGGTTAAGACTTTCTTTGATATAAAATAAAACGCCACCTCCATTTTTATTTATTCGGCTTTTCTCAAACATTACATAACCGGGAAGTGAATACTCTGTTAAATAGTCTCTATCTACTGTATTGAGCAAAGATTCTGTTATACCAATCACATCATAATATTCAGTAAACACTAGTTCCTCTAAATCTAAAAATTTATTGCGTATGCTACGAGCGTTTCCATAGAAAACCTTTAAAGTTGCGGTTTTAGAACTCACAGAACGTTCTTTAATCAAATGTTTGGTTCTGATCGGATCTACATTTACATTCATGGCTGACATCGGTCCTCGGTCGTTATCCCTGGCGGTTTTGAATTTGGGTCGTGTTGGTGGAGCTTTATCCAAATTCGCGGTTCTTGACAGATTAGCATTTAATTCCTTCGCAGGTTGCCGCCCTCGCTGTCTTCGGTCCTCCTTCCTGGTTGTCCTGTGCTGAGTCGATTTCTTCTCCGAAAATCCTTCACCGCATCGTTAAGAAGACACCCAAAACGTGCTGCTCCCACCTGGTTCAGATGAACTCCATCGTCCGAAAACAAATAGTCATCGTAGTAGAAATTGTCCCAGGTGTCGACGAATCCCACGTTTTCCTTCCTGCAGAGGTTTGGTAGACAACGATTTGTGCTGCTGGCTATGTTGTAAAATCGGCTCTCTACACCAAGCCGGGGGACGATTCCTGAGACGATGATCCTTGATGCCTTCTCCTTAAACGACTTGATCAGCTGCTGGTACTTTAAAAGCAAATCTTCCGACCGGGTTCGCTGTACATCGTTGGATCCAACGTGGATGACGTACATTGTATTAGCAGGGGCCAGCTTAGATACTTCGTCAACTGCAGCAACTACGTCGTCCACACCACCACCAGGGATACAAAAACGCTTCCTGGTCTTAGGTGCTCTGGCGCAAAACTCTGTGAGCTGACCACGTATCATCGAGTCTCCCACGAGCCGGACTTCTTCTATTTCCGCTTCGTCATCTGAGTCTGCGAGTATCTGGAAGCGGTTTTGACACTCGGTAATCGGTATGGGTTTCCTGGTCTTGGGGCAAACGTTGTTCCTCACAACACGGAAGTTGTCTTGAGGGGGAAGAGAGTTACTATTTGTTTCTTGAGTATTGGAACCATCAGATGAAATGGTCACCAGAGTCACCAGAGTCACCATCAGGGCGGCAGGAGGGCCCTGCCCTGCCTCTTGCCCCTATTGTCCCTCTTGCCACTCTTGCCCCTCTTGCCCCTGCCCTCGACCTTGGTCGAGCCGACCCAGCCCTTGCTCTCGCACCGCCAGGTGTGGGGCGTATTAGGGTCACCTTAGAAGCCCTTCGGCCACGTCCACGCACAGGACCACGGGCACACCCACGTACGTTGATAGGGCGTTGCGCACGATCAGGGCATTGTGGCGGCGCAGGCGGTGATGGTGTCTGAGTGTCGTGTCTGTGGGAGGTCCCAGGCTGAGGAGAAGGTACAGGTGAGTATGGTAGTGGTCCGCGAGGTGATGGTGGGGGCGAGTCAATCCGGGGTGATGAGGGAAACAGGCGGCGTGCGGGAGGGCGTGGGTGGCGTGGTGGAGATGATTATAGAGCAGGCATATCCTCATCTGTTGCTTCTTAAGAAGAAGTCAATGGCTGCGCTGCTAATATGGCTGCACCCCTGCGCAAGCCATAGAAAGTGTAAGGCGTTGGTGCTTTTAGTGGAGAGGGAATGGGGGGTGGTGGGGAAGGCAAACGCGGGGGAGCACCACCACGGCGAGGCACGTGTGGTGTCGGAGCTTGACCCACCTCCTCATCATCATCATCTTCACCTTTTCTCTTGTCAGCCCTTCGATGAGAAAGTGGAATGTTGATGAATGCCATGGGGTCTGGGTCATCTTCCTGTTCCTCATTATCCTCTTCCCCACTTGCTGGGGACTCCACTATGTCACGGGGGGGAGCAGGGGAACGATAGCTACTCGCCTCCCTTTGTTGTAACCTGGCGTACCGTTCAGCGATGGGGAGAAAGGGTTCCTCCTCATGCATTTCATCATACTCGGCCACAGTGGGACTATATTCGTCCTCTGAATCGTCATTTGATGATCCAGTGTCACTATCAGGCACATCACTCGCCTCAATTATGGCCAAGGCATCGGCCAGGGATATTCCCCTGCGTGGGTAACGGCGTGGTAAATCCGACATGGTGTTGCACTCGCAAGATGTGTGTGTAAACTGACTTTCCTTTGTCACGCAAGTCCCTTGTCCCAACAAACCGAGATTTGTGGGTTGCCATACATTGCCTACATCCTAAGGAATATCCCATACAAATACCCAGCCAATAGCTACCATAGGACAAGAGTGAATGAGGTCGAAAGTCATTGGGAGATAAGTGGGTACAGTGTCTTTCATCACCTCCCCCGCATGACCACCCGCCCGGCAGGACTTGGGGGATAGCTGAGCATGGTCAAGTAAGGCGTACATCCTAAGGTGTGTCTCACACAAATTTCAAGCCATAGCTACCATAGGACAGAGTAAATGAGGTCGAAAGTCGTTTGGATATAAGTGGGTACAGTGTTTTTCATCACCTCCCCCGCATGACCACCCGCCCGGCAGGACTTGGGGGATAGCTGAGCATGGTTAAGTAAGGCGTACATCCTAAGGTGTGTCTCACACAAATTTCAAGCCTATAGCTACCATAGGACAGAGTAAATGAGGTCGAAAATCGTTTGGATATAAGTGGGTAGTGTTTTTCATCACCTCCCCCGCATGACCACCCGCCCGGCAGCACTAGGGTGACAACTGAGTATGGCATTGTAATGCGTACATCCTAAGGAGTGTCTCACACAAATTTCAAGCCTCTAGCTCCCATACGACAGGAGTAGATAAGGTCCAAAGTCGCAGTGAAATAAGTGGGTAAAGTGGTGGCACTAATCCCACCAGCACCACCCGTGCGGCCTGGCTGGCCGGTTCACGCGTACCGTCCCTGTTCGCCAACACTCTACAGTACCTCCCCTCCAATTCTCAAGCAATTTCCTACCATACAAGCCGAATAATAGCGGTTTTAGTGGCTACCGACACGTTGTCGTCGCTGGGGTCTAGCGTTACATACATTGGCGACGACAACGTGTCGTCGCTGGGGCTCAGTGGGTTAACAAGGATTAATAATTGTAGTATCGTCATCATGTACTCGACTAAAGCCAATCAATGGAGATCCATGAAGTGGTTCTCCTTCGTTCTTGTTCTTTTCCCTCCACCATTCTTAGTATTGACAATTTTGTCACTTTACTGTTAGATCAATAGAGTTATTTACTTCACTCAAGCAGTAATATTTATACCATGTTCATATGTCAGACATCCCAATCTCAACCTCTCATAGCTCAAAAAGGACTTCAGTAATTTTCCTGTTCTTTCTACCATTTTGGAAGTCAACCAGTAAACAAACGTGGTAAATTACAGTCCGTTTGCTCCAGCCCTTGCTGAGTTACAAGAGGTTAGAATTAAGATTTCTGGCCTACATATAATGAACATATATGAATAATAGCGATACTTTGGACAAGTAAGTGGTTTGGAATTAATATAGAGATTGTCACCTTATTAGCAATATGTGGCATATAATTATGTAGTATCTACAAGTCTGTTTCTTTTCAACTGACGGTAAATTGCAAAGTTCCCATCAAGATATTTCCGTATTTTGAAGATTTTGTAGTGAAATATGGTGTTAATAATATAAACTTCATCTTAATATAATGCTGATACATAGTAGTTTCATATTTTTCCATTTAGTATCGGGAAATTAGCTGCTAAGAGATTCAATTTATCATCAGCTATAGTGTCTTTGAGAATGGGTATAGCAGTAATTTGTGTTTTGCATTAGTAACCTTATTCCATCTCCAGCTGGGCCGGGAAAGTGTTGTTGGTGACAAATTTGGACCCAGTTCCACACTTTTGATCACCATTACTTAATAACCAGGACGAGTTTAGCAAAGCGATTTTAGGGCCATATCTGCGGTACATTTGGTCACATTTCAGGGTGGGTAAATATTTGCCAGAAATTATGTGCAGTAGAGGTAGTGGGAAAAGAACATTCTCTCTTTTATTTATTGTATTATTATTATTTGTTTTTGTCAATGTGTATGAAGGAGACAAAAGGCAAAGCTCCCTGTAACATTTATCTCCCCCAAAGTTTAAAGAGAGAGAGAGTGCAATTAAACATTTGTTTACAGGTATAATCTTGTAATGCACTGAAACACTATTTCCACTATTTCCACATGACATATCTTCAACAGGAATTTTGAATGATGAATACGATACTCTGGATAACAGAATTAATGAAGTGCAATTATTATATAATTGGAGAAACATTGCATATTTATCGCATTTCATTAGCCCTTTATAAGCAACAAACAAATACTCATAATTTTACATAATTTGTGAACGCAATACATTTACATATACTACATATTTTTGGAATTTAATAAGTTTGCTTAAACTGTAATTATTAAAACACGATATCTCTCTTCATCCCTCTCTCATTCTGCCCATGTCTCCTTCATCGCCACTGAGATGGGAAAAGTTCCCTGCCTGGAGACTTGCAAGATAAAGCTGATGGTATTATATTATCACTTTGATCACATTACTACCACTTAAGCCTCTTATTCCTCGGCCAAGGAGAAGCTATGATGAAAGTTTAAAGGAGAGAGAGAGAGAGAGAGAGAGAGAGAGAGAGAGAGAGAGAGAGAGAGAGAGATACAAGAAATATAGTAGAATATATAATTGGTAATATATATGATAAGCAATATATATGATATAGCAAAAAAAAAAAACACACATAAATTCGTCCTAATGTTTGCAGACGAAAGACCAAGTGAATGAATATATGCAATTAAATTAAGAAAATCTTATCCATAGAAATATATATATTATTATTAGAAGACATGGGTATCAAATCTATGACAGTTGTAAATATAATTATGACAGTAGAGAAGTAAATAAAACACTGAAATAGTAGCTAAATTAAATTTATAAATTGAAGAAGAGTAACTACAACATATATTTCATAAAATATAAAAATAATTAACAAACATGAACCAGAAAAAAATGAGCCAATCACTTAAAAAGTAGAGAAGAGGGATCACAATAAAACGTGTAATGCTAGGTAACAATTTGGTAACGTAGTTACACAAGGCAGTCAGGTAGAGTATATTAGTAGACGTGCAAGTAACACACTAGTGGTGCCCCCCGGGGCCCCCGGTGGCCACCAGAGCCCCAGAGATAGTGGGCCGCCTCGATGACGGAGTGAAGCCAAACTGTCTGGATTGGCGGATAAATTTCTAAAAGTTCCGGAGATGATGAGGACACTAATTGCACATTCGGACCAGAAGTTAGTGCCTCAAAGTCTGCTACTGTATGTGCTAGGACCAGGCAGCTAGGTGAATATGAAGTGTCATGTGCTACCTGACTGCCACTTAATGCTGCCAAGTTGGTGTCTTGTACTGCCAAAATGTTGTTTGGCACTGCCGAGCTATAAGATTTACCAGGAGCTGCAAATATGTTTGATCTGTTTATTTTGTGTCAATGTGGATGAGCGAGACAAAAGGCAGAGCTGCCTTTGACAAGTGCCTCCCCCAGAGTAGAAAGAGTGACAGGGCCAAAATCGGTGAGTGTTGATTTTTTTTTTTTTTTTTTGTGGCAGAAAAAGATTGGGGTGCACTTGTTTAGTGTAGTGAAGTAGATAACAGGAGGAGGTGTTTGTGAGAGCTAGCTGGATAACTCTGTGTAAGGGGAGGTGTGGTGGAGTGGTCTTGCCACTGGACTGGTAATCCAATGGACCCGGGTTCGAATCCCAATATGTCAATAGGAAGACATTATTGGGATGGAATTTGTGCTGTACGTAGTTTCAGTGAATTAGCACAAAGCCAAATAAATACCCTCATTGTTCCCTTATTAAATGATAGGTTTGAGTCCCGAAGGGAAGAATGAAAACCAAACATTTAGTAGTGGCCCCTGAATCATTGACAATGCGCCTTACAACAGTTATGGCCAATCTTTAAACTTATAGCTCGCCATTCAAACGACCTGCCTAAGAGACTAAAATATCAAGTATGCCAAATCTTCGTTAGCAAATGCTCAAAATACTCACGGACCATACGTATAATGATGTGGGCACCACTACTGAAAAAAACAGTAGAAAATAAGTAAATAATAAAATAAAATAAATTAAACGTGATCTAGCAGCTTGCGCTTCTTATGCATCTGCTGTTATCTTGCGCGTCCCTAGCCCTTATCTGGGCTGTTATGTCCTTCACTGATATATCAAGACTCTCTTAGCGATACAGTAGATGAATGGGAAGGGGATGGTGGAAGGGCCGGAATCGTCAATGACTCGGGGGCCACTGTTAAATATTAGGTTTTCATTCCTCCCTTCGGGACTCAAACCTACAATTTATTGATGATGCGCCTGATGTCACAAGTCTGGAGAGGGACATTCATCGAGAATATCAAAACCACTAACATATTACCAAGGTTTAAGAAAAACATGCAGAATCAGATTTAGTTTAACAAAAAAATATAAAGAGGCACAGGGAGCGTTCTTAACCCTTTCTCTGCGGACATATTTGGGCTATTTAGGGTATATTCATTCACTTCGGAATAATTAATTAAATGTCTGCATGAAATTAAATGTATTCTGCCGATAACTAGACAAAAATTGCTTCAAAATGACACTAGAATGCGCTTCATAGCTCGCGGGGGTCACCCGCAGCGCTACCATAGACATTGGAGAAAACTCGCTATTTATTAGCAATGTAGCGCTTTTTTGCTTTTGGCAGCACTGCTGAGACCCGGGTCTGGGACCTCAGTGCACGGACGGACATGCTGACGGTCGGAGGTGGGCCCCTCGTGGTCCTGCCCACTGACACTCAATTTCTACTTTGTTTACAGGCTTTTAAAGCCTGTAAATTGCTATTTCTTGCCAAAACGTAGTACTACGTTTCACGCACCGTATGGGTTAAAGTAATACCTGAAGTGCTGTAATCCTTATGATTTATAGAACAGTAGAATACGGCACACATGTACTATACATATAGAATATGGCACAAAATGTACATGATTTTATCACAAAATAAAGGTGCACCAAATAGGTACTTCTGATTATTCTCAAAACATAATAAGTACTTGTATTGGTACTCTATTACAAAAGTAGTATGTACTTAGAATTAAAATTGCTCCTGACTAGACTGGTTAAGTCTTAGGAGATGGGTATCACATGAAACCTTAACTCTACACACATATGTATTAGTCAAAGAAGTCAGAAAGGGGGCCTCAGCTGAAACACTCCCCCTCCCCTCTCTCAATAGCTTAAATCTAGACTTTCTGCCTAAGAACTATACATTGCAAGTTTGGTTTCGTGAGGTTCACGGACAGGTACCGCGTGATGAAGGTATGATTAGAGGACCATAAGTTAGTCCGCTGAAAGTCATCTAGAGAATAGTTTTTCAAAAATCGGAGTGAAGCTGCCCATTTAAGAATATCGTGTGCCCGCCGAAGAGCACCCGGATTACTCTCACATATGACTTCTACCAATAAAGCTGCTAATTGCCGCTAATGTAAGCGAGTACCTGTTCGCGAAACCCAGAGGGACCCAGCCTGTCTTGGTCGATATTCCTGCATAAATAATATCAACGATTTCACCGGACATAAAAGGTGGTGCTTATCGCTCAGAAAATACATGATCAGCATGCTCGTTCTTTGCCACAAAGTTAGGTGTAGGTGCTATATGGACACTCATATCACGCTGGGAGAACCTAAGGCAAAATGGGTCAGAACTCATCGCCGCCAACTCAGATACCTTATTGCCTGTGGCCAGGGCCATAAGAAAAAAAGCCTTCTTTAACTTTAATTCAAAAGGAGGATTGTGACAATGCTTGGGAGAGTGAAGTAACGTGAGGGCTATATCAAGAGACCAGGTGGGCATGAGTTGGCGCGGTGGGGGACGAAACCGGAAGCATGCACGCATGAACCCCTTCTCCTCCGCCTCAGGTATGGAAAGGCCAGTTAAATCAAAAAATGGCATCCTAATAGCCATTAGGTGATTCATTAATGTGATAACTGGCAAAGAGCTACTTTCGAAAAGATAATTCAAATATTTAAATAATAAAGTCACTTAGGACTGTTGTTGGTTAGTTTCTGTGATCCAGGTAGTAAATGCCTTCCCATGTGATTGGTACTGTCTTTGGGTTGATATAGTATACTGATCAATAAATTTGAGAGTCATGCTCTTCCCAAATTTATTTAGCCATTTAGCCTTCTGAATGTCCACAAGGCAAAAGTTAGCGAGGACTTGAGGTTTCCAATTGTGTCTAAGTGGAAGTACGAGATCGGAAGTGACACCGGGTTCTCGCACCACGTCTTAAATTGGTTGTACCAAATTTTGGCCGGCTACAACGGCGCTATCATCGAGACCATGCCCCGATAATTGCGTAGCTTGTGAACTACTCTGCATATTAAGGATGAGGTCTGGAGGCTGAAACAGATAAATGGAGTTCTATTTGTTACAGTCCACCAGAAAAGCGTCTGATCCCCCCACCGGGGTCTGACTCCGGCGTGTGAGGAACTGAGGTAACTTGTGGGTTGACTCCAACGCGAATAAATCCACTTGTGGATGGTATGGCTTGTCAATCATCCCTTGAAAGATGTTTTGCTTTAAATACCATTTTACTAGGGTGCTCTGTCGCCGAGACAGAGCGTCTGCCCAGGCATTCGCTACGCCGGGGAGATATGTTGCATGAAGATAAATCTCTACCTTGGCGGCTAGCAGAAAGATCTTTTCCGACAACCCTTGTAACACTCGTGATCTCGCTGACCCTTGCTTCTGAATGCATGAAACTGCATTCAGATGTCTATCCTGAAGGCTATTGACTTTCCCACTAAAGTTGAGCCATCCTCCTTTAAGAAGAATAGGGGGACTAAAAACTCTTTGGCATTTATGTGAAGGTCTTTGTACCTGGACCATAGACCTTGACCTTGATGGCCCAGGTTCGACTGATACTCCCATCCCAGCATACCTGGCACGTCTGTGTCGATTCAGACCGTCTGCACTCTGACTTAGAGTAGGAAGCTCGGTGTCCCATAGCAGACCCACCCATGGGATGGCCCTCGTGGGATTCAAGTTGGACTTTGCCAAATTCACCTTGAACCCCAGTGTGGTGATATGAGAAATGACCTGATGTACATTGTCTAGGCATGCAATTTTGGAATTTGCTACTATTAACCAATCTTCGAGGTACCAGAAAATCATGATTCCCATTTTCAGCACTGGTAGCAAAGCCTGTCGGACTAGTTTTGTGAAAATATGAGGACCGAGATTTAGACCAATGGGCATCCTTTGAAAAACAAACATCTGATTCCCTCGGCGCAGAGCAAGGTCCTTTTGAAATTGTTTGTTTATAGGGACATGTCAGTAGGCATCTGTCAGATCTAAGGAACACATCCAACCTTGCAGCGGCAGTTTCAGCCTGATCTGATTCACCGTCAGCATCCTGAATGACTGATTGTGAATGTAGCAATTCAGATAAGACAAATCGATGATCGGCCTCATCCGAACGCTGTCCCTTTTTGGCACCGAGAATATCCGGGATATGTAAACGGGCTGAGTTTATTTTATGGGGATAATTATCTGCTTGTTCACAATCTCCCGGATGATGGGTCCCACCTCTAATGAAACAGGGATTGATTCTACTGGGATACGTAAGCGAGGTCGCCGGGAACATCTACACGAGAGGCCCTTGCGGACCACTGTCCTTGCCTATGTTCACCGGGGCCATGCCCGGTAACATACTCGGAAGTTGCCAGTCTCTAGACTGGCTATGTCCGGCAGAGCTGCTCCCGTTTCTGACTCGCCATTCCGCGGCCCTGGGAGTGAGAGAGCTTCGTGGTGCTTCAGGTTTTTTATTGGGAGGGATTTGATTCACTATGACTGGTAGTGGGGTGAGAGGCTCTGCTATCATTGCTGCCTGTCTGTTTACTATTAGATTGACCCCTTACCTCTGGACTGACCGCGGCCTCTAGCTGTGCCAATGCCTCCGGAGCGGGGTTGCGTCTTACTAGACTGTGGTGACTGAAACGTACCACGAAATGGACTGTTAGGATACTGTGCCTTATGGGCTGACTCACTCTTCAGCTTCAAAGCAGTGGGACGGCTCGAGTCCAACAAACAATTTACGGTGCGCCAGGCATCAGTGGAGGCAAGAGTTGCAGTGAAAACATCTGATAATACAAGTCGTCTGCCTATCTCTTCAGGGAGCTTCTTGACCAGGTACACCCTCAGATCTTGGCATACCCGCACAGCCTCAAACAAAGCTGTGCGAACATCCCCATGAGTCTGAACAGGGTTCTGTAGCAAGATGCACCGAGATAAAGATAGTGCCTTATGAGTACTAGTATCCGTTACTGACTCAGTCGTTCTTGCCAATGATTCAGCAAGTTGACGACTAAGTAAAAACTGCGATAAAAGCCTTCAGGCTCTCTGTCTCATTTTAAAGTCTTTATCAATTTGTAGCTGTGTAGCATAACTAAATGGCTCGGCTATCTGACATGACAAAAGTTTGGGTGCACTCAGAAGTCTAACATACACTTAGGAACCCCTTTCACCTGGCCTACTGGCATAAAGATCCAATGATTATCCTCTTGCAGCAGCTGGTGACTGCTTTTATTAGCAATTGTGTTGGCAAACAGCTGGGCCTCTTGTCCCCACACAGCCCACAGCCCCAATCCCTCTCCTTCAATATTAATCACTGGATTACCTGAATCGTCCCTCTGCGGAACAGTGTTAAGTTCGGGAGTAAGACCCTGCAACAGTTTAACATCATGAAGGCCAACAGCTTTAGACCAATCTGAAAATAATTTCACTGAGGATGCGGGAGGTAGCGCCGGGGACTGCGAGTAGAACTCAGGATTTTATAAACTCAGAATGGCTTTGATCACTACATCTAACACATCTCCGGCTTGGTTTTTGACCCTTAGTTTCCTAGCCTCACTCATCTCTATGAACCAATGTTCCGGCACAGGTACTTTACCTACGACTGTCAGCTGCGCGACCTCAGGGCGAGTTGGCTTTATGACTGTCTAGGTTTTGTCAGGACCATATAAAAGGGGCATAGGGACCTTCATAGATAGAACTGTACGATCAAGGGGAGGTGAAATTAAATCCGCTAAAATATTGAGCTTGTAAGGTAACAAAGCAGCGGAAACCGGCGGAGCAGCCGCCGAGGTTTCAGTGACAGGGGGGGGGGGGGGGGAAGAATTAAAGCTAACTTGAGGTAAAACTTGCACTTGGCTAAGAGGTCACGCCACTGGAGCCGAGGGTGCTGGTACCTTCATCTGTTTATCCTCTCTCACTATCTTGACAAAGTCAAGCCACTCCTGAAACTGTTCATGGGTCACTAAAATTCCACCTTGCTGGTCAGTCGCAGACGAAGGGCGAGGAGACTCCGAGCCCTGCGTTCCAGTATGTGAAGGATACGACCGTTGGCCAGACAGCAGCTCCTCCAAGTCTGCTAAATATTGTTGCAGAGGTGTGACACCTGGTGGCCGGGCTGGGGGGACACTCGAGGCCTCTGAACAAGTCTCCCAAGTCCGGTCAGCAGTGTCATTTGTTCGTGTTTGTGAAGGCGGAACACTGGGCAGAACCTCCTCACCATACCAAAGATCAGAGATTGGAGAGTCTTCCATATTCTCCACTAAAGAGCCACCAAGTTGCTCCGAAGTCTGTAGATTTCTTGGGACTGTCTGCCTGAAGTGACACTGCTACACTCCTCCCCTAGCACCGGAATTGCGGGAGACTCTTGCAGTGTCTCCCGGCGGGGGATCTTATAGGGCTGTTTTATCTTTGGTGGTGGAGCCTTAGGCCGCCGTGGAGAAAAAGTTGGGCCAATTACACTAGCATCCATGGATGGTGAGAAACCCGGAGGGAGGCAGAAGGATGACATTCCGGCATATTAGAGGTCTCAGAGCTCTTAGAGGACTTTACCACAAACCGCGTGGAGGATATACCTTAGTCCTTTGACTTCACTTCGCCGCTCTTCTGGCAGGATGGATAGTCAGGACGTCAACGTTTCACCTCTTGTTGTAGTAGAGGCGAGGGCGACCGTAGTTCCACTAGAGGCGAATGAGTCCTAGATCGCCTGGGTTTCGGAGTAAGGGTCCCCGGCAAAGATCCGTCTGAGGTCCTGGACCTCTTGGTGGGGCGGAAGGGAGCAATATTAGAGTCATCGGACTCGGTAACTCTCTTTATCACTTTAAGGACTTTAAGTTTAGCAGCGGATGTACTAGCACGAGCCACCGCCAAAGTGGAGGAGGCCGCCGGTTTCAAAAAGTCTTCCAATAATTGATCATCCAATTGAAGTGATTTATGGGCTATGAACAACAGTGGATCTAATATTCAGCAAAATTGTCTTACTCTTGCTATTAGAGTGCTTTACGAAACCATTACGTAGAACAGAGCAAAATTGACAAGTCTTGGATAGCCACCGGCCCCTTGAACGGTCTAAGCAACCAACGCATCTCGCGCATCGTTTGTGTCTCAACACAGAAAGATTAGCACAACTGGGGCTTTCACAAAATTGATTGGTTGGGGAATCCATAGCTCCCTCCCGTCGGGGGTGCAAATCCTCCTAGGCGTCCTGGGGGTAGAAACTTGGCTTACATACTTACAGGGAGTACTTGTATTATAACCTTTCATAATTGTATTCCAATTATAACAGCTTAGATATATTTATCATTGTATTTCTTGTATTATATACACATAGTGTAGCTTAAAGGAAAATCCACGATGTATTCATTTGACCTTTCAGAAGAACAGGTCATGGGAATCACTAGGATCATCATATCAAGAGTTCCCTTCTATCACGTGATCGGATCATGGATAGTGGTGTGATATGGGTGTGATTGAATATTTAAAAACCAAACCCCTTTATGTAATCTTGGCAGGTACTGGTTAAGAGATATGTAAGATACCTAATGTATGGTAAGACATTATTCAGAGGGCGTAACCCGATGTGATAAAAGGTTGAGATATTGACAGAAGAAGCAGAGAGAAGACCCCATCACTTGTTGATGATAAAGGGGTCAAAGGCCAGTTGTGATTGTGAAAGCCAGACATAAATACAAGTGTTATTACTTGCTACTTATACATTGAATTCTATATAGGACTTCTGAATAAGTCTTAAGTTATTATTCATTAAAGCAAATGTGAATTTTACCCAAGTTTCAGTTTCCTTATATTATATCTGTAAGGCCTGATACTATTATATAATTATACACTTACTTAATTATTATTGCCCGTATGACCGGGATGGTGGCAGTCCTTCGAGGGTTACTTAATCAAGATAACTCTAATCTTTAGCAACCATGATACGTCTGCAACTGCCTTCCATTCCTCAGGTGTTTCTGGAAACTATAACACATCGTACATGTACACCTCTACAATGGCTTCACACACCTCTGGAACAATTTTGGAGATAATGTTGTGGGCTATTTGGAACATGAACTGTCCCCTGTTGCAAGGTATCGCATCGTCACAGCCAAACGTAATCCCGGGGATGTGCTTTCCTCATATACTGTATGTGTCCTTCTTGCGTATCAATGGTTCTGAAGGACTTCTTTGAAGAGGGCTGGGTCCATTCTCATAAATGTTTTGAAGTTTGCTGGATTCTGTGCTTCCATTTCCTTCATTAGGTGCTCGTAACGACCAAATTCCTCTCGCCGTACAAGCCAGTATAATGGATTGCCCCCATGTGTGTACAAAGCTCCAAGGGAGGTGAATTCTAACATCTATTTAATATACAGAGGAAATAATCATGACAGGGTTCTCATTAAGTACTTTTGCCCTCATGTGGGGGTGGAGTATAAGCTTCATCCGGTGTATAGGGAGAGGGGTACTATAGTGGATGTACTGTACACTGTAATATTTACAGCGTCCAAGTGGATGAGGGTGTGTGTTAAGTTGTCCATCGGTCTCATTTGAGGAAAATGGTGGAACCGATCAATGACGATAATGCCATGAAGGGGATAAATTGTGACGCGAGCGATAAAGAAGTAAATGTCCCTTATTTTCTGGAACAGACCTCAGGAGATATGGATAAGATGGTACAAGGTACTCCAGGTGGGACACAGAAGAGTACGAGGAGGGGACGTGCTGTGA